>JARHVA010000841.1:1480000-2080000 GCA_037957365.1 Torreya grandis
CTGCTAATCAATGAGATTAACCTAAAAATGGCAAAAATATAATAACAAACTACAGATTTTCTCTTAGTTTCCATCCAGACTATGGATTTACATAAAGAGCATAATAACAAATTAAAATGGTGGAATAGACCTACGAATCAGTGAGATCGACTTACATATTGGTGGAAACATATGTGAGTAAATTTATGCTTATTTTTATACATTTTGGTGATATTGTAATTATGAACATAAGAATTAATAGTATAAATAATGAAATCTTTTCTATTTTAATTATCCTGTGTTTTTCTAAAAATAATGATATCACCCTACTATTCAAGATATCACCCTATTAATTAGTGATATCACCCTACTAATCAATGGAATCACCAAGTTTTATGTTTTTGTTTTCTATCTACAGATCAATGATATTGATTCTATACTAGATGGATTTGCCTCGCTAAACAATGATATCACCATGTGTGAGTTTATTAAAGCTTAAATAAACAAGATTATGACTTCCTCTTGCTTGTCAAAGACCAAAAATATAAACCATAATATATTTTATATAGGTTCTGCTTGTCGAATAAGTGTTTATTTCAAAAACAAACATATTTTACAAAACACATTTTATTTTGGTCATAAAATGAACCAAATTTTGAATCTGGTGTAATAAAAAATATTTGTGTTTTCATTGCTTGAATGTTTGAGTTGTCTATTTTTTTGGGTGATTTATCATGTGCATGCTCTCCCCCTTCCCACTTGTGGGATCTTGTGTGATCAAAAGCACATAGGTTGCTATTTTTTTCTTGAAGTGAAACTAGAATATGCTCTCCTCTTTCTCACTTATAGGATCTTAAGGATAAAAAGTAAAGAACCTTTCTTTTTGTTTTGGTTGCACAAGGTGGACTTCATCATCATTCATGAGTCCTTTGGGCACAGTGACTAGGATTTCACCCCCCATCTTATGTACTAACTCTATGCCCTTAAATCATATATAAATTGATGGTAGGTGTCATAAGAGATAAGTGGTTGTGTGTTTTAAGCATAGTATGTAAAAGAAAAGGGTTTATTCATAATACTAAGTTAACAAACATCACCCTCAAATTTTAAATTTTCCATAACACTTGACTGAGATCTCATGACTATAGTGGTCATGAAGGGGCTAGACCCTCCCATGAATTACCCATTATTTATTCTTCTTATATAAAATTTTGAACCCTACATACTATAAGGTATATCATAGACCATCTAGAAAGCCTTTTCAAATTTAAATTAATAATTTCTAGACTAAATGATTTATATGTGAGGGAAACCAACCTCACCCAAGATCTCATGATATATCACTTGAACTAAGAGTTAAGATATTAACATGTTCCCATTTTTTGTGAGATAGATATATGAGTTGTAGTCATGTTGCACATATATTTTACCACTAATATAGGGCTTGTATTATATGAATGACATTGCTTGTTTATAGTCATATACCCATTTTTTAAGTTATAACTTACACATCAAACAAAACAAGATTATTTGAAGTCAAAACTTTATCATATCCAATAATAAATTTATGTGATAAGGCATTATTCTACCCAATTTTTGAGTCATTTGATCTTGTCCTAATTTCATGTTGTCCAAATGAAATGGTACTTGTCCATAATATACCATTATGCTACCTATATGAAAATAAAATCCAAATTAGGTTCATTTGGAACCAAATCCAATCTAAATCAAATCAAAATCATTCCAATTTTCTAAACTAGTCAAACATTTTAAATCAAAGTCATAGTCAACTTTCAAATCAAGTAAATATTTCTAAATTCAAAACTCAAAATCAACCTTAAAATCAATTCAACCATTCTAAATTTAAAAAAAATGAGTCAATTTTTCTAATTCAAAGCCAAAGTTAAATAGTTTCAAAAAGTCAAACTTCTAAAGTTAAACATTACAAATCAGCTCTTTCACAATTCAAGGTCAAACTTCAAGTCAAATTCAGATTTTTTTAAAAAAAATCAAAGTTATATAACTTTAAATACTTTTAAAGTTAAAGTAAAACACTTTCAAATTCAAAGTCAATCTTCAAGACAATTCAACTTAAGTCAAACACCCAAGTCAAATATTTCAAGGCCAAACTTTCCAAGTTCAAAAGTCAATGAAAGTCAACTTCCTAATCAAATCAAGTTTTAATGTCAAACTTTGAATTAATATAAAAGGTCAATTCAAATTCAAATGTTCTCAATGTTTTAAGATCAAATTTTCTTAGGGGACACACTTCCCTTTGAAATACACACTTGACATTCAAACATTGAATTATAACTTTGAAAATAACTTGAATTGAACATCTTTTCACTTTGAGATTTACATTGACAAGTCCAATAAAATGTTCCACTTTAACTAAATGTGCATTCCAATATCACATAAAGATACAAATTGACTCAGATACATTTTTTCAAATCTAAAATTCAAATTTAAATTAATACGTAAAAAATTTACACACATTCAAATCAAATCAATCTAAACATTTGATCTTCATGAGCACCAACTCACAGGATCACCAACCCTTTAGAATGAAGGCACCAACCCTCTGGACAAAATAACACTTCTATCTCTAACTTGCTTCTTACACAATAGATGATAGAACTTTGCTTCTTCACTCTTTTAGACCCAATCAATTATAATATAGTTTTGTTGTTATATGCCTTTATACTTTTCTTATGCTTCTTTGTTTCAACAACCACTTTTCTTCTCAAATATTTTTGCTCTTATTTTTTCCTTCTCTCTCACACTTATATGATCTTCAATCAAATCAAGTGGTTTTAATACTTCCACATCTCTTCTCCCTTATATAGTTGTAAAAAGATGTGTCCCATCCAACCTCTTCACCAAGAGATGTGAACGTTGACATTTCCATCAACATTTTTGTTAACATTTCTGTCGACATTTCCATTCACTTTTGTCAAAAAATTTATTCACTTTTGGTAACATTTCAATTCACTTTCAATAATAATTATGTTCACTTCTTTAAATAATTTTGTTTGACATCAATGATAATTATTTTAATAATCTCCCCCTTTTTCATTGATGAAAACCACATACTGAAACTACTCCCCCTTATTGCACATCCTCTTTTTTTACTTCTCCCCCTTTGACATCAATGTCAAAGGGTCTATCTAAGATATATTACTCATCTCCCCTCATCTAATGTTTCCCTTCAGTGGAAAGAAGCAAAATAAATTACTCCTAACTTCTCACATAGGTACTCAAATGTGTCCTTCAGAAGTGCCTTCATGAAAATATCTACTATTTGCTTTGTTGTATTAATGAATTCCAACTTGACATGTTGATCTGTAACTTGATCTCTTAAGAAATGGTATATTATTATAATATGTTTCATTCTAGAGTGCATCACCAAATTATTTGAAATAATGATGATACTAGTGTTGTCATAGTATATGGAGATAGGTTGATCATACTTCACCTTGATATCTTCTAGAGTCTACTTCATCCAAATCACCTGAGTGCAACACAAAATTACTACTATATACTCTACCTCTGCTATGGATAGTGACACTAAATTTTGTTTCTTACTTATCCAAGATACTAAGCTATCACTAAGGAAAAATGCACCTCCACTTGTTCTCTTCCTGGTCATCTGGGCAGCCTACCCAATCTAAGTCTATATATGCCACTAAATTGAAATCTCTCCCTCTAGGATACCATAATCCATAATCTAGGGTCCCATTTATATATCTAAATATCATCTTCACAACTTATACATGAGTTTACTTGGGGGCTTCTTCATATTATGCCACCATGCCTACCACCTACATGATATCTGACCTATAAGTCATTAGATATATAAGAATGCTAATCATTGATCTATAGAGACATTTATCTACATCTGGTGATTCCTCATCCTTATTTATCTTGTTTCCTATGGCCATTGGTGTGCTAATAGGTACACAATCCTCCAAACCAAACGTCTTCAACATTCCCTTGGCATACATGGTTTGAGAAATGAAGATTACTTTATTGGATTGAGAGCTTTATAATCCAAGAAAGAAAGATAACTCTCCAAGTATGGACATCTCAAACTCCTTTTACATGTCTTTAGTGAATCCCTTCATCAGCTTCTCACTATCTCCTCTAAATATTATGTCATCAACATAGACAACAACTATCAGATGATGCTCACCTACAGTTTTGATATATAAGTTGTCAATTAAACCTCTTTTGAAACCTTGATCTTGAAAATATTTGTCAAGTCTCACATACCAAGATCTAGGGGCTTGCTTCAATACATACAAGGCTTTATTCAATCTAAAAACATATCTACTATAATCTGAAAGGATAAATCCTTCAAGCTTCTCAACATATAATTCCTCTTCTAGTTTGTCATTTAGGAACATAGATTTCATATCCATCTAATATACCTTGAAATTTTTAAATACCACATAGGCAAGAAACATTATGATTGCTTCTAACCTAGCTACTAGAGAAAAAAATTCTTCAAAGCCAATTACTTCAAACTGCACACTAATATCACTTTGTTCTAGGTCACTTAACCATCCTCATTCAATTTGTTTCTAGACACTCATTTTGTATTGATCACATTCTGATTTATTGGTCTTGGCACTAGCTCCTAAGTTCCATTCTTTTTAATCTAGTCTTACTCCTCTTCCATTACCTTCACCCAATGTTCATCATGGATATCTTCTAAAAAGTTTTTGAGCTGAATTTTAGATAATAATGAAAAATTTACTTGCTCAGGATCACTTACCAACCTTCTTCTAGTTTGCACTCTAGCATCTGGATTTCCAACAATCTGGCTCTTAGCATGATTTTTCTAGATAAATCAAGATGGAGTTTTGGTATCTTGTCACTCATCTTCATCCATATTTTTGACTTCAATGTCTTCTTCTTCAATAATGTTAGGTACTTCTAATGGATCACTTGATTTTTGAACTCCAGCTTCATCTACTCTGACACTCACACTTTCTATCATCTTTTGAGTCCTCTTGTTATAGCATTTATATACTTTACTCTTGGAAGAATATCCAAGAAATATTCCTTCATCTATTCTGGAGTTAAATTTTCCCAAGTCTTCTTCTAGTCTCTTGATAAAACATATGCTAGAAAATAATTTGAAGTAGCTAACAGAAGTTTTTCTCCCCTTCCATAGCTGAAACAAAGTTTTTTCACTATTTACTCTAAGTTGTCCTCTATTCAAGATATGTACTACAATGTGTATTTCCTCTCTCCAATAGTTATTTGGCATCTTGGATTCATTTAGCATCATTCTTGCCATTTCTTGAACTATCTTATTTTTCAATCTACAACCATGTTTTATTGTGGGGTTCTGGCAACTGAGTAATGTCATTTTATTCCATGTTCTTCACAGTACTCAATGAATTCACTAGACATGAACTCTTCTCAAAGGTCAGACCTTAGGAATTTGATTCTCAATTTAGTTTCATTTTCAACCAAAGCATTAAATGCTTTGAAATTATTAAATGCTTCAAAGTTTTCTTTCAAGAATGTCACCCATGTCATTCGAGTATAATCATCAATTAATAGCATAAAATACATCTCACCTTGAGTACTTTGTGATCTAGTGGGTCCACATAAATTGGTGTGAATGAGATCTAGCATCTTGGTGGTAAAATACTCCTTTATTCTAAAATGTGCTTTGGTCTACTTTCTATACTGACATTGTTTACAAAAAGTGCTTGAGGGCTTTGTAATTTTTAGAATATCTCTTACTACCTGTTTCTTGCTAATATTCACAAGCTTGTCAAATTTTATGTGACCCACTCTTCTGTGCTAAATCCAAATTTTTTCAACCTAACTTAAACAATATTTCTCTCCTTTTACATCCACCAACATGTATAAGTTGTTACCTATCCTATGAGCATCTCCAATCAATTCATCTGTGTCTCTCTTTATGATTTCACTTCCTTCTATGAAGAACTTGAGTGTGTGTCCTTAGTCACACATTTGGCTCACAATTAAAATATTATGCTTAAGTCATTCCACATATAATACATTTTTAGTTTTAGTTTTAGCATTATCCAAGTCGAGCATACCTTTTCCTATAATTTTGGTTGTGGTGTTGTCTCCAAATTTCATCGTACCTCCATTGATATTATTTAGCAACATAAACTTGCTTTTATCTTCTATCATATGTCTTGAACAATTTATATCAATGAACTAAGGTTGTCCCTCATCTCTTGCATGAAGTGTTGTCTAGATGATCATAGAATATTTAGCTTTCTTCCTCTTCCATGTATTCATTTGATCCCTCTTCTTTATGATTTGAGCCTTGAATCTTTGATCCTTCTTCACTGATTTAAACACACTCTTATAATATCAAGATATGTATCCATAATTTTTACACTTGTAACATACAATAACTTCTTCATCAAAGCCTAATAAGGGAGCAAAAGAGTTGTAGCTTTTGTTTGTAGCTCTATGATTTCTCTTGTCTCCATTCTTAAAATCATTATCCCTAGCTCTCTTCTTGTAATCTAGCTTCTTGTGACCAAAATGTTTATAGTAATAGTAATAACCATAAAATTAATTATCAAACTTGGTTTGATTAGTGTATCTTGGATCAGGTGGTCTTTTGTAGTTTTGTTCTTTTCTACCTTCTTTATCGGAGCTGGTATTTATGTTTTCGGCTTCAGTATAGTTGTTAGTCTTTTCTATAATTAATTTTATTGGAGGCTTCATGGAAGTTGTATCCTTTTCTTTCTCCTTTTCATAGCCAATGCCTATCTCATTTGACAGTGATTTTGACTTCCCAAAATTTCATTTAACACTTGAGTACTTTTCTCAGATTTCAATTCATTAACTACTTTATTATTCACCTTTTCAAGATCTCTTTTTAAATAAGCAATCTCATATTCATACCTTTTACAATCTTCACTTTTTTCCTTTAATTGATTTATTAGATCTTCTTCAAGTTTCTTAGATTTTTCAATCTGAGCCTATAGATTAGCAATCATCTTGTTTGAATCTTCTAGGCCTTGTGCCAATTTGGCTTCCGAGTCCTGACTCTCCTTTTCATATTTCTCAATTTGAAGCTTTTATCTCAAATTCTTTTTCTTGAGAAACTTTATCTCCCCTAAGGCATAGATATGTTCTTCCTCAAGGTTCACTTCTGCTTCTTATTTTTCCTCTATAGTGCAATTGATAGTAAAGGCATCTTCTTCTATGGCCATGAATAGAATATCTATATTATCATTGTCTGAGTCAGTGACTCCACTTTCTTCAAAAGAGCTAAGATTCCTCTTAGAGTATACTCTTCTTTTATTTCTCAAACTTCTTCATATCCTTTCTATGCTTGGAATTCTTCTTGTACTTGGATTTACTTTCTTCATCATCATTATTATCCTTTTTAGGACACTTAGCTAGAAAATGACCTATCTTACCATAGTTAAATAATTTGAATAGTAATTTACCTATGTACTTGCCTAAGCCTTTCTTCAGCTTGTGAATGAATAAGGCTTCCTTTTTGTCATCTTCATCATTTGAGTTATCTTTCAGTTCTAACTCTTTGGCTTTCTCCTTCCTTGATGATTTAAAGGTTACTTCCTTTTCAGATGGTCTCTCTGATTTTGTCCTCATTTCATAAGTAGTTGGAATTTCATGTAGCTCATCCATCTGCAGCTTGTCAAGATCCCTCATTTCCTCTATGGTAGAGACCTTCAGATCAAATCTTAGTGTTAAATACCTTAGCACCTTTTGGACTATGGTATACTCCTCTACTTTTTCTCTAATTCCTTGAATCACATTCATGATTTTATCAATTTAGAGAAGATAACTTGCAATGTTCTCTTCTTCCTTCATTTTAAGACTCTCAAACTATCTCTTGTGAGTCTAAAGTTTGGCTTGTCTAACCTTGCCATCACCCTCATATATGGTCTTAAGCTTCTCCCTAATCTCATGTGCTGACTTACATTATATAAATTTTACAAGCTCAAATTCAAAAAGACTACATAGAATAGTGTTTATTGCCTTAGCATTGTTTTCACTAGCCTTCTTTCTAGTGGGATCTTTTGGTGGTGTTTGTGGCTCTATGTATCCATTTACAACATATTTCCAAATGTCAAACCCAAGGGCCATTATATATGGCCTCATTATTATGCTCTAGAAAGCATAATTGGTGTCGTCAAACAATGGTGACCTTGTGAACTAGCCATGTGTGTTTTGCCTAATCTACCTTCTATTAGTTAAACTATATCTAAAAGAACCCACTCTAATACCAATTATTAATCACATGTTATTAATAAGAGGGGGGTGAATTAGTAATAGATATATTTTTTCAATTTTTACATAAATAATTATTCTACTAAGATATCTAATATAATCAAATCACAACTCACACAACACAAATTAATAGTGACATAAGATTTATATGTGTAAACCCTTTCGAGAGAAAACCATAGAGAAATATATCTCAATATAAAAATTTGTAGGCACCAACCTACTAGAGCACCAACCCCAATACAATTTTGTAAGCACCAACTTACAGGAGTACCAACTCCTCTACCAAACACCAACTTAGTGAAACTTCATGAGCACCAAATCACAAGAGCACCAACCCTTTTGAACAAAGGCACCAACCCTCTAGATGAAATAACACTTCTATCTCTGACCTTTTGCTTGCACAATAGATGATAGGACTTTTCTTCTTCACTCTTTTATATTTGATCAATTACAATATAACTTTGTTGATATATGCCTTTATACTTTTCTTATGCTTCTTTATTTCAACAACCACTTTTCTTCTCAAATATTTATGCTCTTATTTTTTTCCTTCTCTCTCACACTTATATGATCTTCAATCAAATCAAATGCTTGTAATACTTCCACATCTCTTCTCCCTTATATAGTCATTAAAGGATGTGTCCCATCCAAGAGGTACCTCTTCACCAAGAGATGTGACCGTTTACATTTACATTGACATTTCTGTTAATATTCCCATCAACATTTCCATTCACTTTTGTCATCAACTCTATTCACTTTTAGCAACATTTTTGTTCACTTTCAGCAACAATTCCATTCACTTTTGGCAATAATTTTGTTCACTCTTGGAAACAATTCTATTTGACATCCATGATAATTATTCCAATAAACAAACCCCGACCTATGGATGAAAATACACTACTTAAACAATAACAACCAGAACCATTAGCCAATTCCCCATTAAGTGTAGATCCATTAACCAATCCTAAGTAAACATGTCAAATGGATCCATTGTAATAAGATATGAACAATCCACAAAAAATATTCCTTGTCCACATAAAGTTTCTTCCAATCCTCAAATATTCCCTAATACATATCAAGTTCATTCTAGTCCACATTAAGTCCTTCCAATCCCCAATAAGTCCCTTCTAATTCCAAATAATTTTATATTAATCTGAAATTTGTCCCTTCTAGTTCCCAATAGGTCCTTTTTAATCCACAATACATCCCTTTTAATTCTTAATTAATCCCTTATAGTTCCAAACAAGTCCCTAATAATTCTTAAGAAATCCCTTCTAGTTATCAACAAATCCCTTGCAGTTCCAAACAAATCCCTTCTAATTCCAAACAAGTCCCTTCCAATTCCTAAGAATCTCCTTCCAACTCCCAACAAGTCCTTCTAATCCCAAATAATTCCATTCCAATTCTCAATAAGTCCATTCTAATTCCCATCAATTCCCTTATAACTCCCAATAAAATGTAAACAATCCTCCACCATAACAAATTATGACCAATTTATAATATCAAGTTGCAAGGACTCCACCATAGAAATTTATGACCAATCCCCAATAATTACATTTCAACTTATACCAACAAGTTCATATTAATCCATAATATATCCCTTTTGTCCAATACCAAATTCATACCAATCAATAGTAAGTCCCATTCCAACATCAACTCCCTTTCCATTCATGATAAATCCTTACCTATCATCAAAAAAATCCTCCATGATAACAATAGATTCCCCAAGTCAACAATGCATTTCTAATCCACTTATAAATAAAATTCAGCAATAAGTACCATATCAGTAGTACAACATTGGTTCATAGGGTACCCATTCTAACAAATTTAAATCCAAATCTACCTATTTATCCAAATTAAGCTAATCTACCCTTAAATACTCAACTACATGCGAATTCTCCACCCTAAAATGTTCCCACTCTCTAAGAATGATAAGAGATAAAAGAGGTTTTTTTAGGACTCCAAATAGGCAATTGAGGCAAGAAGTACAAGTTTGATGAGATATTTTATATGATTTTCCTTGAAGTACCTTTCTAATCACACTTTAAATAACCCAATTATGAAAAATACGATGGAAATAGTGATCCTAGGGAGCACCTAAAAAAATTATTTATTGTGTATCAAGAGGTAGCCTACAGTAAAATTTACCTGTTACACTTGTTTCCATAGAGCTTGGGTTGACAAGACTTATAATGGTTTATTTATTTACAAAAGGGATCAATCTGCACTTTTGATGACCTATCTAAGAAATTTTTCAAATACTTCACATACAACATGGAGCATGATTTGAACATGGTTGACTTATGCAATGTCAAACAAAAAGGTGGGTAAAGTTTTTCTACCTAATTGAAACAATAGATAAGTTTAGCCATCAAGTTTTCACATAACCTCCCAGATAAATAAGTAGCAAACATCTTCACTTATAATCTTAATGCAGAGGTAGCTTATATTCTGACACTTCATTATGCTGACACATTTGAACAACTTATAGAGAAGGGGGTGAAAATTTAAAAGCATCTTATAGATAAGGGCTTGGTTAATTTTTATTCTCAAATTCAATCACAAGCTCAATCCCTAGTGGCAATCATGTCTAAGAATCCAAAGGTATTCAATGGAAACAAGAATATTGTAGGCAATAAAGTAATTAAATCTAGACATGTGCAAACATTACAAACATAGCCTATCCAAAATAGTCCATTTCCCCAACACTTATATTAACAACAACACCTCCACAAAGGATTTAGTATAAAATAATATTTTACTCTGACCTTGGTGAGCCCATAAAGGCGGTATTCTAAAATTGGTTGTAGCAAACATTATCATTTAGAAAACTACAAAGTCTTTTGAATAAGGCCAACCAAAGTCCACATGGTGTAGGGATAATGAATATTTTGATTACCATCATGTTAAAGGCCATGAAAATTACAAGAGTATGCAACTCAAACACTTCATCCAAGATCTACTTGATCATGGTGAAATTTATCTCAATAATGTTGCTTCTACTTCAAATCAAAACATGGGTATATACAAAGACCATTTATGAAACACAATTTAAATAATCAATGTCAACCAAACAATTAGATCAAAATAACCATCCTTTGAATAATGAAAATTAGAATTAGGATCAGAATCAAAATCAAAATAATCATAATCAAGGTCAAGATTCCCAAACCAATCAAATTGGCTAGCATAATGTCTCATATTACTATAGCAATGTTTTGGGTCATATTACCAAAAATTACGAGGCCATTATTAATATAATACCCATCCATTATCTAAAAGCATTGAGTGTGTTTCCCCTTCCATTATACGGCATCCCTCTTCATATCTTAATGACCCTCTTCTAGCTAAATTGCATTATTTCAACTTACCATCCACCTGTTACCATTCTAGGTCCTACAACCCCTCCTTCGAATTCAATTATTCCTCTTCTGACTCAAAATTGCATTGTTGCAACTTGACATCCATGGGTTATAGTCCAAAGTGTTAAAACATTTAATGTCTATGTGGGCTAATTTAGACCCTTAGCATAATTTGGATTATTATTAGATAATAATAAATTATTATTTATTAAACACAAGGTGAAAACCTTGTGTAAATAAATAATAAAATATTTTGATTTATTATTAACCAATAATTTAAATGATTATCAGGATGGATGGACCCATTGGTTAAAATGGTCACCCTCCCCTCACATTTTATTATAAATAGGTTCTTACCCCTATTGTATTAGTCATATAAATACACTTGGTGAATTTAATATTTACATGTGGAAAATATTTACAAAGGTTCTGTGAAGGCTTATGTGAACAAGTGATAAGGGACAGATTTGTATTGGGGTGCAGAGTTTATCAATTATTGAATATCATCTTCATGCATTTTTTACCTCTTGGAGTTTTTCCCACTTTAAATTCTTGTGTACTATGTCAATTCTGTGTACTCTTTTCCATCATTTATCCATCTACATCCAATTTATATTGCATATATATTTAATATTCTATTGATTTTATCATAAGGTCCTTCACCACCTCCAAATAATAATCTAGTCTAAGGCCCTTTGCCTTAAATATCTAAACCATCTTTTTCCACTTAGAAGTATGATCTAGTGGAATAATTAAATAATACATTGGTGTAAATTTTTATTCTAAATCTCTTGTGTACATATTAATTCCACAAAGAAATTTTGTAAGAGATTCTACGACAATCCAACTTTCTAAATGACATTGATCCTACCCAATTCTAATCACTTAAGGGACATTTATCCTCAAGTCAATATCTCAAATTTGTGCAAAGTGACATGTCATCCCTTGGTCCATTACATAAAAAACCCTTTGTATGAAAGTAGTCAATTCCTATTACAAAATCAAGTAGGTTCTCATATATAATGGCTTAGGTTTAAACATTGCCTCATTGAAACTGGTCAAACTTTTGTGGTACACTTCAATATATTTATAACCAGATATTATCACTATTAAGTTGTATGATAATGCAGAAAGAGAATCATAGGTTACTTGATTTTCTTTCTTTATTGGGTTTGTATTTCATGATACCCTTTTCCATGTCATTGATTTGAACTATCATACAATTTACTTCTTAGACGTCTTTGGAAGCATAAAGTAAGTGTAGTTCCTTCTACATTACATCAATGTCTAAAATTTCCCTATTATGGAATGGAGGTTACTATTCCTAGTGATTTCCAGCCATATCAATATTGTAAGCATTTTGAAACTAAACATGGTTAGTACAATGATTATCCTAACAGCAAGCATGCACCTAAAAAGGACAATAATGTAGCTCTTGAACCTCCAAGTCTAATTATATTGACCCAAGTAACCTTGTCTCCACTTCTAGTGCTTCACCTCATAAAATTTCTTCCCAATTCATGATTGAATATAAGGTTCATGACATGTATAGCATCAAATATGCCTTTCATATTACCAAATTTCCCAAGTCTCCCAAATATCATGGCAAGCCCAAGATGGAGAGTGGCACAAAAACATTGATTCTCATCCATAGGGACCTTCCCTCTTTGTTAAAAAAGGTTTGTCAAATCAAAACCAACTAAACACTTATGGGGATTCTTGACTATATAATGTTGATATATCACTCTTGATATCAAAGCATTAAATACCCCATCCCAAATAGAATCATGGCACATCAAGATTACAAATGAAAGGGATTAGGGGAAAAGTAGTAGTGTATTCTTGAGCCTCATCTTTGTAACTAAGCATAAAGGTAGTTGATGTATTGGATATAAACTATCTAGGGGTGAACCCTAGACCTCAAGATTTCCACAACTTTAGCATCTAATGAATATGACCCTAATAGTGACATAGAATCCTACTATTGTATCTACAATGAGCTAACTAACATAAACCTATTTGATAACAATTTTGTCCTTACCATCACATCCACATCTAATTTATCTCTTACCCTCCATTATCCTAAATTAATTGATTGGGACCACTAAAATCACATTATACCATTAGATGATTTTTTTTTAAATAAGTGATTTCAAAATTCATGGACCTTAAGGATGGTCTATAAATTAAAGACCACAAACAAGGGTTTGAAATTACATTATACCCTGTTACCTAATTTGGATAGATGGAAAACTTTTTTAGTTAACAAAATCAAAAATAAAATCAAACATTGAGGTCCACTAGTGAAAACCTCTCTAAAGATGTTTTGGCCTAGGGTAAAAGTAAAGATAATGATGAATCCCTTGGTGAAAACCTATTTTAGGTGCCAAAGGATGGGGAAGTTTCATCTCTTCCATAAGAAATATAGATCCCCACAAGTTTGTGCATTATATTTGGTGTAAATATCAGTCTAGAGGAATAAAATACATTTGAATGGTTGGTTCAAGATTTTACTCAAGAATTTTCTAAATGTCCATAACCTTCCATGGGTGATTTTGATTCTTATTATATGGGTGAGCATGATGGCCTATAATCAGATGGAGAAGATCAATTCCCATCACTACCAACTATATTAGAGGATGGTTCCAAACTATTTATGAAAGATACCACTTAGTTAATATTGGTATTATAGATGATCCCAAAATTTTCAAAGCTTGGTGCATCCCTTATTACAAAGGAACATGAATTCATCATCATCATTATTAAAGGATTCATTGACATATTTTCATTATATTATACAGATATGCCTAGGCTATATCCATATTTAGTTTTACACCATCTTTGTTGTGCACCTAGATTCCAAGCCTATTAAACAAAATTTGTGAAAAATGCATCCATGTATTACCATATCACCCATGAAGGAATGGGAGAAATTATTTGAAGAAGGATTTATTAGATAAATTTATTATTCTAATGTATCTCTAATATTGTCATAGTCAGCAAGAATCATATTGGTATTCGCCTATGCATAGATCTCAGAGACATCAACAAGGGTTGTCCTAAAGATGATTTCTCATTACCCAAAATTGATATGATCATCGAATCAATAATAGAATATGAAATTATATCCCTCATGCATATTTTTTGGGGGTATAATCAAATTAAAATAGCACTAGAATATCAACATAAATTAGCATTCACCACTCCCTAGGGAATATTTTATTATCAAGTTATGCCATTTAACTTGAAAAATGTCAGTGCTACATATCAGTATGCAATGAGTATAATCTTCCATGACATGATGCATGATATTTTTTTGGATTATGTTGATGACATTATATATAAAATAAGAACATGTGTAGGACACCCATTAGTTCTATGAAGAATCTTTGAATGACTTTATGAATATAAAGTGCACCATAATCCAAAAAATGTGTATTCAGAGTCACTTTAGGCAAATTTTTAGGCTTCATTATTTCCTGCAAAAGTATTAAAGTCGATCTGACTAAGGTCAAAGCCATTAAAAAATTCCTTCCCTATCTAATTTAAAATATCTATGCATCTTGTAAGGTAAAATTCAGTCCATTCACATATTTGTTTTGTAACTTACTAACTGATGTCATCCTTTTACTCACCTATTGAAGAAGGGTGCCACCTTTCAATGGAACACAAATTGTCAAGAATAATTTGATCATTTAAAAACTTATTTGTAAAATCCACTAGTGTTGTCCCCACCAATGCCATGAAAACTATTATTATTTTATGCTTCTACAATTGAACATGCCTTGGGGGCACTTTTGGCCCAACATAATGATCAAGGAAAATAATGTGCAATATATTATCTAAGTAGGACACTGATAACATATGAACATAATTATAAACCCATTAAGAAGGAATTTTTATTTTTGGTTTTTGCATCCTAAAATTTGTCATTACATGTTGAATAATAATACCATCTTGATTGCTAAAGTTGATTCACTCAAGTACCTTATGTATAAACCCACTTTGATTGCCTGCATGGCCAAATGGATTATGTTGATCAATGATCTTGACATCAAATATGCATATTAGAAAGCCATCAAAGTGCAAGTAATTTAAAACTAACTTGTCAAGGTACCTTTTTTAGATACCCATCCTTTGAACATCCATTTCCTTGATGATTCTAACTTTAATCTAGATGAATCACATCAATCGAAGTTACATTTTTATGGTTCCTTCACATCCTATGGTTCAAGAACAGCCATTATATTCATTTCACCATAAGGGGTCTCATTTCTAAGGCACTTAAAATTGGTTTTATATGCACCAATAATATTTTAGAATATGAAGCACTCATTGTAGGACTTCACCTCATAGTGTAATGGAACATTCAATAATTATTTGTTTATGGATATTCCTAATTGATTATCAATCATGTTACATATCAGTATCAAATAAAGGATGAAAAAATCATTTCATAAAAAGGCATGGTTGATAATCTCAAATATAAATTTTAATGTATCATTTGAGCAAATTTCGTGAGCTGATAATAGATTAGTTGATGTCATGGAAACTATTGGCTCATTGATAAAGATGTCTTTTAACATCCTTGAATACCAATTCCTCATTGAAAATATTCTCATACCATCTTATAGTCATCCAAATTAGAAATGGTATGTGATATGGTTGGTTTTGATTCCCCTTGGTACCAAGACATGTATACTTACCTCCAAAATCACATTCTTCTTCTTAACCTATCATGAAATTAAAATAAATACTTCATTCATAATATATCATATTACACTTTACACAGAGGTACATTCTATTGTAGAGGCTATGATGGGATGTTAATTCATTTTTTAAACTTAAGTGAATCAAAATTAACACTCAAATATGTGCATGAAGGAATTTTTTGGGCCCATACTAGCATAATTATCCTTGCCAAGAAAATAATTTAGATAATATATTATTGGCCCATAGTGGAATTAGATATGTGTACTTATGTCAATAAGTGCCTTGATTTTTAAAAAAATGGTGAGTTAATTCATGCTCCTTCATGGTCACTTTAGCCTATCACATATCCTTAGCCATTTCCAACATAGGGGATCGATATCATAAGGAAGATAAACCCCACATCCTCAGATGGTCATAAGTATATCTTGATTGCCATTGAGTATTTCACTTATGTAACCAATAAGTAGACATCCAAATTCATTCTACTTCACCTCATTTATTGCTATGGAATTCATTCTACCATCATTTATGATAATGAAAAATCATTCAATAACAAATCAATGAAATCCCTTTGTGCATAATTCCATATCAACACAAATTGTCAACTCCATGTTACCCTCATGATAACGACCAAGCTGAGGCCTCTAATAATACAATTATCAAAATTATTGATAATATCATCAATGATACTAGACACGATCAAAAAATTTAATTATTCCCTATCTTGTGGGTTTACCATACCAACATTTGCATGACTACATGTGCAACACTCTATTCCCTAGTCTTTAGATGTGAGGTTATCCTCCTTATTGATATCGAGTTACCTTCCCTATGAATTTCAACATAGGATATCATTAATTTTAAGGAGTATAGATTAGCATGGATACAACAGATATAACTTTTGGATGAGAAATGACTATCTATAATGAACCATTTCAAATCATATCAAAATCAGCTACACCATAGTTATAACAAATGCATTACTTCTAAAGACTTTAGAGTTGGTGATTTTATGATGAAAGAGAATTATAAAAACACCAGTGCATAACATGAAAATAAATCAAATTTTGTAACTAATTGGTTTGGTGCATTTATTATCACAACAAACTATGGTTTTAGAGCATGCAAATTGGATACAATAGATGGGCACATGATAGATGAGCCCATGAACATTGTCTATTATCACCCTTATTTGGGGTAAACCATTCTACATCCTTTCCTATTCCCATTCATTCCATTCTTGATTCAATCCTTTTCTTGTGTCCCATGTCCTATTACTATCCTAATTTTGATTATGACCTATAGGTGGATTCATAAAGTAGTTCAATAGGTGGTTCAGATTGGGTCATCATTAGCATATCTTTGAAGGTATAATATCATAACATATTTGCTACATGATGCTTTTCATATTTGGTAGTCCTTAAAATATCTTATTTTAGCTCTTGTTAGTCCCTTTCCCCTTTTGTATCACTTCTTTTGCATACTAATTTATTATTGAATGGTAGTTCCTTCACATCCCAACTTATTGTTGAACCCTTACCCAAGGTTATTTTTCATTTGCTTAGAAGGTTACCTATACATATTTTTATATTAACCTATACATGCTAATTTCATGATAATTATATATTTTTTAATCTAAAAATCCCAAAAATATTTAAAAAAAAACTACAATCTTAAAAAAATAAAAAAAGAGATAAATCCATAAAAGCTTTTTCAAATTATCATCTTATTTGCCAGTGGATTTTTCCTCTTGGATCTATTCTAAGTGGAATTATTTGAGTATGACATGGATAAAACCCCTTTTTATTTTAACATCTCACAATCAGGAATATCTTATCCATATCATGACTTTTCCATTAAATTCAATCAAACTTTATTATCATTTCAATTTTGATCGTCTGACTCCCCTAGGTGTTAGTCTATGTCTTTAGAGGGTATCTTTCTTTAAATCATGATCATTCTAATCAACATTATCAATCATCCATTACACTCTATTTTTGGGATAACTATATCATCTTAAGGTCCATACTAACTATGAAGTTAGTGCTTAGATACATGGGGTATCTAGCGTTCAACTTGGTTACTATCGCTATCACTATCATTCCCATTTTCATAATTTCCCATCTTTGATATTTATCACTATCAAATTCCTCTATGCTCTCACTACTTTTCAAGACTAATTCAACTATGCTCTCATTATTTTCCAGAGTCACTTCTATATGTATTCTCTATTAGTTTTATCTATAAATTTGTTCATCACAATTCCTCTTGATTTCTTGAGGAGAACTGCATCATCCTAAGTTCCACAATGGACTATATAAGCAACATCTAATTGCATGGGGCATCTAGGGATGGCTTGGCCACTTCTTCTTTATTTTATTCCCCATAATTTTATTTCCACCATCTAGGCCTGAGTTCATTTTGTCACATTATCATATCTAGCATTCCTTATAATTACAGGATAACACAGAGTAATGCCTTATTACTACATGCCTCCAATAATGAACTATTATTTATTTATTATTTTTTAAATGTATGTATGCATGTATGGGTGAATTAATTTATTGTTTATTTTTATGTTTAATTAATTGAATGTGTCTTGGTTTAGTGCACTATGTTTACACTTAGTTCTTTATCTTTTATATCTTGATCTATGGTTATGAACATTTGTATTTGAACTAGTCCTACACAAATTGATAATAATTTTATCATGATTCATTTTATAATTATCATGCATACTGTCATGTTAAAAATAAAAAATCAAGTGCTTATAAACAATGTCACATGAAGAGAAAACATTCCCTTTAAATATCTATCACCATGGATAAGTGTGTCTCACATGAATAATCTAAGCATCATCACATTTTCCATAATCAAAACAAAACAAGTGAACAACATGGATACATATATGTTAATCATGATAGACATCTACCAATGAGCATGAAAATATAGTCATAAACATTTTACATCATAATCACATTTCAATACATCAAATCAAATCATATTCTAATCACTAGTAAATTAAATGCATTCATCAAATTTTCTACCTACATCAAGATCAACATCATCATGAAAATTAAGACAACATAATCATGTCAAAAAAATACATCAACATCTATACTAAGAATCAACATCAATGAATTAGAAGGCTCATCATATATATTAAAATAATATTAGAGTACATATATATCATATATTCAAAATTAATATCTATATACATCTCAAAATAATGTCTATACATTGATAATATCTATAAATCTCATAATTAAAAATGTAGAGCTACCAATCAAAAATCAGCTCTAACTCTGATCATCTAACGGTGGAAGTTATGGGGACAAACTCATCCCTATCTATTAAAGAGTAATTTATGACACTAATCTCTATGAATTTTAGGTATGATGTGACCTTAATGACATAATTTTCCATCTATTAGTATATTCCATAAAATTATGTGCCCTTTAACCTGTGGGCATAGCTATCTCCTATAAACTCCTATAATATTTGACCTCATCCTTGGACCCACATACTCTCTATGAGGGCATTCACTAGCAAGATTAGTGTCAAAATATATTAATCCTTATCTCACTCCCCATGGAGCCTCTAAACATTAGCATGGGCACTTTCCCTCTGACCATTCAATTACTATTGAATGACAATCATCTATAATACCTCAACATTTAGGGTGTCAATATGTTTTTGTAAAGTTACAATCTCACCCTATGCATCTACCAACTTTTTTTCATAACCTAACCACCCTTACCTCCAAAAATTAAATATTATCTAATATGGCATCAAACTCCTACTATATCCCATCTATAATGTCTTGTTATACCTCTAACCTAGTCATCCCTAAAGGACATGCCTACCCTATAGCCTATCTCATGACCACATCATGTCTAGACTCTTCAACTATAGCAAGTGTATCTTTATCTTCATCCCCAAGACAATGTCCTTCATCCCCACCATCATCAATAAATTATCCCTCACTATTATTGTTACTATTGTCATTATTGTTTTTTCTCTCAAATCCAAAGTCAATAATCATAGGAATAGGGTGTTGTACTAGTTCATGTATCATCTACTTTAGAGGAAACTATATCTATAAAGGCACCTATCCCTAAGTTGATATAACTGTTATTTGTTATTTTTGTCTCATATTATAAGCCACATGTTTTACATCTTGCCTTAACGCTCATGTTCTTGGTGGTCTAGACATGATCTCCTTGGTCTAAATGCCTAGTTGTCATAGGATGCACGATCATTATTCATGCATTATCAAAAGTAGGACTCACTCCTACCAATCAAATCATGTCACCACACTTAATCAAATCTATCTATCTAAACACTGACACCAAAACACATGCAACATATTTATCCTATCCAAATCATCAATTTGATCATTTCAATCAATCAAATTAATTTCTATTCAAGTGGAGAATTCATAAAAATCAAACCCATTTCACACTTAAGTGATCTCATCATTTTATGGTGATATTGTCATTTAGCATGATGTTTCTACCATTTTGCATGATGTTCCCACTATTTCTCAGGTCATTTATGCCATTTTGGTAAACTCTAATTAAACCACAACATTTTTGCCATTTCCCCTCATGATATTGCTAATTTTCAAGTCAATCTCATTGTTTCAAAATTTTCTACTCTTTTCTAGCTATCTCATCATTTTGATCATTTCTACTCTTTTAGGAAATATCACCACTTTGGTCAGTGTTATTACCAATTTATTTATCATTCCCACCAATTTTATCACATTACTTTCATTTTCAAGGGCAATTTTATCTTTTATGTTTTCAAAAAAATGGCGAGATTTCCAATTGTCTCACTTCTACCTATAATTAATGACATTAAAAGCAAAAAAACAAAAATTAAAGGTACTCACCAAATTCCCACTCCCTAATGGTCACCTATACTCTCTAAACTACTTACCAAGATCTATGTGCCAAGGGATATGTATTATCAAACTTGAAGTACTTGCACATAGAATCTAGAGAAAATAATTCTAAGGGAGGGTGAAAATTTACTAATTTCACCCCACATAGGTCAATTTTTTCAAAATTTGAATTTTTATCCCCCACCCTACCCCACACCTCCTATTGCATCTTTCTTCTTTCTAAGAGGCATGTTTATGGTTCCTTTATCCATTTTTAGTCCCATTTTTTACTAGGATCTCCATTTATTGGCATCTTCTACCATGAAAAGTGTTGTTTTCTTCCTTTGAAGGGCCCATCCATCAAAATTATTTTTTAGACACTCCCTCATAGGGGCAACTTGGGCATCCCAAACATCATTTTGGGCATCATTGTGAACTTATTTTTCAATTAAATTGAACAAGAATCAACAAAATGTGAATATATCATTCTTCAACCATTATCAAATCATTTTAACAACTCTTTCATTATTTAAAAATATGACACTTTATCTATCTCTTAACACACTTTCAAATAAGGGGAAAATGTAGACACTCCATTTTCATCACTTATGTGTCAAAATTGAAAATAGAAAAAAAAATCTTTCAATAACACACTAATTAAGATGAAAATCATTAAAACATTCCAAATCATCCACATAATTTAACATGCACACTCTGAAACACACTAGTGTATCCTTGATTGGGTCAAAACACTACATTGAATCATCTAATCTATTATTATCATCCCAAAATTGGTCCCCTCCTTGTAAACATCTCAATAGGCATATTGAACCAAGGAAATCAAACCTTACAAATGAGACCACAAAAAGACAAAATTAAATTAATTGTCTAATTACTTGATTAGGATAATTAAAATTCTTATAAAAAGGAGGTTACATGGAATGCATGTCATATTCTACCAAAAATTAATTAAATCCTAATTTCCTAGATCATACCAACCACTTGGAAATTTAAAATCATTTTCTAAAATTTAATGTTCTCATTTACAAGGCAATTTTAATGTAAGGCAAGAGGAGCGAAAGCAATTCTTATGACATGCACTTACAGACTCCAAAACCTCATAAATGGTGCTTCTTATAATCACTTACACACTCCATATCATATAATTTAATGTATGTCTTCCCTTTGAGGACTCATTCTCAACCACACATCTTGATCTAAGATCAATGGTCCAAATTCAAAGGAGGAATCTATAAATACAAGGGGCCTCCATCTCCTTCAACAAGATTTTTGTGCTAAACTTATGCTACCAAATATCTAAGAAAATCTTCACCAAGTTATTCAATTTCTTAATAAATCACACATAGCACAAGGGGAGATGACATTTGAATAACCTTCATGACATTGACAATGACCTCAAGCTCTATATTCGGTCTAATATAAAATTAAATTCTAGAAAGAGGGAGAAATATAGAATTGAATGTATAATGTTTTGATTTATCTTTTGTTTAGTTTGTTTGTCTCTTTCTTGACCTTTCCCAATTCAAGGATATGTGCCTAGGATGTTAGGTTCTATATTTTTTTGGTTTGATTTTCAATCTAACAAGAAACTAACCTCTTTTTCAATCGTGTGATCATAGTATCTATATAATTAGTAAATCTGAATCTAAAATTTATAAGGTTTAATTCATATTTTTATGCTTATATCAAGGGAAAATAAGAGAACGAGTGTCTAAAATTGCATATACAATTACACACAAACATTAATGGGAGAACTACATTCGAGTTTGAGCCTTTTATGGAGTATTTTCAATGTAGTGTAACAATTGGTATATCAATGGGGATTGACCAAGGTCAATCCAACTCAACCCTTTTACCCAACACCCCCCCCCCTCAATTTGATATTAGATCTATTGCAGTCAACATGTCCCATTTTAAAAAATTTAAATAGGGACTAATTTCTCTTAAAATATCCTATATTTGGTCCCTATTGCGACATAAATTGGGCCTAAAATAATTTCATATCAAAGCCTAAGTTCCACTATTCAGTTTTTTATTTTCATGAATTTTAGCTTCAAATCAAGATATTAATTTGGTTTTTGCTTTAATATTAACTTATTAACCTAACAGAGCTAATTATTATTTTTCAAGTTATCAATATTTGCATTTTATAGGTTAGTATCTTATTGATAGGTGTCATTAATTCATTGAAGTTATATATACTATTAATGTCTATTCAAACTATCAAGTTCTAACTGTCCTAACTGCATGAGATTAGGCCAAGTGACACTACTTTGGTTCATCATAAGTCTCTAGTGAAAATATCAAGCTATGAAAACTAGACAATAGTTAACTGCATGAGATTCAACCATGTGTCTTCATAACATCACATCGCACCTCCCAATCTAGAACCCTGAGTCTCTAAAACCATCGACTACCAAAGCAAGTGAGATTACTCCACATGTCTGATTCTCATTTGATCTTAGGACTTGAGTTATAAATCTATGTAATAAAAATTGTTAACCAATTAACCAAATGAGATCATGCCACATGTTAACATATTTCTATGTAGAGGTGATTGATAAAAATGATGGAGACCAAATATATAGATGTAACAATGTAATAATGGGTTTCCACATGTCATCCTCTATATAGTCAATTTTCATGTATCATATATTGATCACACCATATGTCCATTCTAGGTAGTCATCAACTACATATCATACCACACATCATTACCTCACCACTCCACACACCAACATGCCCCAAAGACTCAATTACAGGTAAAAATTAAGTGATAAAATGAAAAGACGTAATATACAAATTTACTAATTATAAAAGCCACAACTCAATGATAATGACAAATATAAAAGGTTGAAACATGTTAATACCAAAAAAATGATTTATCAGTTAAAAGTAGTGATAAGGTGTCATTTGTCAAATAAACACATAAAAGCTGACGTCATAAAAAAATCAAAATTGATATACGGTTGACAATGAATGTTACTCTACAATTAATTCTCATGCATGGAAGATTCAAGAAATGAATTTACAAGCTAATAAAATAGACTATATGTTATGTTCTTGAGTCAAATCAACTTACATTCACCAATTTCTAAATTGTGAACTACTATCTAGAGCTCCATATCGATTGAAATCCATATATTTCAAATTTACCATAGAGCTTGAATTAATCTATAATAAAATCTAAAAACTATGAACATACTCCTTTGATGTTATTCTTTAGTACCATGTAAGAGTTTAAATATACATAATTTAATTGACTTTATTTGCATGGATCATTCAATCACTATATGGTAATTTATGTAGAGGATAAGTTTGTTCGGCCTTACAAGCATGAACACAAATTATCTCTCAATCAAAGGGATTATAGAGATGACTTGTTAGTGATTGAATCTATCAAAATCCACAAAATGAAAACCAAACTAGAGGTATTCCCTTGTGCTAACCTAGTCTAAAATTTATTCACAATAGGCACTTGCATAAAATACATTTTGCATAAAAACAATAGCACATAGCTTGTAACATACATAGTTGGCTTAACTTTTGATAAATCTTATCAACTACCAAACCAAACATCTCATATAATCATAAAATAGTTAGTTCTTAGTTCAAATACAATAGTGTCAAAAGTACCCTATTAGGATGGCTCATAATCCTAAAAATAATTCCATGAATGAAAAGGTCCCCATTACCCAATTCAAACCTAGTGTCATAATTATTATGGCCTTATTGAACAGGATACACTGAGCCCCATTTATCACTCATGTAGATAAGGTTTGGGTCTTATTTGTGTATATAATTCTAGAAGGTAAGGGCATTCCCCCATTAGGGTAAATCATAAATTTTAATTTTAAAGTTCATAAAAATCTTATGTGTGACCAAGTAGATGGTAACTTCTACATATTTCTTATTTAATGGATGCTATCTATGGGATTGCTACCCTAGCTAATATTCCTCCTTAGGATACAAATGGGCCAGATTAGATTTGTGATGATTTTGATCACCTACATATCCATAGATAAATAAATAATATACTTAAAATAATAGTCACCTTCTATCTAATGGTCTACAAAATGATAAATGAGAAACCAATGCCTAGATTATTCTATTAGATAGAGAGATCACTCAAGTATTGGGTGACTATTAGTTCTACCGAGACCATATATTTATCATAATTGAAGGTACACTAGTAGCTACCTTTTATTTACCTAGGTAAGATAGCTTACCATCTATCCAACATCATAGATGACAATCTGAGGAAGGATATATTAACCAAATATCACAAGATACCCCTCAACATTAAGATGAAACAATTCCAAAATTGGGATCAATTAGCCAATTCATCCAATCGTAGAGGTTAATTCAAATTTTGATTAGCTAAATTTATATATTGGGATCCTAAAAAGGTGATAAGGTAATAAATAAACAAGTTTCACATGCAATTTAAGAAAGACTATGGGAATGAAGAAATGAACATGACAGATCTCCTTGAACACTAAAGATGACTTTGATGTTTATATAAGAATAAAAAAGGCTATATTTTCTATGAGGATCGCTCAGATGATCTAATATAATCCCTCCATAGCTAGGAAGGATTTAGTTAAGATAGAGTAAGAGGAAAAAACCATTGGACAAGCTGAACAACTTCAAGTGGAGGAAGAAACAAAGTAATAAATTTATGAGAATTTAAAATCAAGAGTTTTGAAGAACATCCCAAAGCTCAAGGAGGCAAGTTAATGAGTTTTAGATATAGGGACACCCTTAATACCAATGATCACACTTGCATTCACATCGGTAGATACTCTACCACCTCAAGCTCTAATGGTTAATCATCAACCTTATCCTCCTCTATTACACATGAAAACTACTCCTCTAGTGACATATGTAATAAGGTATCATCCTACCTCTCTCCAAACTCATAGTATCACATAAAAAGAGGAGAGACTATCTTCATACTCAGAAATATCATTAAGAATTCCCTATTCTAACATATAATATGAGTATAGGGAAGTATATTTATCATAGGAACCTCTAGATTAGCAAGAAAAGTAATGGGATTCAGATAAAATACATGAAGAAGACCTAGAGGAATATTTTTCATTGGATATTTCTAGGGAGGTGACTCATCATGGAAATGTTTAGATTTCAATACCTAGTCCTCCTCACACTTAAAGCAAAGAATAAGTATAGATTGAGAAATAGGATCAAGATACTTTTATAAACAAGGGTGCATACCAAACAGGTATAATAATTAACATGTCATTAATCACATAAATTATTTTAGTTTTTCCACCTATAATCACTATGTTGGCTTCTCCAAAGGACTCAGCACAAGTCACCACATCCCCTATTTTAACTATTATAGATATAGACTTCATATCATGTAGGATTGAATATGAAAAGATATAGGAACAATAGTGGTTGGTCATCTAGGTAGGATCCTCACCTTCACGAGATCTAATTTTGACAAACATGTCTTCCTCTTCCATGTATATGATAGTCTATACTACAATAGGGATTATATTTGTGACATTACCTTCTATCACAACTCCCTCATAGGCTCAGCCAAGACTCACTGTATTCACAACTATAGTAGTATCTTAAAGTACTTTAGTTAAAAATACTATGCAAATGTCATCTACGATAGGTTTTAAGTCAACATCCTCTACTCCTGGTATTTTTAGTCAACTAGTTCTAACTACTATCCAATCTAGTTTAAGTGTAGTCTCAACTAACAGTATTACATATACCCAATAAATTCACCATTGGAGTCTATTTTTGATAGAGTTATTTATATACTTCTATATACAAGATGTAGAGATAAATTAAGACTCTTATTCTAGACATTGTATAATATGCATAGTCTGCATGTTAAATTAGGAGTCAATCTTATTTTAGACTTTGTAAATTCGGACAAGCTTTGATGATGAGGTAACCCCATCCAAATTCATATATTCGTACCTCTTATCTATTTTAAACAGAGGATAATTTGGAAATTAATGCAATAAAATAAATTTCTATACAACCTTTTTATGAAATTAGGTAAATGTGTTGTCTCTTCCAACTTTCCATGTTTCATTGAATAATTTTCATTAAGATAATAAATCTATAGTAGGTTATGTGTGTTATTTACAGGGATAATATTGAATATTCTATTAGTTTTATCAATTCTCAGGTTATAGATCATACTTTCCATTTTTTAGTGATGTTAGATATGCATATAAATATGGTACTAATAACATCCTTGATTACAATTAGTGATTCATCTTGTAGTTGCTTCCTTAAACTCTTTATTGTGTTTGATTGTGTTTTGTGATCTCGGTTAATCAAAAATAGAAATTATTTTATAATATGTGCTTAGTATAGTATAGTATAGTATAGTAAGTTACCTTAGAAGGGTTTAATATCTAATTGAATCATAAGACCTCTTATTTTCTCCCTTACCCTTCCCTCATATTATCTTTTTTTGGTCAAATTCACCTTGGTTTAGATCCACCCATCCATCTCAAAAATAATTTAGATTTAGAGTTAGATGCACATCATATCTAAACCATCTATGGTTAATAACCACTCCACTCACCTTTATTCCACCACTTAGTTATTTATAAAACTAAGACCCACAACTCGTACCTTGGAGTGAATTTTCATAGATACTAAAATGTTAGGGACCTTCCCGTAAGAATATTTGGTGTGCATAAAACCCACATGAATAAGTTTGTTTGTGAAAAACTAGGGTTTGCATATATAATTTATCCCATGTAATTTTTGAAAGAATAAAGGTATAAATAGACATCTAGATGCAATCACATCACATTAGAATAAAATAGTTATCCATTACATGCAAGTCTAGTTCTGACCATTATAGTAAATATCAATTATTGATACTAAATAACTCCATTAAAACTAACCATAAGAAAATAGGTGAAGATAGATCATGTATAGAGTAGTGATATAATACTAAGATGTAGAATTTAAATTGTCAGAATTTTGTTCCATATAACATACAATCAAAGATCCCTCTTACTTCTTATTATATATTAATTACTATATTTAGTATGTACATTTTTTAGTATTGTTAAAATAAGAATTAACACATTATTCTAATCATTTCTCTACTATTATGGTTTTATTAAACCAAACTAGGGGAAGATAGAGATATAATCACAATTAAAATAAGAATAAAGGGGTTGTTTAGGGTGCACTAGTCACTAATGTAAAAATAAATTACCCAATCACACCACTTTGGCAAAAATTTCAAGTGAATTAGGATGATCGTGCATGAATGTGCCAAAACTTTTCTACATTCTCCTTGGTCAAAAATGGATATGGTGTTGTTATGTTTATTTTAGGTTATAATTCCCAAAATCATAAGTAAAAATAGCATAAATGGGTGGTTGCATGTGCATGGGTCACCAATGTGACCCAAGTTTCCCATAATCACACCACTTTGTCTTGAATTCAAAGTCAATTTGGGTGATAGCACATAAATGTGCCCTAAATCATCTGAATTTGTCATAGTCCTAAGTGGATATTGTGTTTTTATGTCACTTTTGGCCTATAAGTGATTTAATTTCAAGTGAAATCAACATAAAGGGGTGGTTAGGTGTGTATTGGTCAACAATGTGAATTATGTTACCCTAGTCATGCTACTTTGGCTTGAATTTGAATTTGAATTAAATTGGGGTGATCATGCACAAATGTGCCCAGAATTGTTCATATTTCCCTAGTCACAATTGGATATGGTGTTATTATGTCATTTTTGGCTTATAAGTGAAATAATCACAAGTAAAATTAGCATAAATGGTTGGTTGTATGTGTAAGGATCATAATGTGACTTGAATTGCCATAATCACAACACTTTGGCCTAAATTCGAAGAGAAATGGGGTGATTAAACAAAAAAAATCTTAAAATTATTTATATTTACATTGGTCCTAAGTGGATATGGTTTTTTGTGTCAATTTTAGCCTATAATATATCTATTCACAATTAAAATTGGCATAAAGGGTGGGTGGGTGTTGTAGACACCTAAAATTAGCCATCGATAACCTCCAGCTAGGCTTTTGACCAATTTCCACCAAAATGTACAATTTGGCATAAAAACACTAAAACACATTAAAATATTTGAAATGATATATTCAAGTACTAATTTTGGCTAGGGTATCATTAAATGGGGCAATGTAATTTATGGGCTAGCTAACTTTGATCAGATCATTTCAAGACAAAATGCCAATTTTGCACCTAGGTGCTCTGGATTGCTCGTTTCTATCAAAAATCTTACATAAGACACGTGTCTTTGTTATTTTTTATTGATAACATCCTAAATTGGGTAATATTTATAATTCATTGAACATCAACTCCCAATTCTAATCCAGTCAAATTTTAGACCAATAGCAAGGCATTTTGATCAATTTGAGTAATTTGTGCACAAAGTGCTTAATCATGCTTAAGAGATAATTAAACCAAATTAGAGCCTAATTAATAATTCCATGGAAACTTTTTAAATACATATTTTTAAAAATTAATATTGAATAATTACATCATCAAGTGACCTCATTTCTTGGGAAGACATCCCTAAGCCATAAATGCCACAAATATCAGGATTATGGGTCTCCCATGCCTCATAATGACCCTCCATGCCTCTTCAATGCCCATTTTCCCAATGTCATGATGAGGATAATTATATATTTAATTCCAAAAAAATTAATTAATCCTCAACCACACATCCTCATCTCAATATGGATGGTTCAGGTTGATTCTGAGCAATCTCAAAACTCTATAAATAGGAGGCCTTGCCTATTGAATTTTAAGATTAATTTGTGAAAAGTTACCATGTCAAATTAATTCCAAGAGATATCACATACCAAATTTATGATGCCAAAATATTTATCCAAGCCAATAAAAAGCCACAAGGTGCCAAGGAGAAGAGGAGATAGCCAAGACTCCTTTGATGAAGACTTTATGAGAACAAGTTGAGCAAGCCACTACAACAAGCATTTGGAGCATCCAAAAAAGGTGAATGATTCTTGTTTTTCTTTAATTTTCAATTATGCTTTTCATTTTTTTTTTGTTATTAAGCTCACCCTAGTAAATAGGCCTAGAGATGTATGCTAGTTAGTGTGTTTTTTATCAATTTGTTTTCATTTTGGGACTAACACAATATTAATCACCTCTCTTGAGTCAAATTCCTAGTTCATATAATGGCATGATCAGTGGGATCGTACCCCATAAATTTAATCAAATATCACCTAAAAGTAACATACTAACCATTTTCTTGCAAGATTTTTGAGTGTAGAAGTAAAAAATGAAGATTTGAGCAAAAATCTTATTTTTTAGGGCTCAATTTTATTCTTGAGATTGTGTAATTCAGATCCCAACTTAGCCTGACTTGACCCAACTCACCCCGAATCAAATCCCAACTCAACCTAACATAACCCAACTCACCTTGAATTATATCCTAACTCAGACTGACTTGACCTAACTCACCTTGACTCAGATCCTAACTCAGCCTAACTTGACTCAACTTGCCCTGAATCAGATCCCAACTCAGACTGACTTGACCTAACTCACCCTAACTTAGATCACAACTCAGCCTGACTTAACCCAACTCACCCTGAATCAAATCCTAACTTGCCTTAACTTAGATCTCAACTTGACCTAACTCACCCTAACTCAGATCCTAACTCAACCTGACTTGACCCAACTCACCTTGACTCAGATCCCAACTCAGCCTGACTTGACCCAACTCACCTTAACTTAACCCAGCTCACCCCAAATCAGATCCCAACTCACCTCGACTTGACCCAAATCACCTCAAATTAACCCATCTCACCCCAAATTAGATCCCAACTCACCTCAACTTGACCCAACTTACCTTGACTCGGATCCTAACTTGACTGTGTGAAACCTAAGAGCTAAAAGGCTATTTTAAAATGTTTGGTTTGGGGTCATACAGACTCCATTTTGGATGAGTTTTTTTTTAAAACCATGTTTTTTTTCTAAATTTTTATAATATGTCACTATTTTAACTTCAATTTTCATGGAGTTTTTACAAAGTTTTGAAAATCTATTTAGATGTTTCTAATCTAACACATTTGCTTTTGGTGTGATGCCTTAAGGGTAGACAGGTAACCAACAGATTTCAAATTTGATAAATCATGTTTTATAACACATTTTGAATGATTTTAAAATGAATTAGGAACCTTGTTTTGGTGCTTAATGAAATATTTAGAGGCTTAAGTGAAGGCTTTTCAAATTTACAAATTTGACCAAGGGGTCAAATGAACACCACCAAATCTTTTATTTGGGCTTAAAATTGAACGCATTATCAAATTTGTTTTCATTGTTTCAATTAGCACTTTGCTTTTGTAAAATACAAGGATGTTGCATGTATGCTCTTCCATTTGTCCCCTTTAGGGAAACCTTGGAATCAAAAGTGCTTTCCTTATTTTCAAATTGCCTAGTCTAAGGCATAGAAAGAACATCATCTAAATCACTCCCCAAAAACTCACAAAAGTATTGGGTGACCTTAAAAATGACCCTTAAGTCTTTCATGTAAATTTGGATTGTGAGGGGGACATCATTACCTCCCATGAGTTATTTAGGGAAGCTTTGACCCAAGGTTTCATCTCCCAGCATTGACTTCACTTACTCCTTCTGAGTTGCACATGGGATGTATCTGCATTTGGATATCACACTACACTAAGTGAACAGTAGGATGTAGTGGTTATAAAAAGGACTAGACCTTTTTACAACTAACCAATGCTATGGTCACCCAATTTTTGTGCTTGTCTTTTACATTATTTGATGTGAAAGTCATTATGCAATTGATTCCCTTAGAAATGTTTGAAAGATTTGTTAGTTTAGTCAACCCCACATTTCCATACCCTTGTTAGGATTCAAATGATTATACTTAGAGTATTTTGGTCATTTTTTCTTGGTATGTTTTGAGACTAAAATGTGATTGTTTATTTATAAACCATGCCAAAATCAATTTTCTTATGTGTCGCTCTTTTATCTAAATAGGCATTATGCTGGTTGTTTTATACCACACTTATGCCTTGAATTTTTTTCTAAAACTTATTTATGTGTGTCAATTTGAGTTGAGGAGGGTAGTGTTATGCTACCCAAAACATGTTAAAAACATTTTTCCCTTTGATTATTTTTCAAACATGACATTGACCACATCATTCAAGCATACTTACACCATTAGGATATTCAATTTATTTCAAGACTTGTTTCACCTTGTATTAGAAATCATTGTTTCAAACCATGTCATGTATACCATTTGGACCTTTGTCTTGTGTTGTCATGCTATCCAATATTGTCTATATTATTTGGTCAAATCCTAATTTTTAATGTTGAGTTTTCAATTAACCTTGTCAAGTTTGGATTCAAACATTGATTTATTTTTGTTTAGGCCTTAATTTATAGGGTTGATACACAGATCTCTCTCTTTTGGGTTGCATAACTTTGGTTAATCAATTCTCCAAATTTGAAAACTATTGATGGTTTATTTGTTTAGTACCTATCTTTATCATTGTTTGTACTTTTATTTGGGAAAACACAGTCTTTCTTTAAGGAGCCTTTTGTCTTATGCCTTATGCCAACTGATTAGGTTTATGTTTGATTCCATGTGCTGGGTCTATGTCAAAGTTGTTTCCAAACTTGTTAGATTAAATCAAATCACATTAGCTTTTGTTTCAAGTTTAGATTTTGACATCATTTGGCCAAAAGTCTAGCATATGCTTGTTTATTTGAGCCTAGCTTCTGAATCCATGTTTGGACAAAATAATTAGTAACTCAACTTTTCCCTTTCCTAGTTTAGACCTTGTTTGGAACACTTTGACCTAGACCATTGACATGTTGGTTTTTATTCAGACGTTTGACCTTTTATGCATATGATGTTTGACATTAGACATTTGATGTTACACTAGTTTATGCCAAGTCTTAGCACAAACTATCTTGGAGATATAGCTCCACTTTTAGACCATATTGGAGATACAACTCCACCCCTTTGACCAAGTTAGACCAAGTTTGAACCATTTATCCTTTGGATAGCTTTTTAGAGTTTGTAAAACTCTAAGCCTTTTTGTTTTAGATCTTTCATCATTTACGTGGATATGTCTATCTACACTTCTAATGGAGTCACGTAAAATCCAACTTATGATAGAATGGCCACACAAAATCCCACTAAGAACCCCTATAGAGAAAGATTTTTTAATGAGTTTGATTATTCTCCCTATAATAATCCATATGGGGAACATAGTCAAAATCTAAAAAATCCAAATTGAGACCTTGATTGGTATGAAGAGGCTTGTGAAGAGGACTTTGAAGACCCAAATATAGATAATGTTATTTAAGATATGGATCCATACCCTCTTTGCAATAATAAGTACATGAAACATAGTCAAGAATCAGCTTATGAGCCAACTCACGATTGGGATGATATGGTTTATGAGGAAAAATTAGATGCTTTGGCTTGTACAAGAAATCAAGTTTTATGACATCCTTTTTTAATCCAATCATCGAATACCATTACAATATCAAGCTCTACATTATCCAAGGAATACCATTACCATTCTTAGACCTATGCCTTTGGCTTGTGTGAGCAACCAAGCTCCACAACACCCTTTCATCATTCTCGGACCTAGTCCTTTGACTTATGTGAGTAATCAAGCTCCACACCACCCTATTATTACCATCTCAGGACTTTCTCCTTTGGCTCATGCAAGCAATCATGCTCCCTAATGCCCTACCATTATCTAACCAAAGGCCATTCCTCCTCCATTACCAATCCCATCCAAACCTCAATTGATCCACTCATTTGAACAAAAATCTATGTTCAAAACTAGTATCTTCAAACTCATTGGAAAATAAGGTCAAGAGAACCAACCAATCTGAGATGTTTCTATTGAATCAACCATTTATGATAAGTCAACTTGTGATGAATTGCCTATTGATCTTATACTAGTTATTGAGGTGTCTCACTCTGATGAGCCAGTATTTATTGAGTCACTTCTTAATGATTATAACCACCTTTGGGAAACTCATTATCTCTACTAAATGCCTATTTTTCAAGAGCCTCTTATTGACAAGCCAGTCTCTAAGGAGTTGTCTCTTGACAATTTTCCCATCTTAGAGGAGTCTCACTTTGACAAACCAATTTTTATAGAGCCCATTGTGCCATCATAAGCTATTACTTATCTAATACCAAACATTAAAAAATAAATCATTATAATAGAGTACCCATCAGATAAAGAATCAAAATTAGAGTTAGGTTATATTTTTCGATCGACATTAGATTTAGCATCAAAATTAAAATCAACATCAGTCTCAACATTAGATTCAAAGTCCCTTGAGTTAGAATCAGATTCAGAAGAAAAATATGTTTATGGTTGTTATAACATTGGTTATGCATGCCTTATATATCAATTTGAATATATTTTTGATCCTTCTATGTTTTTTGAGGATGATTACTTCAGTTTTGACACAAGTTATCCTAGTATCTTCTACAAGTATTGTGTAGCCTATCCCCATTCCATTACCATTCGATAGGCCATTACCATCAACCAAAATATCCATATTATTGATATTCCACCTCCCACAAGTGTTGATTGGGATTGATAAAATCATACTTTGTTATACTGCATCCATGATGACATGGCAGTTAAAGAAGAGCAAGGAGGCCAAGACCACATTCATGTAGCAAAAGAACACTCTCCTAGTGAAACCTTTTTAGATAAAGGAGGGAACAATCAAAGTCAGAACTCAACATCTTCTAGTGAAACTTTTTAAGAAGCATTAGAAGATAATCAAAGTCAAAAGTCAACATTCCTTAGTGAAACCTTCTCAGAGGAACTACGGGACAATAAAGATAGCTTCATTGGTGAAAACCTCTTTGAGGAACCACTATCTAAGCATAAAATTTCTTCACTACTTGATGAAAACAAAATCAAATATCAAATCAAAATAGTTTCTTATCTATAGCTTAATCAGATGATAACTACTCTCAAGATCAAACAACAGAAAAATTTGGTGGTCCTATCAAGAGAATAAGTCTTTAGCCCCACCATAACTAAATTATTTTGAATTTAGAATCAAAAACATTACATGTGATTAAAAGTCCTAATCTTCATTTGTTTCCCCATCATTATACATTCCATTATCATCTACCATTCCATTTCATAATCAAAACTACCATCCATTCTTTGTCCTTATTTACCATCCATGGCCAGAATTTCTTTCATAAAGTCTACAAAGATACCTTGTCTTGATGCTTTAAGGAATTAGAATCAATGACCAATGAAGATCACAAAATCATTCTTGACAACCAAATCGACATTCAATTCTTGACAAAATAACTATTTAGATGAGGTGTGGGCTAGCAATTAACATGATCAAGTATTCTATTTATATCATTTATTAATTAAGATGTGCATCTCCCCATCAGCAAGAATAATAGAATTAAAAACCACACCCAAGCTAAAAGCATGTAACATACCATTTCACATTACCATGTCATTACCATTGTTACATATCCTTTTGTCATTGTCATTTATCCTTCTATTTAACCCATCACTTGGGGGTAACCCTCTTGGCATTATATCCAAATTTATACCAACCCTCTTACCATTTTATCCAATCTATCAAAACCCATTATTATCCTTAGCAAGACCATACCATCCTATCATACCATTCCTATCTAGAGAAAAACCTATTTTTAGTCATCCTACCCAATTTTGTTTTGATTTTGGTTCATTTGGTTCTTCTCACAGCTTTTTGTGAGAGGATTTTGACCAAGTTTCAGTAATCAATCAAATCCATGTTTATAATGGCAATCTATAAAAGTAGTTTGATAGTTGATCTGGTAAAATATTGATGAACCAACATTCTAGCATACATCCAACAGGGCTAAACTCTAATCTATAACAGCATTTTGTGGTTGTTAATGGCCCAGACCTCAAAACTCCAAGACATGGAATACAGACGTTTTGCAAATAGGACTAAAATATATATATCTGACTTCTCTATAAATAGAATTAAATCATATATGTATTTCAAACATAAACAATGTCACTTGGATTTGTTTACACTCAGGACAATATTCTTTAAAGTCTCCACAAACGTCGACTCCTCACACTTTCCCCATCGCCCATATTTCACAGTCAGCAACAGAGCAATTTCGATAGCATAGGACTCCTTGAAAGTCACAAAAGTAATGTGGGCTTCCTCTCTAGCATTGAAATAGCCTCACTTGACTCCATTACAGTCTGCATTGAAATGAACCGATGGCCCAGCATAACATATATATTGAAATGACCTGAATTAAAATCAATACATTTAAAATGGCCCAACAATAGTATGATTACTTGCACAGCGTAATATTCTATAGTCCTATTTCTGCCTTGCTTGACTCCAGTTCTTACAAGTAGCCCAGCATTAAAACTATTGAAATGACCAAAATGGAAATCATTACATTGAAATGGCCCAGCAGGCATACGTGACCCAGCAAGAAACAACCAAAATTAAAAACCCAATATTAATTTGATCTAGAACCAAATTTCTCACAGGTTCATTCAAAATCTTGGCTAAATCTCACGGGTTCATTCAAAATCTTGGCTTATCAATAGCCAAAAGCAACAGCTCTTGCAATGTTCGGTCTCAAAAAAATAATTCTACTCAAAAGAACACACATTTTATTAATATATCAAAATAAATATACACCTAGTGTTGGTCTTACTCTACAAGTCTCCCTCCTACGCCTTGCTTCTTTTTTTCACACATACATATCCCCTATTTTTGCATGAAAATCCTCCTACCAAACATATTTCTCAACTTAGACACTGACAACAACCTCTCTAAAAATGAATAAAATAGTTCTCCTTGCATAGGAAAAGTCAAACTGCTTAACAATTCACCTAACAGACTAGATTTTTCAGGCTTAAGTAATATTTAGCCAAACATAAAAATTTTAAAACCTAGAAAATGGAGGGAACTCACTTAATACACCTAGACATACTAAACTCAACAAAACAAAATATGACAAATACATTCCTAGTGTGAGGATGCTCCTGCATCAGATATCTTTCATTTTCCATCTTGTATCAAGTTTATTTGTGTGAGCTTGATATAACTACCTATGGGAAAATCAGTGTCTCACCAGTCTTGCTACTAATTATAACTATCTATGGGCAAATTAGTACCATTGACCTATTCCATAATATGTTAGTTATAACTACCTATGGGTAAATTAGGGGTAATACTTGTTTACCATGTATTGTCGCATCACCTTGCCATCACTATTTTCATTTGACTGGCCATTTTCTAGATTTGAGAACTTGTTGGGATCTCATTAGTTTTTCCTCACCTTTTATGTGGATGGAATTACTATGACTTGAGGTCATTTCAAGACTAAGTAGGTCATGCTCAATTCATGTTGAGGTCATCTCATTCCCCCTTTCCATACGCTCTCATCATTTTGTGAGTAACCTAAGTTTGAATGCTCTTGCCATTTTGTGAGAAACCTAAGCCAAATTCTCTTACCATTTTATGATTAGGTATCTTATCATTATCTAATGATTTAAGATACCTCAAAATTCCAAAAACATTCATAACATTTCAAAAATCCAAAAATATTTGTCCTATGTAAGCCTAGTCAGCGATCCTCGATCTGCCCTATTGGGGAAAATTCATTATTAGGATGCTATCTTTTGATTTTGTTTTTAGGATTTGTATTTTTTTATTTATTTCAATTTATTTTTTTGTTTTTTCACTTGCCTGTTTATTTGATTTCAGCACTACTGTCTCGACTCAATATATATGCATTCTTAGGTGATTCCTCGAGTACATTATTCTTGAGTCCATCCATATTCATATGTCAATATTGTCATCATGTATTTATCATTGATGCATTATTTTTTAGTGTTTATTGGATTAGAAGTCAATCCTTGTGCATATTTTGGCCAAGTCTTCATGGTATTCTATCATGAACCTACCATCACATGCTATAGCAAAAATTAGCTTCAAGAAGGTCTACAATCAATGGAGCTATAGAAATTTCTACTTGGCACCTTGGCAAATCCTCCCATCCCACCCTTGATCAAATTAACTCATTAACCATTTTAATTATATCATTGATAATCAAGATGAGCATCTTCTCATTGGTAGGTACAACTAAATCATTCACATTGATCAATCGTATTCTTCTATTCATCTATTTCATCACTTTGCACGCACTCATCTTTCATCTGTATTCTAGGTTATATAGTTTTGTTATGATTTATAATCAGCCCTAACTGGGGCACAATCATATTTAGCCAATCCAATTCTTCTTAATGATTATAACCTCCTATGGGAAAATCGTTATTTCGACTTTTATTCTTGATTATAACCACCTTTGGGAAAATCATCATCTTTTTTAAATCAATACATGTAAGCATTTTTTCATTTGGATTAATCTCAACCATGGGTTATTTCCACCTTTCTTCTTTCTTCTATTTGAGGGACCACCCATCAACAAATGTGATGACAACTCCCTCGAGGGGGCATCATCATAGGCTTCCCAAAACCATTTGGAGCTTTGTTCTTCAACCATCATCTTCTTTTTGGCATACAAGCCATCTCTCATTATTTGAGAATACATTACTTTACCTAAGGTTTACAACATCTTCCCAAATAGGGGCAAATTATAGACACCTAAAACTAGCCACCAATAACCTCCAACCAGGCTTTTGACTAATTTCCACCAAAATGCACAATTTGGCCTAAAAACACTCAAACACATCAAAAGCTTTGAAATTTATATATTCAAGTGCCAATTTTGGCTAGGGTATCATTAAATGGGGCAATGTAATTTATGGGCTAGCTAACTTTGATTAGATCATTTAAATTCAAAATGTCAATTTTGCACCTGGGTGCTTGGGATTGCTCTTTTTTGTCAAATATCTTGCACAAGACACATGCCTTTGTTATTTTGTGTTGAAAAAATTCTAAATGGGATATCAATTCTAATTCATCTAACATCGACTCCCAATTCTAATCCAATTAAATTTTAGACCAATAACAAGGCATTCTGGTCAATTTGAGTAATTTGTGCACAAAGTGCTTAATCATGCTTAAGAGCTAATTAAACCAAATTAGAGCCTAATCAAGAATTCCATGGAAACTTTTTAAATACTTATTTTTATAAATGAATATTGAATAAATACATCATCAAGTGACCTCATTTCTTGGGAAGACATCTCTAGGCCATAAATGCCATAAATATCAAGATTATGGGTCTCCTATACCTCATAATGACCCTCCATGCCTCTTCAATGCCCCTTTTTCCAATGTCATGATGAGGATAATTATATATTTAATTACAAAAAATTTAATTAATCTTAAACCACACATCATCTCAAGATGGACAGTTCAAGTTGATTCTAAGCAATCTCAAAAATATATAAATAAGAGGCCTTGCCTATTGAATTTTAAGCTTAATTTGTGCAAAGTTACCATGTCAAATTTATTCCAAGAGCTCTCACATGCCATAGTTATGATGCCAAAATATTGATCTAAGCCAATCTAAAACCACAAGGTGTTAAGGATAAGAGGAGATAGCCAAGCCTCCTTTGATGAAGACTTCATGAGCACAAGCCGAGCAAACCACTACAACAAGAATTAGAAGAATCCAAGGAAGGTGAAGGATTCTTGTTTTTCTTTACTTTTTAATTGTGCTTTTCATTTTTTTTTATTAAGCTCACCCTAGTAACTAGGCCTAGAGATTTATGTTATTTAGTGTGTTTTTATCAAAAAAAATTCATTTTGGGACTAACACAATACTAATGACCTCTCTTGAGTCAAATTCCTAGTTCACAGGTATTGGTGGGTCACCAAAACAACCTATATTTCCATATTCACACAAATTTTTAATGAATTCAAATTAAATTGGGGGTGAACATGCACAAATTTACCCCAAATTATCCCCATTTACCCTAGTGACACATGATTATGGTGTGCTTTTGTGTCTTTTGGACTATAAAGGACCTAATCATAAGTAAAATTTGTATAAATGGGTGGTTAGATGTGTGTTGGTTTGTAAAACTTTATTTGGGCAAATATAGAACTCCTATAAATGTTAGAAAGTAATCCACAAGGCCCAAAAACATAAAAATTACTATATGTTAGCCCAAAATGGACATCGATTGGTCTTGAAGGCTTTAGGTTCAATATTGAAATCCTAAAAATGACTAAGTACTAATGAGATTGAATTTTGAAAAATTATATTCTAAATTGTAACCCTAGATCTATGAAACCAATTCTAGAAGATGTAAAATGGCCCTAAGTTATTAATTTTACTAAAATAAATTTAAAGTATTTATTTTAGTAAACACATAACCTAGCTTCCAATTGTTCAAAGTGCCCTACTTTAAACTCTTGCACATTAAAAATTAATAGTACTATGTACATGTTATAGAGTGTACCCATTATAATTTGTACATGTTTTAAGTTTGGTAATAACTGAGCCCAAATCATAAAATCTATATATGTTTTTCATTAAAATAATAGTTTTGTAAAAAAATGTCCACTCCTTTGCCTCCCATATTTGTGCACTTACCCTAGTAGCATAAGTTAGCTTTTAAACCTGGATTCTAGATATTCATAGACATTCAAGTTGTAGCATTCTTGAAGCCTATGACATAATGTCATGACTAGTCAAAATCACATAATGGTTATATGGCCACTAACATTTCCCATGTGTGGTTACCTTGGAGAGGTATATCAAACAAAAATAGAGTTGATAGGGAACCTAAGATGAAGGAAATGATAGCATATTACAATGCCAAGAATGAAAAGGTGAACATAGCCTTCACTAACATAGGTGTTTACCCACTCACAACTTAGTCTGATGAAAAGAATAAACAAAATGAGAAAACTAGATAACCTAACATTTTTTCACTATTTTTCGATGCATCTCACTCCAAGAAAGGATTAGGGGAAAGAATTGTCTTAATATATCCCCATGGAAATAAATATCTTACTATATATTATTTACAGTTCTCTTGTACCAATAACCTTGAAACATATGAGGCTATGATTTTAGGTTTACAATTTTCATTAAATCATAATGTCAAAGAACTACAAATGTTTCGAGATTATAAGTTAGTCATCAATCAAGTCATAAGTATATTCCACTAAAAATTATCTTATTTTAGAATGTATAAACATAAATATTGGGATTTGATAGAATCACTTTATACATTTAATATCATAGTAGTTATTATGGAATTGAATCAAATCTCAAATTCCTTAAAAGTGTCAACTAACAACTTATTCCTTTTGAATGATTCCAAAATACAAAAATTCTCAATTCAACTTATCACGTACCATTTTATCTAATATAATTAAGATAATTTCCAAGTGTTTAATGATGACCAACAAATTATTGAGTTCATGGGAAATGTTGTTTTGTTTGAATTATAATTAATTAATAGGAAAGACGTAGATTCTATTATAGATACAAATAATAGTGATGATGGAATCTAAGGTTTAGATTTAAAAATATCCATAAGGGAATGGTTTCCATTGAAAGGTTATTTTACCTAGATACACACCCTAAAAAGTGCTAAAATCATAATCCAATAACCATAAATGGTTATGATGAATTTAGAATCTATTAAACACCTTTTGTATGTAAATATCAACTTAGATTGTTCTCAATCATAAAAGGAACAATGAAGATTCATTCTAGCAAAATAAAAATATGTAATTTCTTGGTCATGTAAATACATGAATATATTGAACCCAAGTTTAATTACTCATAATATTCCTCTTAAGGAAGATCAGTAAGCTTTTAGGTAAATATAACTTCCAGTTAATCCCATTCTTGAACCCTTAATTTACAAGGATGTCCATAAACTGCTCACAGCTAAAATCATCTTTCCAATCAAACACTCTAAATAGGTCTCTAATGTTAGAATAAAAAATTAAATTGGATAGTTTTTATGGATAAAATATTATTATGTAAGATAAAGATAAGATTATGCATGAGGAAACTGTGGTCACCCAAAAGGAGACTCCCCAACTAGATAGTAATCAAACTGATATTCACTCCTTTATGCATAACCTCAAAAAATAAAACAAGTTGGACGATATTGAGGAAGAAGTGGAATTCCATAAATATTTCCTCTAGTGGTTCATGAAATACCACTCAAGGCTCAAAAACATAGTTAAAAAGTTCAATCTACATGATGGAATCTACTACACTAAGGAAGAAATGTCTAAGATGAAAGATGAAATGTAAATTATGAAAGATAATATGGAGATAATTAAGATTTAGATCAAAAATATCAATGAGAACATCTTCCTCCTTATTGACTTTAGTAATATTATAAAATATAATTGCACGTATAGTGTGGATGGATTGAGATTGGCCATCAAAAGGAAGAATGTTGAACCTGAGAATGGTAATTCTAACAAGAGAAGGAAAGGCAAAACTATTCAGTAAGATTATAACACTTTTATGTCTATGGAAAAACATATCAAACAAATGAATGACAACTGGAATAAGTTTATTCAGGGCTAAAAATTCCCTGGCTATTAAGTTCTCATAATGTTGTTTTGTTTTTTGTCACTTTTGTCCTTAACTCTTATTTTCATTTTGTTTTTGTTCTCTCTATAGGCTTTAATGTTTTATATGGCTTCTTAGCCTTGTCTGCTTGCCTCTTTTATAAAGGGTAGGGTCCCTTTGTAAAACCATGTTTTACAAATAATAAAAATTAATTAATTAATCCTAGAAAAAGTGAGTTGACAACTCACATATATTTTGGGTGATCTCTTGTATTGGATTTTATTTCAAATCACATAGCTATTTATGAATATTTTTTTAAGAGATCTTATTGACCTCTTAGTTTATAAGAGTAAATTCTAGAGTGTATGCTTGTTTAAAATCACATACATCATAATATATTATAACAAAGTGATTTAGCTTTGCTAAAATTTGGTATTAGAGAAGTAATATTATCATAACAGAGGAACCTTGGAGGGAAATAATTTGGAAGATAAAGAAGATATGTTATCTTCAGAGTGGTGCCCTATTTTTTTCCTTCATGTGCAAGCTACAAACTTCACAAATGTATTTCTTAGCCAAAGTGTCCACATGGAATGAGAGGTAGTACACATCAATCATATGGGGAAGATCCAAATCACTTCATGATTTGTGTTTGAGGCATGAACATTTTACATATTTTCCACTCTCCATATCTCTAACAACATCCATACACAAGGGCTATTTTTTTATTTTTTATAGCATAGCACAACAATGCATAAATATATGAAGCAAATAAGCATAGGATCACTGTCTTTGGAGGAATAAGGAAGAGGAAAATCATTGCACTCTATGTTCCATCTCACTTTCACAATGAAGAGGACTTGCTAAAGGACATGCACATGTCACATTTCATTGGTTAGAAATGTGTATGATTTCATTTAGCCTAAGTTTTAAGTCTTATAAAAATTTATGGCTATTATTGTTTTAGTTTTTTTTCACATTAAAACTTTAGAAAAATGCAAATTTATGTTCTTAGGTAAGCTTGAAAGAGCTTAATTACATATCTTCAAACCCATGAAGCCCCACAATCTCAACATTTTCCTATATTTCCATAAAATGATTACTAAACATTCCTCCAAAGCATTTTTCTACAGCTAGATCACTATTTGTCAAATTTAATTATTTTCTTGAATATGTGGCTAGAATAATTTTAAAAAAATCTTAAAATATGAGAGGATTTGTTTGTCAAAATTTTATGAGTAGGCATAAAATTTTAGTCTTAAAGAACCTATTGAAATAAAGTTATATATCTCCTATAGTGCTCTCAATTTTGTTTTTCAAAACTATGTAATTTAAGTCTATATAAAGCCCTAAAATTTCAATTTATTGATTATCTTGAAAACCAAGAGGCGTTAGGCCATAAAAAATTTCTAAATTGTGTGAAATAACATTTTAAAAAATCCCATAACTCATAAAAAATTATATTTATTTGTTTCCATATTTTTTAAGTCATAAGCAAGCCCATACTAGAGTATGAAACTTTAATATCAATAAAACTATGCATAACCAAAACCTTAAAAAAATATAAAAGTCTAAAATAAGGGAATAAACATAAGTTTAATGTCATTTTTTAAATCAAATATTAAAATCATTGATTTTTTTTCAATAATTAATCCCCCAGATTCCATCTATGTTCCATCATTTGTAAAACTCATAAAAGCTATCAATTTGGACTAAGTGGTAATCAGTTTTACCTGATCCATAGTGTGAAGTCTATTTTATTAATATTCAATCCATCAGGTAGCATCATATATGTATTTTAGTTTCCATGTACCTCATGGTATATAGGAAGCACATTGTTTTATTTTGTTTATCACTAGGAATCCTCTCAACCATTTAATTGTGTGGTGCATAGTAAGTAGTTAAACCCAGGAAGTTACTCTCTACATAGCTCAAAGATAGTTGTAGATAGATTTGACCACAAGTCAAATAATTTCAACCCCCTATATATTCAAACTTGATATAGGGGTATTCTAGGATGTAGAATGTGTCCTATGGTCTTAATAAGGTCAAACTTATGTTTACCTTTATCATATTTGTCTATAGTTGTGTTATGTCATCTAGGGGTCACACTTGGAGCCATTTTAGGAAATAGTATAGTTTTAATAGAAAGACAAGTGTTCCAAAATAATATTTAACATCCTATATGTCAGGATCATGTCAGAGATGGTAGTTTTAAATTGATAACTGTAAGTGTGACATCTAACCAAGAAGATCAGTGAGAAAGGTGAAAGGTTTCAATTGTTGTATAGCCTATATAGCAGATATGGAACATGGGAGGACTTAAAAAGTGTCTTTTCAGGTCCCTTAAGTCTATTTACATGCTCAATCAGCTTTGAAAGGCTTGAAAATGGCAAAAAATAAACTTATTTTTCATATCACTCTCTTAGACAAGGAGAAATAGTCAATGGGTTTCAGTTTGGTACAACCAGAAGGAGTTGAGTAAGAAAAAGTGCACTTGATGGGTGGTTGTACTCTTTATCTAATTTAAATTCATGGTAATATTCAAATTGTTAGTTTCTTGTTGTCTATGAACCATTACTAATAAGGTTTGGTCCTCTTTTTTTCCTGCACATCCCCATGGCCTTTAAGTTTCTTCTCTATTTGGATTAGTCTTTACAAACTAGTATGATAATACTTATCACAAGTTTTACAATATATTTTTCACATGTATAATTATAGGAATGAGAAAATCATCTCATCTTGCTAGTTAAAGACACACTGAAGTCTATAATAGTTGTTTCATCAGTTGTAAAAGTTTTTCTCTCCTGTAGTGGTCTCATATCAAAGGATACATGTTGTTTCCACTCTCACATTTAATGTTGATCAATTTTACCTTGAATTTTTGGTCTCAATATTATTTTTCATGGAGTGAAGAGACAAATACATAAATAAAGTCAAGTTTCTTTGTGATTGTCACCTATAGTCAGTTGTAAAGGAGCCCTGAGCAATCATATTCATGACACAATGAGGTTTTTAACATGGTGATAAGACTCCCAAAATGGAAAAAATAGGACTAAACCTTTAAAATAAATAAATATTGGTTATAATATCCAATACACCACCCACAGTCCTATATATCTACACCTACATACACTCTTAAATAGTGACCCCTACATGTAGTTTTAAAAGAGGTTTAAGGAGTTGGAATGGAGGTGTTATAACTCATTTGAGACCTTCATTGATGTCTAATAACATAGAAAGAATCAAGGTGATAATGGTGAGACCATCATATGCATATGTACCTTAATTCCTCTGAATTGGGGTTTTATCCATATTCAATACCATCTTATGATGAGAAATTAGAGGTTTGTTCTAGTCTAAATGTCTCCTTTCTTATAGCCCAAGTCTAAGGGCAATGTCTTGACATAAAAGGTAATTGTTTGGTCATGAGATTAAAGTGTAAATATTATTTAATTTCAATAAATCTCTCACTATATACTTTTATTAATCTATAGTACTCTTGAAGCCTAAATGGTCTTATGATGCAATAGTGACACAATGGAAGCATGACCTCAATACAAGGTGACTCCATTTGAATGAGATATGACACTAGTGACCCAAGTAAAAATTTAGTGAGTTGAGGAAAAATGTTTTGAATTAGGTCACCACCTAAAGGTGTCCCTTTTTCTCTCAAAATGTCACCTATAGTCTGATGGTAGACTGATAGTATAGTACATTGGGAGTAGGTAGTTTGGATGTTGTCATGGCCCTAAGGCATGATATGAATATGTTAAACTATGAAATGATATTATAAGGATAAAAAAAATTAATTTGATATTCAAACTCAGTTTAACATCTACAAATATTCCTTTTAACTCTCTCTAATGGTCACCTACAGGTGTCATAATCAACATAGTCTTCGACTAGTGCAGACTATTGAAAGGTGTGAGCTTAGAGAGTTAACTGAGATGTGGAATGGATGAATATGAGTGATACCCCTCTAAAATTAGTGATATAAATCCCATATGATGTTTAGGAAAAAATATAGGTTTAAATAAAACCCCAATGTATAGGAATGCTCAACTCTACATACAAACCCTACACACAATCATCAACTCTGAGTCTGTCTTGAAGTTTATGGTGTTGATGACACTAGAGGAGTAATATAGCATTGAAATTTGGTAAATATGACCAATAATTCATTGATTTAAGTAAAATATACTCTAAACATGTGTCATAAAACTTCTTCCATGTATTTTTTTGAGTAACTGAATGTTTCTTAGATGAAAAATGTGAAGAATGAGGCCTAGAGGGCTAATAGATGACTACAGATAGTGAATACAAGTGTATAGAATATGGATAGAAGTTATGGATGAATATGATGACTATTATATTTTTTCTCAACCTCCTTAAGATAGTGTATATGTGTCAAGTCTTCTTAGTCTAGTTTTGAGCAGTCAAGAGATGCCTCATCATGAGGGCAGTTTCAAGAAGGCAGTTGAAGGTCTTTATGCCAATTTTGGAAAGATTATCATGATTTAGATGGAAAATTGTCCAAGAAGGCCTTCATGGTATATTATTCACTCCATTCTCCTACAATGTAACTTGTTTTCATTCCTTGACACTTGGATTTATGACCTTTCCACTTCCTTTCTTCTTTTTCTTCTCACATTCTCTATTAGTGCAAGTCATTTTAACTTTTGTAAAGGATCTACAATTGGTATGGCGAAGCCCTATTGGTTTTATAATATATTTTACCTTCAAAATAAATATTTATAATCTATTTTTGAGTTCACAATTTATCTTTTCTAAGTGTGTGAATTAGTGTATAGTGAAAGGTCAAGTGATTAGTATATATCCTTGCTTTCTCTGAACTCTTCCATGTTTGATGTAAGTTATTTCCAATCTAACAGGTCACATGAAGTATAGTCTAGTGTATATGCCTATCTCTAAGTGTAAAAGAGTAGCATTAGTGTCTATAATCTAACCTCATTCTCACTCACCTTGAGTAATTCAATGCATATCACCTCCATGTTTGAAATACTAATGTTAGAGCAATGCAAGTTTTTGAGACTAGTGTTATGAGTCATGTTTCTTAGTACAAGTATATGTTAGTCTAGTGTAAATCATTCTAGTGTATCACCTCATTAGATTAGTTTAATTTCATGTCTTTTTTATCTCTTTCCACATAAGAAAGAAATTAGTGTAGGTGATAAATAAGTAAATATCAATCTAGGGAGCTGACCCTTAAACCTAGAGTTTATCCAATGTTGCCCAATTCTTATAATATGATTGAAAAACTATATCTAGGGTGAAATATTGGTGATAAGAGTTATGGCATGCTCAATTGGACTATTATCTCAAATACATCTTATCAAGGTGAATGTTGTTCTTGAAAACATCACAACTGCATATGGTGTTATACTAAACATTTGGCTACTCCATTCAAGGCAATATCTAGTTGTAGACCAAGTTTTATCAATTCTTTGTTCATACTTTATGGTCCTTATGAGGTTAACTACTAGTAGAGATATCCACCCCATAAACCCACTCCTTCAACCTATACTTCCTTTTAAAGTTCAACATCCTCAGCCTATATTGACCTTTAAATAACAAGAAGACTTTGCAAGCCAATAAGATCAAGAGAGTGAAGAGGAACTTAAGGATAAGATGGCTAGGCAACATGCCTTCCAAACATTTAACACTAAAAATCCTATCCACCTCAATGAATGTGATTTTATACCCCCTAATGCTACCAAAAGTGTCCCACTTTCAATGGTGAAGGTCATGTCACCCTTAGTGAGAATATTAGGGACATCTTAAACTTATTTAATTTTCAAAATGTCACTAAAGTCAATATTTCCACTGGATTACTTGCCATGTCCCTTAGAGGGAAAGCACTTGAATGGTATAGAACATTTCCTGGAGGGTGTATCACCACTTGGGATGATTTTGGAGAGTTTTTAACCTTAAGGTTTTAAGACAAAAGTGATCTCACATCACTCATTCATCAACTCAATTTAATTCAAAGGGGTCCTAAGGAGATAATGAATGGTTTTAATGAGATATTCCAAATAAATTGCCATAGGTTACCTCCCCCTTTGAGACCACCTATAGGATTTTTTTTTCCTACATATCTAAGGGTTATTGGTATGGACATAGCCATCATGTTACAGTCTATGGGTGGTTACACCTTACCTGAAGCATGTGACCTTGCCATTAGAGATGAGAATGGACTAATATAATTTGAAAAACTACTTACAAAGGTATCCATGCCTCTGTTTCCAAACATGTCTACTTCTAATCCAAGTGTTTCTCAATTCCTAAGTGTAAATACCAAGTTTATAACTACCCCTAAAAAGGTAGAAGATACTATTGATTGGGAGGCAAGGTTTAAGACCTTAGAGGCTCAAGTTAGGCAACTCAATTTGTAGTATTGATTTAATCAAAACCCTTATCCCTATCCTCAAAAATTAAATATGTTCCCACCTTAGAAATATGTTCAACATAGAGGGCAATGACAACCTAACTTCAATAGGTTAGCCAATACATATAACCCAATTTCCACCTCCAACATAAGAGCCATGATCCAGATGTATAGTGAATTGGTCTAAGGATACGAAAGGCAATAAGGATATTTCATGGATGTGAATTAATGTGGGTAAAAATATTTGGTTTCTCAAGGAGTCACTCCTCAATTGTCAGCAGAAGATGAGAATTACATGCATGCAAATGAAGGATGGCAACCCCAAAAGGTGAACCTTGCAAACTTTCTAGTTGAAGATACATTTATCCTCAATCAAAATATTTTTTTGTAGCTAATACTAGAGAAATTTGGAAGGCTTTGGGATATGTCCATTATGTTGATATAATTCCAAGTAACCCTCTTACAATGCATCAAGGTGTGACTTCAAGTGTGCTAGTCCCTACAACTTTTGCACCCTCTTCAAATCAAAATGTTGGAAAGGTTACTCAAAGTGCTCCAATATCTCAAGTTCAAGGCACTTATTTGCCTTCAAGGACTCAAGAAAATTTGAGTACTCTTTCTTTGAACATCATTGATTATTTGAAAAATTCTAAAGCTAATGTATCTCTTTAGGAAGTCCTTCACATGCCCGATCAAATAGAGATCCTTCAAGAGAAACTATTCCAAATTCATGTTATCCATAAACCATAAAATAATATTAATGTTTCTCTCACTAATTTTCCCACGCACATTATGGAACCCTCTTACAAATCTAAAAATCCTCTAACCTTATACCTCACTCTCATTGTTGGAGACAAGCTTGTTCATAACTGCATAGTGGATAGTGGGGCTAGTACCTCAATGATACCCAAGCTTGTGGTAGATAAATTGGGCTTAAAATATGACCCATACAATAAGGAAGTGCTTCAACTTGATGGGACACTAGCTAATTTAGTGGGACTTGTCAAAGGGTTGAGAGTTTTCTATATGATTCTCTTAGCTTCCCTATCCTTCAAGATATAGTATTGGTTGACTTGTTTGCTCACTTTGTTATCTACCTCTTAGGGTATTTCAAAACCAAGATACAAGGATACCTCTCAGTTGATTAGTCCTTCTTGGGCTTTAAGACAAGATATGGAGTAAGGGTAACCATTATAACTCAACCATTATCTAAGTTTCATATTGAGCCTTATGTGGAAGCAAGCTCTAACTTGAATTATGTCATCAATGATCAAGAGGAGTATGTTATGGATGATGGAAAATCCTCTAATATTGAGGGAATATCTAACCTTTACTAGATAAGTATGGTGAAGATACTTATGAACATGATCAATCCACTTTCTTTGAGCAAATTGGTATTGGCACATACATCATCCATGAGGTAGGTGATAGACAAGCTGAGGTAACCATTGATAGTTATTTTCCACAAGCTACTAAGATTAATTACTTTACTCACTTGCATGATGATGGTGTTCTTCAAAGTTTGGTGGACCAAGATGATGAAGATAATAATTCTATTCTATCTACACAATATGTAGGAGTCCTTGAACATGATAACCATGAAGAAGAAAATGACCTATGATAGAGGTTCCATGCCATAAGTCAATAATTTGAGCAGTTCAGTAAGTCTATCCCCCCATCAAAAAAGCATGAATCTAGTAGTAAGGTTTTTTATGAATATTCTAATCATGAAGTGTCTTTTTAAGCATGAGGTTGAGTGTCTAGCTACTATCAAAAGAAGCTAAAATCATGAAGGAACCTAATGAATCCAAATTATAAGATTTTGTCAATAAGGATCAGTCCAAACCTCAACCTGAGGTTGAACCACTTTTAGATGTGTTGGGGAAAAAAGAAGAAAAGTTTGATGGTTTTGAGCATCAAGTTCATCATATCTTAAAGAAAGTGAAGTTGAGGAAATTTTGATCACTCCTAAGTTGTAGTTTGAGAAGTGCCAAATGGACATGTCAGAAATCAAGGAAGTTGGAGACCCAAAAAATATTATTGGAGGGCTAGATGTAACATTCATGAAAGCTCTAAATGGCACACTTGTAGTCAAAAGAAGACCTAAATATGGTCATTCATTTGACCATATCTACAAGTAAGTTTTTATTGATAAGTATTCTTCACATGATGGATTGCTTTCGTGGAGCAACAATGATGTAAGAGGTACTATTTTGACCCTGGTTGAAGAATGATGAATTATCCTTCACCTCAAGTGTTTGAGATCTTGTACATACTAGGTTAAGTGTGTTTTACTTATATTGTACATGTTTTTCCTAAGTGTGTTTGCTTAGGTGTCTTGTTTTGTGTGTTGTTTCCTATTGTTTGGTGTGTTTTGGTGTTCCTTAAAAGGCCATTCAGTGTTTATACAATGTATAAGTGGCTCTATATCCTAATGGATAGGATTAGGCTACTAGGATTTGGCATAGCTAGATTACCACCCCTAGGAAATCACTAAAATGTTGAATAATTTGACCACAAGTCAAATTAGGTCAACCCCCTATATAGTCAAAGTTTATATAGGGGTCCTATAGGATGTAGAATGTGTCCCATGGTTTTAATAAGGTCAAACTTATGTTTATCTTTGTCATATTTGTTTATAGTTGTCTTATGTCATCTAGGGGTCACATTTGGAGTCATTTAAGGAAATAATATGGTTTGAATAGAAGGAAAAGTGTTCCAAAATAATATTCAATGTATTATATGTCAGGATCATGTTAGAGATGGTAGTTTTAAACTGACAACTATATGTGAAACATACAAATAAGAATATCAATAAGAAAGGTGGTAGTTTTTAATTGTTGTATAGCCTATTTAGTAGCTTTGGCACATGAGAGGACTTAAAAAGTGTCTTTTTTAGGTCCCATAAGTCCATTTCCATGTTCAAGTAGATTTGAAAGACTTGAAAATTGCAAAAAACTAACCTATCTTTCCTATCACTCTCTTACACAAGCAAAAATGGTCAATTGATTTTAGTTTGGTATGGCTAGGAGGAGTTGAGTTAGAGAAAGTACACTTGGTGGGTGGTAGTACTATTTTTATACTTTAAATTCATGGAAATAGTAATAGTATTGGTTTATTGTGCTCTATAAACCATTGCTAAAGAGGTTTGATCCTCTTTTCTGCCTACACATCCTCATGGCCTTCAAGTTTATTCTCTATTTGGATTGGTCTTTAAAAATTAATTATTGTACATGATCCTAAGGAGTATGATAATAATTCTCACAAGGTTTCCAATATATTTTTTCATGTGTGAAGATCAAGGAATGATCATAACAACTCATCTTGCTAGTTGAAGACAGACTGAGGTCTATAAATAGTTGTTTCATTAGTTGTAGAAGTTTATCTCTCTTGTAGTGGTCTCAAATCAAATGATGTATGTTTTTTCCACACTCACGTTGCATGGTGATCAGTTTTCCTTTAAAGTTTTGATATTAATATTATTCTACATGGAGTGAAGAGACCAATACATAAACACAATCAGGTTTATTTGTGATTTTCATCTACAGTCAGGTGTAAAATATCCTTGAGTAATCATATTCATGACACAAGGAGTTTTTCAACATGGTGAGAAGAATCCCAAGATGGAAACAATAGGAATAAGCCTTTTAAATAGTTATATATTACTTGTAAGAGCCAATACACCACATGCAGTCCTATATATATATACACTTGTAGATAGTCTTTAATAGTAACACCTTTAGGTAGCTTCAATAGAGGTTTGAGGATTTGGAATGGAGGTGTCAGAACTCATTTAAGACCTTAATTGAGGTCTAAGAACATAGAAAGCATCAAGGTGACAATGGTGAGACCATCATATGCATATAGGCCTAAAACCATGTCTTCAAATTTAGAAAGTTGTATTTGGGGACAACTTAACTTAATTCCTTTGAATCAGGGTTTTGTCCATATTCAATGCCATCTTATGATGATAAATTAGAGGTATGTGGTAGTCTAAATGTCTCCTATATTGTAGCCCAGGTCTAAAGGAAATGAGTTGACATAAAATGTGATCCTCTAGTCATGAGAGTATAGTGTAAATAGGCTTCCATTTCAATAAATATTTCACTATAGACTTTTAGTAATCTACAGTACTCTTGAAGCCTAAATGGTCTTATAATGCAATAGTGACATAATGTAATCATGACCTCAAGATAAGTTGACTCTATTTAAATGAGAGATGACACTAGTGACCCAAAGAATAATTGAGGAAGTTTAGGCACAATGGTTTGACTCATGTCACCACTTATAGGAGTCCTTTTTTATCTCAAAATGTCACCTACAGTCTGACTATACACTGATAATACAATACATTAGGAGTAGGCAGTTTGGATGTTGGCATAGCCCTAAGTCATGATATGAATATGTTAAAATGTGAAATAATATTATAAGGATAAATAAAAAGTAATGTCATATTCAAACATAAATAAACATCTATATATATATATATATATATATATATATATTTCTTTGAACTCTCGCTAATGGTCACCTACATGTGTCATAATCAACATAGTCTTAGACTAGTGCAAGCTATTGAAAGGTGTTAGCTTAGAGAGTTGATAGAGATGTGTAATGGATGAATATGAGTGAGAAAACTCTCAAAATTGTGATATAAATTACATATTATGTTCAATATAAAATAGAGGTTTAACTAAAACCCCAACCTATAGGTAAGCTCAACTTTGTATACAAACCTTGTACACAGTTATCAACTATATGAGTCTATCTTGAAGTTTGTGGTGTTGATGAATCTAGATGAGTAATATAGAATTAAAATTTGGTAAATGTGACCACTAAAACCTAATTAATACATAAATAAGATCATATTGAAAAATAAAATAGGGGATATTCCCTCTATTTTATATCAGATAGAGGGCACTCTAGGAAGTGAGATGACTACAGGTTTGGCATGAAGATGGTAAGAGGGTGTGATGGGAGTATTGAAACATGGTATAAAGACATGAATACTTGTAATTATATTAAACAAATTTTAATAATCACTCATATCCTGAGGAACCACTTAGAGATGCTCCTAGGCTATCAAACATAGTCAGGCCTATTAAGCCTAAAACTAGACATAAAACACTCAGGGTGCCTAATTAAAATCTCATCATCACATGATAATTACAAACCATGTGAAGAAATTAAAATATAGTTTGATATGAGTCACAACCATAGGTTTTTAGGATACTACATAAAAGGGTCACTTTTGGCCTAAAACCATGACAGGGGTACCCAAGATGTACTATAAAGCTTGATAGGCCAACTTCAAACACTCATATTGGTATAGACACATTACATTTTTTCCCAAGGAGATATGGGTATTTGAATACAGTTATACACTTATTCTCAATATAAATTATTTATAAATTAAATGTCTCAATTTTATGAATCATCCTTACGAAGCAAAACCCTCTAAAACCCTCCTAGATTTGACCTCATGGAGAAAATATGGAAAAAAATTCATTAAAAATGGTTAGTTTGGTCTATAAATTGATTTTTAATTGTTTAATACTCTTTCAAACTCCTATACAACCAATTGGTCTTTACCCTACTTATACAAACAAGTCTAAAATAGGGTTTTTTGCAAAGATTTTACTTGATCCATAGGTACAAAATACTTTTAACAGATGAGATTCAATGTGTAAGGTATATGGGGACTTATTATAATTCACTAAATAAATTTATATCCATATAACAACTCAAAATTACCTCTACTACACCATTCATCGCAGGTAGTCTTGGATAGATAGTGAAAATGAGGAGTGACTGCCTAATGAGAAGATAGGAAGTCCAATTTGGGATCTTTTTAAGGTCTAATTCATGTATTTTAAGGAAAAGAGACTCTAAATATGTTTCCTAACACCTATTACATGTATTTGGTTAAGTAATTGAAGGCCACTTGGATGACAAATTTGAAGAATGAGGCTAAAGGGCTAATAAATGACTACAAACAGTGAATACAAGTGTCCAAAAGATGGATAGTAGTTAGTGATGAATATTATTACTACCATAGATTTTTTTCAACCTCATTAAGATATTTCATATGTTTCAAGTCTTCTTGGTCTAGTTTTTAGTAGTCAAGATATGCCTCATCATGAGGGCATTTTTGAGAAGGTAGTTGAAGGTCTCTATGCCAATTTTGGAGAGCTTGTCATGCTTCAAATAGACAATTATCCAATAAGACATTCATGGTCTATTTTCCAATTCATTATCCTATAATGTAACTAATTTTCATGCCTTGACATTGGGATTTGTGACCTTTCTTCTTCCTTTATTCTCTCTCTTCTCACATGCTCTATAAATGTAAACCATTTTGGATTTCTTAAAAGATCCACACCTGGTATGGTGAAGCCCTGGTAGTTTGATAATGTATTTTACCTTTGAAATAAATATTTACAATTTGGTTTCGAGTCCACAATCTATATTTTCCAAGTGTGTGTAGTGTATAGTTAAAGGTAAAGTGATTATTATCTATCCTTGATTTCTCTCAGCTCTTCCATGTTTGATGCAAGTTATTTCCACTCTAACAGGTCACATAAAGTATATTCTAGTTTAATTTCCTATTTATAAGTGTAAAAGAGTAGAATTAGTTTCTAAAATATGACATCATGTTCACTCACCTGTTAGGACTTGTTCCAAAGTCTTAACATTAGATTAGATTTTTGGTAGGAAATAAATATTGTAAATGGGGCATGCATCTTTTAGTAAAGACACCCCCATAAAATAAACTTACTTAGTTTAAATATTAGGTAGTTTTAATGTTTTATGTTTATTAATTAGAATTACTTTACAGGTTGTTTTCTCATATTTAGTTGGTTATAGGATTAGTTGTTTTTATCGGTCATTGGTAAAAACTATATAAATCCATGTTTGCATTGTAAAAGGGTTAACAAAGTAAAGGCACCCTTATGTACTTGATTTTTTGAATTATTAATAAAATAATTGTGCACTCACACTAAGCAGGGACAAGGTTCAACCTATTTTGATTTTGGAGTTATCATCACCTTGAGTAGTTCAATGCATATCACCTCCATGTTTGAAATATTAATGTTAGAGCAATGCAGGGTTTTGAGACTAGTGTTGTGAATCATGCTTCCTAGGACAAGTGTATGGTAGTCTAGTGGAGATCACTCTAGTGTATCACCTCATTAGATTATTTTAAATTCATGTCTCTTTATATCTCTTTCTACCCAAGGAATCAATTGTTTTAGGTGATAAGCAAGTAAAGATAAATCTAGGGAGCTAAACCTTAAACCTAGAGGTTTACCTCTGCTATAGGTAACCCACAGGCCTATAGGCAATCCAATGTTACCCAAATATTATAGTAGGCTTAAAAAACCTTCTATAAGGTGCAATATTTGGTGACAACAATATCATAGTGTAGCTATGGTATGATTAAAACATTTATAGTTAGTGTTATTTAGGCTTGTCAACTATTTATGATGGTGAATAAATATATTAGAGATCCTGCTTATCAAGCAAGCTTCATCCTAGTATTTCAAAAAATAAAATCATGTCATAAATAGAAACTTTAGATATATAATGGATAGAAATGGACCTATATTTTTTATACTTTATAGACAGCTCCTTCATTGTGATAATTATATTACATGAAAAACTAAGGTGAATACTCATCTAGAATTTAAATATCTTTGGTAGGTTATTAATGGCACATACACTTGACAAGCCTCAAATGTTGATTAGTAGTGGAAGTTTGACAATGTGAGTAAGAATGAAAACTTTATCATTATGTTCCAAGTATCAAATGAGGTCCAGCCTCATATATGAGATCTTACTTTAGCTAAAGATGCCTAGAATAAACTCAATACCATATATGAAGATAAGAACCAAAATACCATCATACGTCTACAAATCCAACTTTGCTATCTCAAGTTGAACACAAGTTATAAATTTCAAGGCTTTCTTCATCATGGTGTAACATTGTGAGCCTTGTTCCAAGTAGTGTGAGAAGAAGTGTCAGATGAATCCTTGGTACCCATCATCCTAAGATCATTTTACCCACCTATAAATTCTTTATTATTTATCTAAATATATCAAAGATGAAACCAAATTTTAAAATTTGATTAATATGTTTAAGAAAGAATAATCCATGCATATAGAAGAGGAAAATGAATAATAACATGCATGTGCATCACATAATAAGAGGAATAAGCCAATTAAGACTTCAAAAATATTCCATCAATAGAGAATAGAACCAACATAGAAACAAACCCCATTTTCATAAGTTCTATCTAATATGTGGGAAGATAGGCCATGAACTAAATAATTTATAGTAAAATACACTTACACAAGGATCATCTAGTAATAATAACTTGACACCCCAAATGTAGTATGGTACATGGATTATAGTACCATGTCACATGACTAGATGGAGAAATTGATTTAGTATTTTAAACCATTCATTGTATCATTTTAATGCGTCTCTATGATATGATTCATCATATAATGTCCAAGGTTATGGTGATATTTATTTATCTCTTAGAAATCATGTATGTATAATTATAAAAGTCTTATATATTTTAGGATTAAAAAAATATTTTATTTTACTATAATTCAATTGCTTGATCACAACCTAAAGGTTGAATTTTGTCGACAATATGGAAAGAAAATGTTTCATTAGAAACAAGTCTAGAAGCTCAAAAATTATTGTAAGAGCTTATAGTATAGGAAATATATTTTAGCTTGACATTTTCCAACATGACAATCCATATATTTTTATAATAGATACAGACTCAATAAATATATGACATAGAAGATATGGGCACTTGATTTTTGGTACTTGGTTGTGCTAAGTAAACACAACATGGTGAGATTCCTTCCCTCACTAAATCATAATATTGATGTTTGTTCTACTTTTTTATCTATAAAAAAACATAGAGCTCCATTTGGCATAACTACATATCAATTTTTTGGTCCATTGGATCTAGTGCATACTAATCTTTGTGAGCCCATATAGTTTAGTGTTAGTGGATTCAATTATTTCAACTTTTTGTTAATGACTACTCATATAAAATGTAGGTATATTTCCTAAAGACTAAATATAAATACATTAAAGTCTTCAAATTAATTGTGGAATTACAAATTAATCATCATATTAATGTCATCTACTCTGAATGAGAGGGAATATACTAGTAAATATTTCTCCATATTTATAAAGGCACATGGCATTCATCAGTAGATAATTCCACCTTATACTCCATAATAGACTGGTGTTATAGAGTGTGTAATTACATTATTATTAAAATGGTGTTTATCACAATTGATTACTTACATATGCTTTATGAATACTAGGAAAAATTAATTCACATAATGGTCTAGTTTATTAATCGAGCACCCATTAAAACTCTTAATGGTATTACTCCACAAGAAGGATAGACTGGGAATAAGCCTTCTATATCACATCTTCATATTTTTTGTTTTAGATAACATATGGATGTCCCCAAAAAAATTTCAAAAAATGGATAATAAATCATTGGCATGCAATTTTCTTGGTTACAATGAAGAGTCAAAAATCTAGTGACTCATTGATCCAAAAACCAAGAAGATATAAATCATTAGGGATTTTATATTTTATGAGAAGTACATGTTTAATATAACCTCCACATAGTCACCTAATAAAATCATTACACCTATAAACATTTCAAATGTTAATAGGGGTAATGAGGATGAATACAATGATGATATTCAGTTAGGTCCTTCTGCTTTAACACCCAATATTTAATGTATGCCAAAGTGGTATACTACATATATAAAATTAAAAATTGAATGGATTTCTAGACACTTCCACTTTAGGACTGAAGACTGATAACATGGCTCATGTAGAGGTGAACTTTTCCCTAAAGAGCATAGTTACTAAATTATCTGATCCCTCAATGGTTTAAGAATCCCAAGAGTCAAATCCTAGGAAAAAGGCCATGGATGTAAAATAATAGTCACTGATGAAGAAAAATACATAGCAAATTTTTGATATTTCACAAGGGAAGAATCCTATCAATTATAAGTGGATATTTAAGACTAATAAAAAATTAAAATGGAAAATTGACAAGCATAAGTAAAGACTTGTGGAAAATTACTATGCACACAAATAAGGCATTGAATATAAGGATAATTTTTCCCTTTTAACCCAGATAAAGACTATGATAATGGTTTTTATTATGAATTCATAGCTTGGATGGAAAGTCCAATATATGGATGTGAAAAATGCCTTACTAAAATGATGTCTATAAGAAGAAATCTACATGACCTAAATAGAGCTTTTTGTCACACTTAGTCAATAATAAAAAGTATAGACTCATCAAGTCATTTTATGGTCTCAAGTAGGCCCCAAGACTAGTATTTCAATATTTACAAGCATCTTATACAAAATGGATTATAGTGGAGTCCATATGATCCAAATCTATACCTCAATTAATAATGGGGGAGGTTGTCATTTTCATTGTGTATGTCAATTATATGGTCATAATTGGTACCTCAATGAATATGATTAATGAAATAAAAAAATGATATTAACATATCATTCAACCTAATAGATCTCAAGTTACTGCACTATTATCTTGGTTTAGAGGTATGGAAAAAGGGACACTGCATCTTCATGTCTAAAATGAATTATGCCAAGACCATGATTAAGAAATTTTTGATAATTTATTTTAAGCCTATTTCAATACCATGGAGATAATACTTTATATGTCTCATTCAAATCCATCACCATTAGTAAATGCCACTCTCTATAACCAGTTGATTAGGAGACTCATTTACTTGACTTACACTAGGCAATATTTTAGCTATCTTGTTAGTTATCTTTCATGATTCATGCAAGCCCCAAAAGTAAGTATTTGGAAAGAAATGAAGTGGATATTGAGATAAATTTGAGGTACTATGGATTATGGCCTAGAATATAATGATAATGATCAATTATTCTTAACATATTACATGGACATAGATCATGTAGGTTATATTGATGATAGGAAACACACATCTAGATTTGTTTTTTTGGGATTTATTCATATATCTTAGGGGATAAAGAAGTTAAACTTTGATTCTCAATATTCCAATGAGGTAAAATATCATGAAATAGGGGGAGTTGTCTACAAAGTGATATGATTATGTCACATACTTTTAGGACTTGAATTACCACAAACATAGGCTTTGGTTCTATATTGTGATAATCTAGGTGTTCTAAAAAAAATTTGTAATCTAGTGCTTCATGAGTACATCAATCACATCAAGGTTTAGTTCCATTTCATACATGAGCATGTTCAACAACACAACATTCAACTCCAATATTTCCCTACTATATATCAATATGTAAATGTCTTCACCAAGTCACTGTCTCTTGATAAGTTTGAGGCATTTATAAATTCTCTCTTGTACTCTCAAAACTATTAATTTGGTCCATGTCTATAAATAAAATTCAAATTATATGTGTGTTGATTTTATAAATTTTAAACAAGATATCTGATAAAGACAACTATCCTTTACCTTTTGTAGATGAAATTATTCAAATAGTAAGTGGCCTTAAGATGATGTCTTTCCTAGATGGATTCTTAATTTATAACCAAATTTTAGTTCAAAAATAAGATTGGATGAAAATATATTTTACCAAAAAATGGGGAACATTGGCATATAAAATAATGTATTTTGGTCTAGTAAATGTAGGCACGACATTTCAACATGCAAAGAATTTTTCTTTTCAAAGTTTAATTAAAAAATTATAATTATTTATGTGGATGATCTAACTGTATATTCAAAGCATAGGTCATAGCATATAGGTCATTTATAGAAGGTGTTTTAAAGATGCAAAAGGTATGTCATTTACTTTAATCCAAAAAATATTATCTTTAGAGTTACCAAAGATGATTTAGTGGCTCACATTATCACAAAGGAAATGATTTCTATTGACCATAAAAGAGAAAATGCCATATCCAAACTTCAGCTTCCAAGTAGCAAGCAATTAAAATTAGTTATTTTAAATATCAATTTTGTGCATGAATTTATTTATGGATTCACTTAACTATAATACCTCTCAATGCCATGTTGAAACATTAATGCAAATATTGAGTGGACATCCCAAGCCAAATTTGTCATTCTAGGATATCAAGGATGCTATTATGCAAACCTCAATATTGATCAACTTGAACTACACTAAATATTTTTATCCTTATTATTTTTCCTCAGATCATATTGTAGTTGTTGTCTTGACATAGAGAATCAATGAAGAGGAACATCCCAATGTTTTTTATTTAACAGATTTACGAATATTAGAGTGTTATTCCTAATTTAGTTAAGGGTCTAAGTTGAATTAATTAGTAAATAATATTGCAATAATTTAGCTAATAATTTGTATAATTTAACTATATTTTTAACCTTTCTATAAATATGAAGAAAATAAGACTTAGCTGAAAATCAAAAGAAATAACTGAGACAAGGACTAAAATTTATTGTGCAAGACTAAGATAGTGTCACAAATCAGAATCTAGATTTCATTTTGTGAAAGGATAGGAGCACCAAAATAAGACACCCTAGGGTTTGGCACTATAGTCTTATTTTTCCACTGTTGTCTCAAAGACCTCAGTTTTTTGGATTTTGTTCATTGTCTCTATGTGATCCTACCTATGAAAGTTTGACTATTGAAAGTCTACGAAACTCCTTGTAGAGATGATTTAGTCTTTAAACCCTAGACTTCATTATGCTTTGACCATATTGAGAAAGAAGGGGGGTTAGTGTGTGTAATATACATTGAATGTGTATCCACACCCCTTGCATGGGCATGTTGCCTACATACTAATACTTTGAAGAGGGATCAAGCCATATGTAGTTATTCCACTTAATGTTCTTTTTGAAATAGTGTTATGAAGATGCAAAATGCTAAAATGGGTGTGATTTAGGTGGTGAGGGATTAGTGTGAGGATTTGAATGTGCTTGTATTTGTATTATATGGTTGTAAGCAGAGAATAGGGAATTTTGCCTCAATGGTCTTGCTTTTATTCTTGTCTTGCTTTGGTAATATTTGCCAACCCCCTTCTAAATGAACTTTGAATGGGATTTTATAGATATTTTTTGGTCATGGGTTAAATGTATTAATGTTAGGCTGAAAACAAGAAGGATATAAATTGGAAGGAAGTGACCATTGGAGCTAAAAATGGAATTGGATAAGAGCATTGAAAATGGACACCTTAGGGTCTAATGGTATAGTCCAAGTTAGGTTATATTATCCTACAAGTGTGGGACCTAGTGGATGGAATTATCATAGGAAATTCAGCCTAGTTGAGCTTGAATCAAGTCTCAAAAGTCTATGGATGGCTGGGGATAATCAAAAAGGTGTTTATAAGGTTCATGAGAGCATGTAAGAGGGACCTATGTGTTGGGTGTCACAAGCCACACTCAAGCTACCAATTTTCACATTTTATATGACTACATTTGCCCCCCCCTTTATTCTAGTGATGCAAAAAAGTGAAATACTAGAAGAAAGTAAAAATAGAAAGTGTACCTAAACTTACCTATAAGGCTATATGATGTTGGGTGTACATAAAGAGAGCATGTTGTGAAGTGTAAATCTATAAAATAAAATTAGGAGTAGATCAGTTCTTAGTAGATACACTATATCTAAAATAATAACATACAAAAGTTGGGTATGAGAGAGAGGAAGAGAAAGGAATTAATATAATTCACTGAGTATGTAACCCAATACAAAACTTGTTTTGCTATTGAGTGATTCTGAGTAATGATGGATGATGTTAAGTGAGGATAGATGTGTGTTGTACCCAAATTAATATCATGAAGAGAGCTAAATTCTCAATTCCCTGAGAGTGGCTCAAGAATGCAAAGGTTTTCCCTTTGGCTTTGTCATCACCCACTACATGAATCAATGTGATCATGCATGTGTTAATAGATGTTTGTACTATGTGTCCAATCCCTATGAGTATGTGGCTCAATAATATAAAGGATAGCTAGTCCTTTGGCTCCATCATTGCCCCATGAAGTGAAGCTATGAATTGATACTAGTATAAATGTGTGGCATATGATATGGCTCTTGAAGCCCATGAATGTTCTATAATCTGACAATGTGGCATGGATAGCTAAATGTGTGATAGAAACTAGGCCACTCTTGGCCACTTGAAAAGGTGGAGATTAGGCTTGTCTAAAAGCCACTCCAAAACTAGGCAATAGGCTTATGTGGAATCCACTCAAAAATGATGTCAACCACTTGCAAATGGAATAAGGTACACAAATACTAAGAATACCTAGGTAATGTATTAAACTCAAAAAGAAAAGAAGTCAAATGTGCCAAGCACATTTCCCCCAATCACTTGTGTTTGAAACATGGATTTTGATCTAGAAGTTATACCAACTACCTAATCTAAAATTGGAAGTGATATCCATCATGTCATGCATGATGCCCCCTATATTTAGATTCTCTAAGAAAAACTATACTAAAACTACTAATTTAAATTGAATTCTTAATAATTAAACTATAAGTATACTCACTTTTCTATCTATTTCTAAAAATTCTAGTTTTTTTGTTGTTTGTATAGGATCACCAAAATAGGACACCATGTTTTCTAGAATTGTATGCCAAACTTGGTGTTATTATCCTTTACTAAATTTGATAACTATTTTGTAATTGCCACTATTTTTTGGTCTATTATGCCTAGTTTGACCTCTGAATATTTTGAGTGTTCTGAAAGATGATTTTTTGACTAGTAGGAGCTCTAATCTCTATGAAAAAACCCTTATTTATTTCCTCTTCTTCTAAGGGTAGGAATGAAGACCCTATAATGATTATCCTTAGAATAAATAGCCCTACAAGTGTGTTATGCTAAAAAATATCTCAAGATATAGCATGGATTGTATGAGAGATTGTTAGATAAACAAGGATATGCCTAGATAGATATAAAAATATAATATCATGTACAATATAATGAACTGGAACTAGAAGTCTAGTTAGTTACTAGTTTTTAGTTATCAAGAAGGGATGAAGAATGATGTCCATCATGGCATCCAAAAAAACAAGATAATTCATGATGTGTATCATGTCATTACAAACAATTGAAAATTAATCAAGCAACAAGCACACAAGATAAGAAGAAAGAAGCATACAAGAGTGGCTAAGGGGCCAAGAAAATAAGGGACATGAGCATATGTCACTCAAATTGGAAAACAAGCATACAAGGCATGTTTAAATTCCACATGCATGTATAATTAGAGAGAAGCAAGGTTCACATGAAATCCATAATTACATAGAAGAGTATAGGTAAAAGACATTGGCAAATGTCCTAAGGTACACACAAGAGATAGAATAGGAATTGAGAAATACAATCACATCTAGCTATGCAAATAAAGAAAGGAAAGCATGTAAATGCTAGAAATACAATCGCATCTAACTAATCAAAGAAAGAAGTGAAAGTATGAAAGACATGTAGTACAAGACTAGGTATATGATAAAAAATACACAAGTGTTATATACTAGTGAAATATCGATAGAGTAATCTATGTAAGCTAGTAAATAATGTACATCATCATGATAACTAGAGTATGTGATATAGGAATGACATAATCTAGATGGTGTAGTCATGTATAAGATGCCCCCAGTGGGTAAATATATTGATGTATGTCTCAAATGTATAATTTGGATGCCCCCTCAATGGGTAGAGTAAAGCAATAAAATATTTGGATGTCACTACATACACTCAAAGAAGATCAAGTGAAGCATAGTAATGTAGATAGATCAATAAACAATAGTATATAATAAAAAAATGTAATTCTAGCATAGTCGTAGAAATGTAAAGCATGGGTAATGCAAAAAATTTAAAAAAAAATGTTTTTAAATTATTTGAATGTTTTTGGCATTTTGGAATATTTGAATGTTTTTTGTAGTTTTGGAATAAGCTATGTACAATCAAGCATAAAAGAGAATATGTACAATTAATATTGAGAAGAAATGATACTAACTAATGAGTTTCATAGGAAACTCCCTATCATAGTGTCCTATATCAATGAAAGGGATCATGTGTGATCCTGAAGCATGATGGAGGGGCTAAGACTATGGCTCTAAAAGCTATGTATGATGTAAATACTCTAAAATATCTATAATAGAAACCAAATGTGGGGTCCCCCTAGAAATCTGAGAAGTGGATGCATTTTTAGGATTCTTAGGGACCCATCTGGTGGTAGGAGTGCTCTCTAAACATGTGTTATGTGTGTAAAGCCATGAGAACTCAATGATATTGCCCTAGGTGTGAACACTATAGCTAGAAGCTATCTATAATTATAAAATTGTGGTTACTCTAAAAGAGGCCTTTGTGGAATTATATGAAATCTTTGTGCTAGTAATGAAGGCCTCAACTGTGTTTGAATCTAAACTAGAGGAAGGACTATAACTAGTGGAGAAGTTGAAACTGGTGATTGTAAAGTAGAAGATGGTTTTGAAGTGGGGAGTGGTAAGTCATATAGAACTCTACTAACTATAACAACCTAATTAGCATGAATTAATTTCATGCATTAGTGAAGTATATAAGATACTGCATGAAGTTTTTAGATCCATGTTTGACCAAGTAACATATCAAAAACTCTTGCACTGGGAATAATAGTGAATGGTGTGGCCACATGTGTTGGACCAACCTGTAGAGGAAGTATAATCTCACCCAATGAACTCTATATGTGCCCACTAAATTTGCTAATAAATATGTCTACCAGGGTAATATCTTGCTCTAAATATCTTAAATGTTATAATAATGTCATAGTGCACATGTTCACATTGGATCTATTATCTATGAGAACACTATGAATAGGATGATTATGAATATAAGATTTGATAAAGAGTGCATAATAATTTGAATCATCCTCAACTATCTCATGTTTTGAAAAGGAGATCAAAGGTCCTTATGGAACTCTATAATTGTATACACCAATCATGTTTCTCAAAGGATGTGACTCAAATCAAGGTGCCTTGTATGTATCTGGTGGTGGATGTGCATGATATGCATGGTGAACACCTGATGTGTCCCCTATCTCCTATTTAGAATTATGTGGAAAAAGATCTAAGAAACTTTTTAGAGCCTTATCTTATGTTTGCTTTGCCTACAGAGGGTCAACTAGAGTGCCAAGATCAATAAGATTACCATCTATCAAGTCATGTATCTTGTGTTTCAAACTGATGCATTTTATTATTGTGTGGTCTGGTGCCCTATGAAAGTCAAAAAATGCATTTTAACCATATCCCCATGGAAGAGGATTTGTTGGATCAACTTCTTGAATAAAAGGGAGAGATATGATATTACATTCCAAAATCTATTGTAAAACTTTGACTAGAGAAATTGGTAGATTGGTAAAGGTTCACTGAGGAGGTGCTGATAAAACCAATTGTTGAGGGGGCTCTGAAGCTGTATTGACTATAGGTTGATTTTGACTCTTGCTATCATTGACCTTGACTTTGTATGGGTCTTTGTTTTTACTCTAGTTTGTTATTTTTGATGTACTTGTGTACTTAATTTTTCCCATTAAAAGTAATTTGACTTCCCTTTCCTTTAGTGTATGACATAACTCAGTGAAGGAAGAGAACCTTTTAAACATTATTAACTCATGCAAAGATGGTAGAAGACTTTGTTTAAAGAGATCTTGTAACTCCTCATCAACTATGGGGCTAGTCATCTTATCCAAGATAGTTTTATATTGAAGAACATAATCTGTGAGATGCTCATTTGACCTTTGTTTTTGTTGTGTAACTTGGGCATAAGAGACCTTATCATTAATGTTAATGTTGAAATGAGCCAGGAACATGTTAGCTAAAGGATTGAATTGGTAGACTATAGAACCATTGTAAAGCATAATCCTTTAGAGTTTATGGAAATAGCTTGGTTAGTATCCAATCATTTGGCATATAGTCTACGCATGGTGCATGAAAAGCTCTTAAATGTGTCTCTAGATCACCCTTGCCATCATATAGAGTGTGCTTAGGTTAAATAAAACCTTGTGGTAAGGGTGTAGAATCAATACAATGTGCCAATGGTGTATGAAGTAAATCAAAATAATCCAAGGCCTGTGTAGGTCTAGAATCACCTTGCTTAATATTTAGCACCTTGGATTGAAGATATTTTATCTCTTGCACAAGGGTTGCCACATCAAGAGATAAAGATGTACTAGCCATAACTGGTGATACCTCAAAGGAAGTTTGGGATGCTAAAGGAATTGTTGAGACATAGTTGTTCCTGCAGTGTCATTTACAATTGGATGCTCTATGGTTTGAGGATTGACCATTATTTTATTTTTGTTGCTCTTCTTGTATTATTTTAAGCATATCATCTTGTATGTCAGGGTATTTCGTTAAGAGTTCTTGAAGTTCCCTTTTATCAATTTCATCAAAACTAGTATATTAGGCCATTGTTAAAGTAGTGAAACAAATTGAAAATTGATTGAATTTTTTGTAATAATTTTTAATAGGCAAATTTCTAAAGAAGGACAATACTAAATATAGGAAACGTAAAGTCCTAAATATAGCAAACTGGAAAATACATAAAAAGGATATGAAGCTCACAAACATGTAAGGTGATACCTGAACAATAATAGGACCTAGTATATGCAACTAGGGATTTTAAAAATAATATATTTTAAAATTTACTAAGGAATTTTAAAAATTAAAGTGAATTTTTGATTGAAATATGCAAGTAAAAAATTAAAAAAATATTAGAAAAATTCTGATTTAAAGGGACCTAGTATATGCAACTAGGGTTTAGAAGGAAATAAAAAAAATTAATTACTATGGAATTTTAAAAATTAAAGTGAAATTTTTATTTAAATATGTAAGTAAAAAAATAGAAAATTATTAGAAAAATTAGCAAGGAATTTACCCTAGGGTTTCTAGGCTTTTTATGTGCAAATGAAGTAAGTTGGGTTCACCAAATGATTTAACAATTTTGAGAATGTTAAAATCTTATTATTAATTTAGTTAAGGGTCTAAGTTGAATTAATTAGTAAATAATATTTCAATAATTTAGCTTTTGATTTGTATAATTTAACTATATTTTTAACCTTTCTATAAATAGAAATAAATATGAATAAAATAAGACTCAGCTAAAAATTAGATGAAATGCCTGAGATAGGGTCTGGAATTTGTTTTGCAAGACTGGGATAGTGTCATAAGTTAGGATCTAGATTTTATTTTGTGAAAGGATAGGAGCACCAAAATAGGACACCCTAGGGTTTGGCACTATAGTCCTCTTCTACCACTATTGTCCCAGAGACCTATGTTTTTTGGGTTTTGTTTGTTGTCCTTGTATGAGCCTACCTATGAAATTTTGACTACTAAAGGTCTACATAACTCCTTGTAGAGATGATTTAGTCTTCAAACCCTAGAATTCATTGTGCTTTGATCAATCAAGAGAAATAAGGGGGGTTAGTGTGTGTAAGATGCACTGAACATGTATAAGCCACATGTAGTTTTCCCACTTGATGTGCTTTGTGCAATAGTTTTACAAAGATGCAAAATGCTAAACAATGTCTGCTTGAAGTGGCTAGGGATTGGTGTGAGGATTTGGATGTGCTTGTAGCTGTATTGGATGGTTTTATGTAGAGAATAAGTAAGTTTGCCTCAATGGTCTTACTTATACTCTTACTTGATTTTGTAATATTTGCCAACCCCCTTCTAAATGAACTTTGAATGGGTTTTTATAGAGATCTATTAGTCATGGGTTGAATGTATTTGCATTAGGCTGACAAGAAAAAGGATATGAACTAGAAATAAGTGATTGTTGGAGCTAAAAATACCATTAGATAGGAACACCAAAAATGGACACCCTAGGTTCCAACACTATAGTCTAAGTTGGGTGTTATTGTCCTACAGGTGTGAGATTTATGGGGATGGAATTATCATAAGAAATTCATCTTGGTTGACCTAAAATTGGGTCTCAAAGGTCTATGGATGATTGGGAATAAGAAAAAAGGTGTTTAGAAGGGTCATGAGACCATACAAGAGGGACTTATGGGTTGGGTGTCACAAGTCACACTCAAGTTACTAATTTTCACATTTTATATAACTATAACTTTTATGAGCATTAATTTGAAGGATGCATATTTGAAATATTCAACACTAGATAAACAAGCATACATCATGGTTAAGGTTGTGAATAAATTAAAGCTTATACAATCTATAATAAAGTTCACCCTATAGTATTAGATCCATTTGTAAAGATCATGATGGGATAGAATGAGTTGGGTGATTGTAGGGGAAAGTACATGGCAAAACTATAATAATATGATACTGAGATCAAAGTAGACATAATGGTAGGGGGGAGGACCTAAGTCAACTTATTATTGGAGTTTACTCTAGATCATAATAATTCAAGAAGATCAAACAATGAATACATTTGAAGAGGGGTATGATCAAATTATTCACTTCTTATTATATTGAAGTTATCCTCCAAAATTAAATAAAGTATAGAGAAGATCCTTGAGACTTAGACTAGACCATAATATGTTTAAGAAGGGAGTCTTGTATAGTAGGAATTATGAAGGTATTTACCTTAGATGTGTGAATAATGAGGAAGACAAATATATTCTGAGTAATTTTTATGAAAATTTAGGAAGTGATCACTCTTCTATAAATATAACATTTCAAAAGATTCTCAAAGCTTGTTATTACCAACCTATTATTTTTAAATAAATTCACAACCATGCCAGAACCTTATGTGAGTGTCATATTTTTTCTAAAAGAGAAAAAAAGGTAGTCATGCCTTTGTAATCAGTAATCTAAAATAGACCATTCACTCAATGAGATAAGACTTTGTTGGAGTTGTCAATCCCAATTTCACAAAAGTTCACAAATTTGTGTTGAAACCCACATATTATTGTATATGATGGACTAAGGAAATCACCACAAATAATATTATGGTGAAGGATATAATAAATTTTACTTGAGGAAAACATTAAAACAAGGTTTGGTACTCATTTTATCTTTGGTTTATGATAATGACACGCATTTCTATCTGTAGAATTCACTGAATGGGATTATGATAAAAAGATCACCCTATTTTTTTTTAATTGATATCCTCAAGGGAATGGAGTGGTTAAGTCCACCAATAGAAATCTCATCAATTTTATAGAAAAGTTTGATGTAAAAAGATGAAGAGACTGGCACTCACAACTAAAATATGCATTATGGGATTGATATAACTAGAGTAAAGTAAGTGTTAAAGACTTCTCCATTTTTGTAAGCATATAGATAAGATCTAGTTTTTCATATCATTCTTATTCTACCCACTTATTAGTTCATGTAATAATACATGGAAGGTGATGATACAATTCTATCAAGATTTATCCACATTCTAAAAATGGAAGATGCATAAGATAAAGCCTTACAAAATTCTATCAAACATATATATATAATCAAAAGATGATTTGACAAAATATCAAAGATAAAAGCCTTCAGAATCTCAGACCTAATTCTACTATGGGATGAAGCAAATGATAATAAAGTTCAACATGCCAAACTAGACCCTTTCTTTATTAGTCCATACCAAACCATTGGGATGCTAGGAAACAAAGCGTGTAAATTAAAATAATTACAAGGAAAGTATCTATCACTCCCAGTGAATGGATAGTACTGAAGCATTACTAGGCTATACCATCCTCATCTCTCTTAGATTTACTGAGTTTTAATTCAAGAGTAGGGTAGTTTGAATAGTTTTCCTTCAATTTTATTTCATATTTGTTTGGTTTCATAGTTTATATGTTGATTTGTTTCTCTCATAAATTATTTTGTTTTGTGTATAATATTGTTAAATAATTATTTAAGACATAAAAGTGGAGAAACTAAGGATTCATCTCACACAATTTTCATCACTTCCATAGATCACCCTCACCACATTAAAATGGTCGATGAATATGGATTCATTAAAAGTGTCTATGAATCAGAAAAATGGTTAAACTTATAGATAGATATTAGTTGACATATCAGATCAAGGTATGTTTTCACTTAATATCTAAGGATTTGTTTTAGCATTATCACATGAATTAATAAAATACAAGCATTTGGAGTCAAAATTGTACTTTTCACATTTAAAATTACTTTAGAGAAAAAATAAGTGAAGGAATATCACTTATAACTAAACTTATGACCATCATTATACCTTGTATATATTGGTTCCCAACCCTTTGTGGAATCCAAAAGAAATAAATATACGTAAAAGGATAATATCAAACCAAAAATCAAAAATCAATTTCTTTATCCTAAAATATGATTGATAAGTTTTCCAAGGGAGTTGGTTTGAATAGTTATAAGTTATATTATGTGTTAATTTGGTCCCATAGTATCCCATAACTCTTCTTAGACTTCACATGTACATGCATCAATACCTTAGATTTGTCGACATCCATTTGCATAAAAACCTCCTAGAGATCCTCAATAGAATGTAGTAAATCACAATACACCCATTGTCCTTCAAAGAGCTTATAAGGAACCACATGAATACATAAGGTCAAAGCATTTTTATGCTTAGGTATTTAAGTTAAAGTAAAAAACACACCATGGTAATGATAAAAAATATATATTTGATATATCATGAAGGTATGTGAGACAGTCATCAATAATTTTTATAGCTTTAACCTAAACAATTGATTGCCTAGAATAGAGAAGAGTGAAGAATTCCTTATAAGCTTTGTCTCCAATTTTTTACTAGTGCATGTACACTCACATCTAAGCTTTGTAATATTAATAGTGTTCCTCCACCTTGAGCTTATGCCTCTATAAGGTAGCTTATTTTTGAAAATCCTCATTTAAAGGAGATTGTTCCAATTCTTATGAAACTTATATAATTTAATTGTGTGAAGCATCAAGAGCATTGTGGTGGAACATGGATGCTTGCCTACCATAGTTGTGTAAAAAGGCATTTTTATAACTAATGGAATTAACCTAGAAGTTTATCCATTTAAAAGCCAAAGAAAGCCCATGGTAAAGGTTCTATATTATAATTATATTCTTCTTAATCAAGAGTGATGAAGATGAGAAATATTATGATAAAATCATGAGTTGACATTCCTCACTTGAGGGGTGATCCACTCAACTTCATACCTAATAACAAAGTGGTCTAAAAGTAATGCATCCATAATGACCAACACCAATCAATTAAAATAATTGGAAAAAGTTAAAATATTTTTGTCAACAAATAAATCTCTATCTAACATTTTCACCACCCTTTCACTCCCTTGATGGGAGCTGGACCATGTAGACCATCATAAGGTGTTAAGGAGACAATGATGGTGGTTGGGATCTGATATACCATGTCTATTAATCATGTAAAACCATGCCTCTCTTTTTTTATGTACCATTACATAAGAAGTATCCCCTCTTTATCTTATAAGGATTCAATCATGTTAAAATCATCACATATGGTATATCTGGAACCAGAGAGTGAGTGAGTAATCCACTTCCAAAACATCATCCTCTTAACAACATCATTGAAAGCATAAATGTCATAAATATTAAGAGAATGGCCATTAAAGTTTATTAAGGTTAACAAAACCCAATGTGTGGGGTCCAAACCCCAAGTAACAAAATCTTGTGATAAAGAAAGGGGAATTAATATAACCACACCCCCACAACCACTCTCATGATCTGACATCTATCAAATTAGACTTGGCCAAATTGATCTAACAATAGTGTTGAGTGTGAATCAATAAATCTAGACTTCTTGTAACTAGACAATTTTTATATTAACAAACATTTGACACATATTCATCACAATATATTTTAGGTCATGTCAGTAAGACCATGCACATTCTAAGAGTACTCAATCATGGAAAAAAAATTGTTTGCATATTATTTAACCTTAAATTGGGATAAGTGGGATAGGGTTAAGAATATAAAAATAGCTCAAACACAGGGGTGGTAAACTAATTTATATCAAGTCAATTAATTACAAACTTAGATAAATGAATATTTTGAATTATAATATTAAGATATATGAATATTTAAAGTACCAGATTTGAAATATGTTAAATTGATTGCAATAGCAAAGAGAAATGATACTTAATTGTAGATGATATTTTGTGATTATTTAGCACCTTAGTCTTGTACACTTAGGAAACTCATGACCTTTGTTGTTCCTCTTAGTCCTACACATGCCTTGCTTTCACAAGCCTTGTATCTATTATATCTTGTACCCTTTAGCCTATATCTTAGTCTGACTAGCCTTATATTATGACACAGACATCTCATCTTGCCCACAATGATAAAAATGTGCATATCTTATACCTTTGCAAGTTTTGAGCCTATGCTTTCTCTCCTTCTCCCTAGGCACTAACATCTACGTTAGATAATAGTGTTAATCTTATTGTCTTTGCACAATGAAAGTATCAAATACCCTAAATTCAAATAATTTTTCAAATGAAACATATTACAATGGTCAACTTCAATGATTTAATTTGAGTTATCTCCTAATAGGTTTGGTATAAATACAATATTAACCCTCATTCATTCCTCACCTAGAAATAAGATCAAAATATCACTCAAGAATCACTCAAGTTACCAAAAATTTTATTATTATACCCTATTCTAATATCAGTCAAAGGAACATCCTAGCTATAGGTCTAAAATACTAAAGGAGCAATCATAAGGTCATATTTTCCAAGTTACAAGCTAGGTCACTATTATAATTGTTAAAGGTACAATCATGGAGAAGGGGAGTGAATCAATGATGCAAGATAATCCAATTCAACTCCCAACTCTTAAACTTTTAGCATACATCAATCTTGATCAAGAAGCATAAACATAAAAGCACATACATCCAAAGCATACATCACATAAACACATCATATATGTGGGAAACCCTCTTGGGGGATAAAACCCACTGAACCCTGCAAGATGGCCTTTAGTCCTATAAAAAAAATCCAATATTTATACCAACACCCATTGATCAAGTATCACCAATCCCTTAGTTTAATGAGACACCAATCCCACAAGGAGTTGTTGTCCTTTTCTAGCTGAGCATCCACTACAACTATAAATTTAACAAGATTTACCTTGAAAGAAGGAACCAACCCCTTAGGTAACCAAGTACGAACTTAGATACTTGAATAGATCACCTTGAACACCTATTTCTACTCTTCAACTAATGATTATCACCTTTGTTTACACTCTTCACCTTCACTCTTTCACCTAAATAGTCTCAAGGGCTCACTTGCTCAATCTACCTCTTCTAGTCTCATTAGGTCTAATGACCTATGTATCTACCTACAACATCTTGATCAGATCAACATGATTGATCCACTTTGCTCTATGATGGTCCTCACTAACCTATACCTTCTCTTTCAAATGTTATCTCCTTCATTTGAATCCTCATACACAAAACCAAACTTGTTCATATAAGCAATGTATCCAAACACCCTTTTAGATCTCTCTAATATTATTTTCTCATACTCAATATACTTTGTACTTTAGTCCATCCACTAATCACACTTCCTCTAATCTCTTTCCTTCATCTTTATCTTCTTGTCTCTTAACACATTCACATACAAGTATAGAACCATTACCTTGATCTCCACATTTTATAGAGTCTTCATGAATATGAACATCTAGGTTGGCCATGATAGTTGCCTTAGCCTTTAAGACATCTAACATGATAACATATTTTAGACACCAAAATTACATCACACACGTGTGTAAATCATTGTGTCGAAACCCCCCTCAATCCCCTTTTAATAATTATCCTTCCTAATCCATGTTTTCACCCCTCACACATTTAATTAATTTAAAAATATTTAATTAAGTTAATTAAAAAATACTTACACCACCTTACCTGGCCACCTCATCCTAAGACTAATTCTTACCCTCTAAGTCACATCAAGACTTAGTCCCCTAATCCTAACTGCCCATGACTTGTTCTCACCCCTAACATAAATTCCTAACTAACTACATTCTTCTTAACCTCACATTTCTACTATTTTTTAATAGATACCACACTTGGCAAGAAAAAGAACATAAAATAGGCTAAATATAGCCCTTTTACTTATTCTCATGCCACCGATGTCAGTCAACCCTCGGCCAACATTGAGGGATCACTGACATCGGTTACTTAAGCCAAATTATAACCCAATATTTAGGTCAAAAAAAATCAAAAAAATCAATCATTCGCATACAAGCTTTAGCATTCAACTTTATACATCTAGGCTTATCGTTACTCTATGCAAATTAGTCTAGATTAAGAATTGATATAATGCACAGATCTTGGATTCTTCTAAACTAGCAGCACATGCTTGTCTTTTTTATTCACGTATTGCTTTAACATGCCTCATCAGATCCATTTATCTGGCACTCATGATTCATCCATTTCACCAACTAAGTATATTTCTATATTTTGTAATTACTTTACATTATACTATTTATCATTTTATGAATGTTCTCACTCTCCCTGCAAAGGAGTTGTAAAACTCCTTCACCTATTTCCCTCTACTTCAAATATACCAACACTCTGTATAGACCCACCTGAGTCTTACCCACTCACTTACGACTCTTTCCAACCTCACAAACCTAACCAACATCTACCTCCCAGCTCAGAAAAGTCTCCTACAACCTCCTAAAAACCTACTACCCCTACCAACATCGGTCACATAGCCAACATCAGTCATATCTCCTTATCAACAGCAGTAGCCTAACTAACATTGACAACTATGTATTTCCACCAACTTCTCTAAGCCTACCTAAACAACCTCTAAAAACACCAATAACTCACATTACCTACATTATGTCACTCTATATTGCACTTAGACTGCAAGAATGGTACGAATATCTCTCTTACTCTATCTTTCATTTTTTATTCATTACCATTTTGTTTTAAAAAGTGGACTATCATCCCTAAGGAAGTATGACACTTCCAAGAACAAGCACGTAGCCTAGCAGCCCACTCATATATCTACTAAAAAATATTTTTGGTGGTAGTGCTTTCTTATTCATGGGTAGTCCTCCCTAGCCAAAGAAGAGTGCTCAACATCATCTAGATATGGTGCACAACCAATTTGGGTTCTCTCTAATCTCTAATCCCTACCTTTCATCTTTGTTTCTCCTTAAACATCAAATAGATTCAAAATTTAGTGAAACATTTCTGTCACACTTGGTGTGACCTTGGAGTTTTCCTTGGGTATATTGTTTGTTTTAAGATTTCATATAGGTGCATTATAGTGAAAATTTCACTCCTTGCACTTTATTCCTCTCTTTTTCCTCAAAATGAAATATTCAACATTTTATTTTATATTTAAAGGCAATAATCTAAAATTTCTTCTTCCTTGCCACTCTTCTCTTTCTTTTACCTCTAAAAGAAATTTATCATTTTTCTTGTAAACTAAAAAAATCTCTTCTTTATCTCTTTATTGCATGCACATTAGGATAGTGAAATTCATTATGTTCTCCTATTTCATCATTATTTTTATTCGAATCAAAACACTTCAAATTTAGGTTTAAAACTTACTGCACTTCATTATTTTCTTGTTGTATATTATCTCACCTAGTTAATTACAATTATTATGAATGAATCGTAGTACACACATGTTACACTACCAAATCACACTCATAAAAACAAACATCTAAACTCACCTGAGACAAGGCCCATCAGGATGTCATCACCTAGTGGATCACCTTACCCTATCTGGCTATCCTAGTTGGATTTCACCACCAAGGGAAGAACCCACTCTATTCTCTGGTGGAGTATAAACTCTAGGTAGAAGTTATATTCTAGCTAAGTAGCCTGTCTTGGCTTTAGGTCTGTGAAGTGTAGGGAGAAAGCTCCTATAACAAGCCACATACCCAGTCTAACATATATTTATTCTTGAGCACCAAAACTAACCTAAAATAGCTCTAGATTACTTTTTAGTACCTTTGATAACCAAACTCTCATCTCACTATCTGATTAAGGCATAAGCCAACACAAGATTAAAATTAATCTCTAAGAGTTAATAATTAGTGGTTGTATGTTCTTTTTCTACTTTTCTATTGCCTTTTGTATTTTGGAGTTGGTAAGGACATTTTTTCATTGATTTACAAAATCAACACTATTAATAATACTCAGGTTGTTTAACCTGTTATATCAAGTTTTTTTAGTGTTCAGCCTCCTTATACAGACCTCTTGTATGTTTTATTTTACCTAGATTTTACCTCTAAGTTTCTAAAATGTTGGATTTTTCATCTCCTAAGACTCCACAGTGACCAGCATTAGTTAAATCCATCGACATCAGTAGACTTTAATCTACTGACATCAGTCAAGTGATCGACATTGATGATTGTGTAATTTGGTTATTTTCAATTTGCTCAAAATAACAAGCTAAAACAACCTGCCTACCTACACTCAAACCTATTTTTTCCACACTCTATCACTAATACAAATTTTTAAGACTATTTATACTTTTTCTTACATGGTATTGACGTGAATCCAAGCCAAAATTCTTACTGATTATGCAAACTGGCAACCACTTCCACCTTCCCCTCTTGTTATTAATCTATCATGGAGCATACTTTAGATATAGAGCATACTCCTAGATCTAACCAAATTCCCATTGTGGTTGAATGAAATCAATATTTTACTAGATTTCTTGATTATAATGTGGTAGCCCTTTAGCATTACCTTGCCATGAGCCAAACCCATAATTCTTTAGGTGACCCACTATATGGTATGCCAACTTCTTTGATGAAAACAACTTCAATTTTAGTTTTCTCCACTATGTTCCCCATGGTTACTCAAACCACCACTTCAACAAGTAACCCAACCATAAACAATTTCCAAAGTTTAGCATTGCTAACTGCCCAGTCCTAACTAACCCCTGTCGTGACTTCCCCACCTTCACAATGACAAGCAATTCAGTCAAGTCTAACCCCATTTTAGAATTTGGTGGTGCCCATCCCATATACTCTTTCACCTATAATTACATGAGTTATAACTCACCCTTCACCCATTATAACCGTGCCAATAACCCAACCTACAATAATAATATTCAACAAAAGCATTGTCTCTAACCTAGCGAGACAAGCCCCTTTCATTTCTGCCCCTAGCCTATGACTCACTACCCCTATGTTACATCAACATAACTACAGTAAGCTATATCATATGCTACCTCTACTTCTTATCAGGCTCCCTATAACTTAGGGGGAATCTCCCAAACCAATCCCCCTCTAGACCTCTTTAGGATGTTGATGGACAAGATGTCTAGTCTAGAGACATCCATGTCAAGTTCAAAGAATGTGTTACCTCATGATCAGATATGTAATGACACCATCCATCCTTTTTTGCCTATTCTCCCTTATCCAATCCAATGGGAACTCCCAAAATTTACTTTATTCTAGAGTAAATAGGACCCATAACAATATTTGTGAGCATTTAGACATGCTTGTTATTTAATAGGGCATGATGATTCATTACTACTTCACACTTTTCCTATGTCTCTTTTGGGTGCTACCCTGGATTGGTATAGCTCTATAAATCAACACTCCCTTTTCTCATTTACCCAACTTGCACAATTATTCCTAAACCATTTCTCTATCAACATTTTTAAAAATGTTTCTATTATGGACCTTTATTTTATTAAACAATTTGATGATGAGTCTATCATAAATTTTATCACTTATTAGAGAGTCTTAATCAATCAACTCTCCTTATCTTTACCCCAACCTAAAATTATTGATCTATTTTTGAGGGCATTTGTTAAGCACATTTTGTCCACACTCAAAGTATAAACTTTTTTCACATTTGATGAAGCCTTTACAATGATGCAAAAACTTGAGATCCAAGATATAGATGAAAATAGAGTCAAGTTACGTAGTAAGAATACCAATTCTAAATCAAATGACTCCTCTTCTTCTAAAACTTCTCCTTCTAACCAAAAATCTAAAGGCTTCACCAATGTGGTGGTCATTAAATAAACTTCTTCCACAACCACAAACCAACTTAATTCCTCAACCTCACAAAATCCAACCAAGAAATTCCAACAATGGTATGAACAAAGATGATACACTCAAATTGGAGAGTCATACACTTCCATTTTGGAAAACTTATTGCAACAGGGATCCATAACCCTTCCTCAAATCAAGCCTCATATACATTTTGATTCCTCCCATCCTATTCCTACTTGGTACAAGGAAGATGAGTTTTATGGCTACCATCGAGTCAAAGGCAAAAATTCTAATAATTATAAAACATTCAAGAACATTAATCAAGACATGATTGACAGGGGTGATCTCATTTTGGATAACCCTAATGTGCCTATTAATCAAAATATGGATGTGTTCAAATAAAATTTTCCTAACCATTCACCCAATCAAAATATTTTTCAGACCACGGCTAATAACTCATGTGATCACAATATCTATAGGGTCAATATGGTCTTTCCTTTACCTCCAGTCCAACCTCTCCCACAATAAGAGGCACCCATTTTACCTACTCCTCCCCCAAAATCAATGGATTTTGTTTTTCCCATCCTTCCTCCTTGGGTAGAAGAGCCTACTTCACTTATTTCACTCCCATGTGAGGAAGGGCCTCTTTTACCTCTCCTTTTGCCACAAGAGGAGCCTATATTGCCAGTTCATTTTGCACCCATTTTACCTATCCTCTTACCACTTGAGGACCATGCCTTGCTTGTTCCTCAACTACATGTTGAGTGGAACATCATTACTATGCTATACCCTCTTGATGAACCTTCTTCACCTACCTCTCCTCCATCGATGGAAGGTAGTACCCCATCCACTCTTCCTTCACACCTAGAGGAGCCAGTGTTATCTGCCCCTACATTAGACGAGAGACCTATTATGCCTACTCTAATTCAACCAATTTTACCACTTCTTTTACCTATGGAAGATCATACTTTACCTGTTCCTTGACCACATGTTGAGGGAGCAATTATACCTATGCTCTACCCCCTTGAGGAGCCTTCTTCGCCTACCTCTCCCCCACCCATGGAAGACTATGCCTCTTCTCCTATCTTTGTTGAAGAAGACCCTATTGTGACTCTTCCTTTTCTTTGGATTGACATAGAAGAGGCTAGAAATTTCCCTCTTGCTCAATAACCTAAGCCTTATAAAGAAGTAACTGTAAGGCCTACATCAACTTCATCTAAACCCTTCTCATGGTTAGTGGAAAATCTATAATTTCTTGACTCCACAAAGCTAGATCATGCAGCATTTTGGGACCAACTTAAAAATTCTTATCCTACACAACAAGTGTCATCCTTTACCATCAATCCTCTTTTTATCCTTTATCTTAAGGTCTTCTATAAAGTTAGAGCTTCTTCATTGAAATCACCAGAAGCTCATCTATCTAGATTATAACCCTCACCCTCATAGATGTTTGGCACATTAAAGAATATCAAATCTTTAGGCATTCACCCAGTCTCTAATCTAATTCATCCATAGGTAAAATTAGATCTAACTCTCCAACTACAAGTTAGATTTTTGTGTCCTAAACTAAGGAATAATGTTAAGCTTCCTAGATCTTGTTGATCCTTCCCTCTTCTACCCTCAACTTTGCCTTCAATTTTGAGACCACATCCCTCTACTTTAGGTGGGGTATCACTGATCCAAGTGAAACCAAAGGCTAAGTTACCTCCACGACTACCTTTACCACCTAGTAGGCCTTTCACATCTAACACCATGACAGCTACCATCAAGAAAGTGCTATCAAAACATGTGGCTCCATTGCCACCTAAAAAGGGGACACACAAAATCACCCTTGTAACGCCTAAACCAAAGAAGGTGTCCAGCCCTATTACAACAAGTGTTAGCCCACTCGTAGGCTCTCATATTTTATTCCTACACTAGTTATTGCAATCCTCCACAATAACTCTTCCTGCCATTAAGCCTTATAACCCTCTTAGACTGAAGCCATCTTGGTTTGACAATACATAATTGTGTCTATATCATCATTTACTTGGACATAGTACTAAGAGTTGTAAAGCTATCATGATAGTCATTTGGAAACACTTTGATATTAACACTCTCTTTGTTGATACTCCCATTAACCTTCCTACTATTCCACATATGGCATCCACAATGCCTCATACCATTCCACCTAAATTTAAACCCCAGGATGTTGTCATACCACCTTTTCCACCTCCTTCACCTATGTTTCATATCAACATGGTTAATGTGACCATGTAGTCACAAAATCAAAAGGATAAAGGAAAGGAAAAGTTCATGGCCCCTTAGGATCATCCCTTCTAAAATTAAATGACTCCTTTGAATCCCAATATTTCCATCTTGGGTGTCCTGAAACCAACATCTTTAGAAGTTATTCAAAACCTTATGGTGAAACAACTTCACCAAACCCCTGTGACAATGTCTTTGTATGAGTTAATACAAAACTCACCCCAGCACCGTCAAGCTTTTGATTATTGCCTTCCAAGTATTTGAGGTACAACCTAATGATCCCTAGCCTCTTATATCTTTGGTCAGCTCTCTTAACACCATCTCCCTGATTTTCTTCAGTGATTCAAAAATTCCACTTCAACACCCTAAATATTAGGATTATACCCTTTTTATCATCACATATATCAATAAAACTCATGTCAAAAGATTCATGATCTATGTAGGAACTAGTATTAATATTATCTCTACCCATGCCTGCAAACAACTAGCCCTACTTGATAATTGCATGTCTTAAACTGATGTGATGCTTCACTCCTTTAATGATACCATAACTACTATGGTGGGTACTATTGTCTTACATATCCATGTCAGTTCCCACATAATTATTGAGATCTTCTATGTTGTAGAAGGAGAGTTCCAATACAACATACTACTTGGATGACCTTGGATACATGTTATGGCATGTGTGCCCTTGACTTTGCACCGTTGTGTCAAGTTTAAACATAATAGGAAAGTGTATGTTATTCTCATTGACCTACCTCCTTTCAAAACATGCAATATGACTTATAGCCCCAATAATGTTATCATTCTATTAAAGACATCATCTCCTTCACATTATACTTTTGAAGCTTCCACAAGTTCCACTACTTCGATTACACAGATACCGGCAACACAAATTCTCAATAGACCCCATGGAGGAAACTTTCAAGCATCTGTCACTCGAATAATATCATTTATTGATACTCGACATGTTCCATACTCCAAAATAATATGGAAAGCTTCATATACACCCCAATTATGATCCCCATATTGGGATGGTCATCCTGTATGGTCCCCCTAACCTTTGAACTAATTTCACATATAGGGGAATTAATCGAGCTCCCACTGTCACCAATCCATCCTCTTCACCACAACCATTTACCTATGAATTATCTCTCCTAGGCAAGCCTAGCTTTGCTCACACCTATCTTTATAGGTGTGCCAAGAAAGTATTTAGTTTGGATCATTATGATTAGGGTGTTCATACACCCATTGAATATCCCACTAACAAAACCATTGAAAATGCCAAAAAGTGGCATGGAGTGGGTTTTGACAAACCAACAAAACTCACAAAATCTTCTCATATACCAATTATCAAAGATCTAGTCTCTCCTTCTCCATCCTCTCCTCCACCATCACTTACCAAATCAGAGGTATCTATACCTTCTAAAAAAAATTCAATAAATGCCATCTAATTGGGCCCCCTCACCTATCACCTAGGTAAGGAAATAAGGTCCTGTCCTCTCATTCATCTTGAAATGATTGATGAAGACTCTCCCACTATCAACACTATCCAATGTCAAGATGATGATGTTATTCTCACATACATGGGTACAAATTATTCTTATATCCAATGCTCACTCCCATTTGAAACACAAGCTATGTTAAATGAATCAACCATTGACATAAATTTTCCCTCTCATGATAACCCTTACATCCTTAAGATTGGCCAATCTTTGGACTCCTCTAAGAAAGCTAATTATGTGACATTTCTTAATGACCATAACAAAAACTTCACTTGGTCTTATAATGACATGCCTAGTATCGACCCCTCTATCATCACCAACAACATTATCACTAACTGAGATGTTAAACCTGTTAAGCAAAAGCTTCACAAAATGCATCCTCGTATTGCTCTCCTTGTCAAAGAAGAGCTCCAATTCCTCCTTTTTGTTAACTTTATTCAACCCATCGACTACTTGCAATGGGTTTCTAATATTGTTTCTATCACAAAAGTGATAGGGGGAATCCACATCTATACCAACTACCATGACCTAAACCTTGGTTGTCTAAAGGATGACTTCCCTTTGCCAAGTTTCAACAAACTTATTGATCTAACAGCCGGCCATGAGATGTTATCACTTATGGATGGGTTCTTAGGTTACAATCAAATCTTATTTACTCTTAAAGATCAACAAAAGACAACTTTCATTACCCCATGGGGGGCTTTCTATTATCAGGTCATGCCCTTTGGTCTGAAGAATGCTCGTGCCACCTACTAATGTGCCATGACTTATATCTTCCATGATCTCCTACACAAAATTATGAAAGACTACATGGATGAATTACTTGGAAATTCTAAACTTCACCAAGATCACTTGATTATTCTCAAAATCATATTCACTCATCTCTTCCAATTTAGTGTTTGACTAAACCCAAAGAAATACACCTTTGGTGTCCTTTTTGATAAGCTCTTAGGCTTTATCATTTCTCTTCGTGGTATTGAAGTTGATCCTACTAAAGCTCAAGCAATACTAGACATGCCTCCACCTACTAATATCAAACAACTCTGTAGCCTGTAAGGCAAGCTTCAGTCAATCTACGACTTCATCTCTTAATTGTCAAATTATTTCCAACCCTTTCACCATCTCCTCAAAAAATATGTCTCCTTCCATTAGAATATATATTGTTAGGAAGCCTTTGATGCACTCAAACGATCTCATTTCCCTACTATTTCTTATTCCACCTAATAAAAACTAGCCTTTCTACCTTTACATCTCTGTAATAGACCATTTTATAGGTGTTATGATTGCACATCAGGATGATCACCATCGAGAACAAGTGGTTTACTACATAATCTGCACACTTATTGATTATGAAACTTGATATACCCATACTGAAAAGTTTTATCTTGCATTATTCTTCATAGCTTCCAAGCTTCATCATTACCTCTTAAATCATAAAACCTACATCATCTCCCATATTAATCCCCTCAAATACATGCATTCCAAGCCATATCATAACCAACATGTAGCTCGATGGCTCATGCTCCTTGTTGAAATTGACTTGGAATTTATTCAACAAAATTCTATCAAGGGGAAAACAATCACTGACCAGTTAGCTACTACTCCTTTACCTAACAACCAACCTTCAAAACTCAAATTCCCCGATGAATCTATCACAATGATCTCCACCGATGGCATCTCCTATTATATGATGATGTTATTTTATAGGTCTAAATGTCAACACAGTGGGGGTGGGGGGGTCAACCTCATTCTTCTTGATGGTGAGCCTATGCCTTTTTCATTTAAACTAGATTTTGAATGTACTAAAATTATGGTTGAATATGAATCTTTGATCTTAGGGATTCAAATGGATATTTTCTTGGGTGTCAAATCAATAACCATTTTTAGTGACTCTTAGCTAGTGGTTAATCAAGTTAATGGTTCCTACCTATGCAAAAACAAAAAAAATCAATGATATAAATATTGTGTAGATATGTTATTTGAATCATTTAACTCTTACCTCTTGCAAATTGTTCCTTAATCTACAAATAAGTTTTCTGACACAATGGCTTCTCTTGCTTCACACATACCCTCTTCACCCTCTTGAAAATCTATCACTGTACATCACTTAACATTTACCTACTATGTATCAACTAACATCCTTTTTATAGGTAATGTAACACACAACCCACATGAATTATGGTATAAGCAACTCATGGATTACCTCTCCTTTTCTATTACCCCTTCTGACCTCTCCAATAATGGGAGACATGCCTTCATGAAATGTGCTGATCATTACACTATGCTAGGGGTAATTCTCTACAAGTAAGGTTTTGATGGTCTCCTCCTTTGATGCCTCACTAGTACTGAGATACCCTTTACCATTAAAGAATTTCATGATAGGATTTATGGTGGATATTTCAATGGTAACATAGTTGCCAAACATATCTTTTCACTTGGCTACTATTGGCCAACACTCCATCAAGACTGTAGTGATTACATTTGGCATCGCATCAAATGTCAACAACATGCTAACCTCCTTTACATTCCAATCCATACCTTATAATTCACCAAAGACTTTTGGCCCTTCTCCTAATGGGGTTTGTATTTAATCAATGAGATTAACCATCATTCATCTCTCTGTCACCATTCCATCATTATTGCTACTATATACTTCACCAAGTGGGTCAAGGCCATTCCTCTCATCTCCACTAAGGCTTATAAAAATTTTGACTTTATCAACCATCACATCATCTATTGTTTTATTGTCTCCCATAAAATTATAATAGACAATGGAAAATCTTTTAAAAATAAGACTGTCTAAAAGCTTTGTGATGCTTTTGGAATCAAATTAAGCTTCTCATCATCATACTATCCACAAGCAAATGGAAAGGCAGAAGCTTCTAAAAAAACCTTAACCAAAATCCTCATCAAAGTAGTCAATGATACTGGTAAGGATTGACACACACACATTCCCTTTGATTTATGGGCTTACCACACTAGCATCTGAACTCCTACAAGTTCTACACATTTTTCCTTGGTCTATGAGATGAAAGCTATTTTGCCTCTTGTGGTCCAAATTCCTTTTGTTTGCATCTCTCTACAAGACATACTTACTAACAATGAATTTTGCCAACAATATTTGGCTCAACTTGAGTTGCTTGATGAATGCCATCTCATAGCCCTCAACCACCTCCAAATCTATCAAGAGTGTATCAAACGTGCTTACAAAAAAAACCTCAAGGAGTAGCATTTCAATATCAGATATCTCATCTTAAAGGAAAATCAACATGTGATGAACATGGACAAAATCAAATGGGGTAAGTTTGCTCCTAATTGGCTTGGACCCTACATGATAACTCACAAGTATGGCTCAGGAACTTATCACTTGTCTTCTCTCAAAGGAAGGCCAAAACCTAAGCCTTTAAATGCTTTGCACCTATGACCATTCTTTTGTTAATCAAGTAATGCTTTACCTCATGTTTAATTTGAAGCTCATCCCTTGATCAACCCTATTACATTCATCTCCCTTCCTATTGACCCTTATTCCTACACACTTATATAACCTATGAAGTGTTATGGTTTTGACCTCAAAGTGGAAAACCTCTAAGTCTCTATAGTATTGTCCATGACTAAAGTTAAAATTAAAAAATGGGATACATAGAAAAGTTATAATCTCTCAAGTCATGATTTTCAACATAGGCTACTCCCTTAAAGGATAGCTACATAACTTCTCCTTGATACTATAAATAGACTGCTCCCTTGAAGGACAGCTATTAAAAATCAAAAATAAAAGCTTAGACCACTCAATTAAAAGATGGCTAAGCCAAGCTTTGTTATCAAGGGAAATAATAACTTAGAAGCTTCTCGTATTGATCATCTTCATATGACCTCAACACAAATAAAATCCCATTGTAGGCTTCCCACATTAATAAGCCTTACACACAAAAAAAAACTTTTAAGTCATGGACTTGCCCATGGTAGCTCTCAAGTCACCCACAGAAGGGGCATACCATCCCCACTAAGAAGGTTACATGACCCAAAAACTCTCATTCCTTTTACCTTTTCCCCTCATACTCTTTCAAGGGACTTTGAACTCACTTGACACAAGGTGAGTATGATGCTTCTCTAACAAACAAATGGTCAAATGATTGCAAAGCATGAAAGAGGCTCATACTCTTGAGCCTATTTATGTTGTGATTATGGTCTTTGCTAATACGCAAGTATTGTGCCTCTTTCTTTCCCATCCCAATCACATGTTGATTTCTCTTCTATGAACGCATCTCACAACAAGATTCAATCACCTTATCACCTTTCTACCAATCTTTTCTTGATTCTTAGAGTTATGTGTTTAACAAATATTATCACTCACATATCCATCTCAACCAAAGATACTCAGATAACTACCCAAAACCATACTAAACCTAACAAACCATTGCTCACTAATCCATTTCATATAATCCCATGAGAAATCTACCAAACATGCAACCATAGTTTCTCTAAACAATAATAAATAGGAAAACTATCAAGCCTATGCCATTTATTTTAATCATACACCATCACAAATATATAAAATTATTGAAATAAAAAAAATATATCGAACCCAATCATTTAAGAATACACCATCACAAATATGGAAAAATACTAAGATGAAACTAACCAATCAACTATGCATATACCATCACACATATGGGAAATGCTGGTCTAACTCAACTAACATGCTCAACATTAACATAACATAAACATCCACATCATTATAATAACTTCAACATCATCACCAATCACATAAACACATCTAAAAATCATAACCCACTCATATATATATATATATATTATTATATATGAGTACATTGAATATGAATGTACATCAATGGATCATATTAGTATCATCTCTCTCTCAAAAAGTACATCTCTCATCTTTGGCTCATAGGCTAGTGTGTACACAATATATATAACAACATCAAAAATATCATCTAGCCCTCAAAATACTTTAGGCTATAGTTATGGCCATGAAGTAGCAGTATCATCACCACTCTTTGTCTATCTACATCTGCATGAGTTAGAAACTGTGGCACATGTCCACTATTCTTTCCTACTCTCTAGCCTTGGAATACCTTTGAATCTATGGGAACTCCTTGATGAATCTCTCAAAGTATGAAATCTCATCTAAAGTAGTGTTGTACCTCACTAAAGATATAGACTGTAAAAGACCCATCAAACCTATTATAGGACCCTATTCTAGTCCTTATGGTGTAAGAGGAGGAAAAACCTATCCTACTACTCTCAAACTATCTCTTTCTATTATTAGTATAGTAACCTAGCCCTATAATTCCCTGACATATCCCTAAAATGTAGTAACTTGGCCCTATAATTCCCTAACCTATCCCTACAATGTTGTAACTTGCCCTTGTAAGACCAACACCTATGCTTGTGTTTCATCTCAAGCCTATACCACTGTATCCTAGGCCCTTCTCTCTCTCTCTCTCTCTCTCTCTCTCCTCTCTCTCTCTCTCTCTCTCTCTCTCTCTCTCTCCTCTCTCTCTCTCTCTCCTCTCTCTCTCTCTCTCTCTCTCTCTCTCTCTCTCTCTCTCTCTCACTCTCTCTCTCTCTCTCACTCTCTCTCTCTCTCTCTCTCTCTCTCTCTCTCTCTCTCTCCTCTCTCTCTCTCTCTCTCTCTCTCTCTCTCTCTCTCTCTCTCTCTCTCTCTCTCTCTCTCTCTCTCTCTCTCTCTCTCTCTCCCTCTCTCTCTCTCTCTCTCTCTCTCTCTCTCCTTGTAAATCTAGTGGTGGGCCCCTGACCTAAATCGTAAGATGTAAACCTGTCCACCATACAAGATAAGCCATTATGCATCTAGGATCTACCACACCTAGGCTTGTTGGTAGGTCCTTAAAATATGACCCATCTATCTCCTAAGGAAAAGGTAGGGGGTGCCTCTATATCATCCCTCCTAGATAGATAAAAAGCAAGAAGCACATCCTTGTAAACAAGCCAAACTATCTCATGACCCATGCCATGGGTATCATCTCTAACTTTCTAGCTCCTTTCCCTCTAACCCATAACATGCTCTATAAATAGATAAGATAATCTACCTATCCTCTAAATGTAGGTATGTCAAGTTGGGCCTCCAAATGATATATATAAGAATCAATTCATCTATCATATGTCTATAATAATCCATTTCTGGGCCAAACCCTCTCTCCACTATCTAAACCTAACCTTGAAACCAGTTACAATCATGGTGGGTAGCCCTAATGGCCATGTCACCATGATGTGTTCATATTCCCAAAAATGGATTAAATTCTTAACACACAAAATATAACATTGTCATATCCTCAAACCCCATAACTCTCTATATAACTATGCAAAAAAAAGTTGGTCCTCATGCATACACTATCTATTTCTCAACCATCTGTGCTAAAATACTTGTCAATGCAATAGGAAATATCCCCCCATCTACATCTAGTAGTGCATATAGTATAATCCATATCATCATTAGGATAATCAACTGATGCTCTCTCTTCATCGGTAGTGTACTTCAGCTCATATGCAAAGCTCATCGAATGATAGGTCACCTCACTCCTGACATACTCCCCCAAAAAATGTCATCATATAAATATCATGATCCTCTTTTAAACAAGAGAAGAGCTCCTTACCTTGGAGAAAACAACCATAAAATATTGTATATATCCACTTACATCACTGTCAAATCTCTAGTAGGCAAATGGAAAGTGTTTGGTGGCTGTGATCCCACCTCTATATCAAAGCTATCATCAAGCTAACATCATGTGCAACCCAAAAATATCATCACACTACTCCTAACCCTACAATTTCCATGTGCTCCCACTCATCCATGGTGATATCCCCTCCTCATCCTCATCAACAGTGTAGGTAGTTGATCTCGTAATGTTAACTCCTGCCCTAGCCTTGCATCCATACACACAAACCTCAAATCACAAAGTTTCCAATATAAACCTCCACCTTTTTTCCCTTCTCTTTAAGAGAACTACATTGGCCTAAGGCCCTCATCTAGGCTATGTAGGCAACACTTAGTTGACATGGTGGGTATTTTGAAGTTAGCTTGGTCATATACCCACCTAACTATCTAACTTGATAACCCCACCTAAACCATATGCCCAACTACCTATCTCTTAACCCTAGGCCCAACTGCCTATCTCTAAACCTTAGGCCCAACTGCGTATCTCTAAACTCTAGGTCCCATGGCCTATATCTTAAACTCTAGGCCCGATAGCCTATATCTCACACCCTCAACCCCCATGACCTTATCTTTTAAGCTCTAGGTCCCATGACCTATTTTAACCCTCCCTTTTCCTAATCAATTCCCTTAATAAAATTTTAACCATACCTCACCCTTTTCCTTATGCATTGGGAGAATTACATTGGCTTGAGTCCCTCACCCAAGTTATGTAGGGTAGCACTCAATCAACATGGGGTCTTCTAAGGCTAGCTCAACCATTAGACTCATCGACTAACCTCAACTAGGGATCTAAAATGGGCCTTTTTCTTCTTATTTGGGGTTTTTTTCTTGTGACTAACATCAGTCTTATATATTGATATTGCCACTTGGTGTTAGCCAACATTGGCATTAGTGTTGTCTGATGTCAATAAGCCCCACTGACATCGATGACTGGGTTTGGGCCCTAGGGGCTGAACATTTCTACTTCCAAAATGTATGTTTTTGTTACAAACTACCCCTAACCCCTCCCAAATTCACCCAAACCTACCCTTACCCCATTTACTACCCCTCTAATTTCACTTTCTTCCCCCAACAATTCAAATTTAGCCCTAAATAACAAATTAACTACCTTTAAATCAAAATTCAGCTCAAAGAGCATCTTACCTCATCTCTCTATCTCCTCTGAGCTAAAATGGTTGGGCACTTGTTGGTGGCACACCTCCAGCTAGGTCCCCTCCTACCTCTACCATCTCTACCCACACCAACACTCTCTTCATATCACTATGGCCCACCAAGCACTCAATCACACCCTCACTCTCACACACTCTTCTCAACCACTTATCTCTCACCACCTCACCACAAAATATAGGCTAGGGATATTTTATGCCCCATAATACTTATAACTCATTTTCTCTAATCAACTATTCATAAATGAGTTTTGGTGGGCCACCAAACCCCTTTTTGTCAAATTTGGTCACCCACTGATGTTGATAGTCTTGACCTAAGACCACTGATGTTGATAATACTTACTACCAACATCAGTGGACATAACCAATGTTGACAACATTAAAATTAGAGTGTTTTAACCCCAACCACCACCCTTTGGACTACACCCTTAGTCTAGGAAAACTTGGAGATCACGTATATCTCCCTGACCATGAAAATAAACCTTATAGATCACATATATCTCCCTAACCATGACAACAAACCTTAGAGATCACAATATATCACCCTAACCATGAAAACCAACCTTGGAGATCACTTAAATCTCCACCCATGACAACTCTAACTGGAAAATCATGAATATCTCCTCAACCATTGACCCTTTTAAACCAACCTTGCATTGCTTATCTTGACCGCTTATGCTACCTTGTTATAGTTGGCTATTGTACACACACATGTATAACAAGAATTTTGAATCATGACCAAGCCAGTCCTATCACCTATAACCTTTTGTTTTTACCAAGAGCACTTCCTACCATCAGATACCTAAAACACATGGACCATTGGAGCTAAAACTTTGATCATTTTAACCTTATCAGCTATCACTTACAAGTTATGATTTGGTTATTTCTATCTGAGTCCTCACCTTTACCTATTATTGATTGTGCCAACTATAACTCATAGTAGTATACATGAAAGTAATGATATTTCCATGCTCTCACTCAACATCCACCCACCTAATTAACTCCTTATCAAATTGGTAATCGATTCTAGATTCTCCTCCATTGATTCCCACTTTGCGGGGGGGATACCTCATCCCATACCTAGAGCATCTAGCTCCTATTTTTATCTTGCAGCTTGTCAGTACAAATTACAAGATAAAAAGGGGCAAATATAAACACCAAAATTACATCACACATGTGTGTAACTCTCTATGTCAAAACCCCCCTCAATCCCCTTTTAATAATTAGCCTTCCTAAACCATGTTTTCACCCCTCACACATTTAATTAATTTAAAAATATTTAATTAAGTTGATTGAAAACTACTTATGCGACCTACCTAACCACCTCATCCTAAAATTAATTCTTACACTCTGAGTCACCTCATGACTTAGTCCCCTAATCCTAACTACCTATGATTTATTCTCACCCTTAACATAAATAACTAACTAACTACATTCTTCTTAACCTTGAATTTCTACCATTTTTTAATAAATACCACACTTGGCAAGAGAAGGAATAGAAAATAGGCTAAATATAGTCTTTTTACCAATTCTTATGCCACTAACTAGATAAACCCTAAACTAATGTTGATGAGATTATCAACATCCGTTACTTAAGCCAAATTCCAAGATAATATTCAGGTTAGTAGAAATCAAAAAAATCAATCATTCATGTACAGGGTTTGGCATTCAACTTTCTACATCCAAGCTTATCATTACTCTACACAAATCAATCCAAATTAGGAATTCATATACTACACAGAGCTTAGATTCTTCTAAAATGGTAACACACGCTTGTCTTTTATGTTCATGTTTTGTTTCAACACACCTCATTAGAGCCACCTATTTGGCACTCACGGTTCATCCATTTCACTAGCTAAGTATATATCTATGTTTTGTAATTCCTTTAAACAATTACTTTATGTTATACTATTTATCATTTTATGAATGTCCCAACTCTTCCTGTGAAGGAGTTGTAAAACTCTTTCACCTATTTCAAACATACCAACCCTCTATCTAGACCCACCTAAGTCTTACCCACTCCCTTAAGACTCTTCCCAACCTCACAAACCTGACCAATATCTACCTCCCAGCTCAGAAAAGTCCCCTACAACCTCTTGAGAACCTACTACCCCTACCGACATTGGTCACATAAGCAACATTTTTCATATTTCCTTACCGACATTGACAACCTAAACAACCTCTAAAAACACCAATAACTCACATTACCTGCACTATGTCACTCTCTACTGCACCCAGACTTCAAGATGGTACTAATATCTCTCTCTTACTCTCTCTTTCATTTTGTTATTCATTACCATTTTGTTTCAAAAAGTGGACTCTCATCCCTAAGGAAGTTTGAAACTTCTAGGAACAAGTGTGTAGCTTGGTATCCCACTCATATATCTACTAATAAATGTTTTTGGTGGTAGTGCTTTCTTATTCACATGTAGTCCTCCCTAGCCAAAGAGGAGTGCTCAACATCATATAGATATGATGTACAACCAATCTAGGTTCTCTCTAAACTCTAATCCCTACCCTTCATCTTTATTTCTCTTTAAACATCAAATAGATTCAAAATTTAGTGAAACACATATAATTCAATACCATCCTCACATGTTAGACATAGCATCTATGGGTCACACATAAGTAGGTACAACTTTCAATTAGGCCTAAGTAGCCCTTATAGGTCTCATAAAGACATAATACCCCTTTTATCACTTCATTAATAAAATTGAGAACATAAGAACACTTTCAAATACATGAGTCCACTCCATATGACCTCTAAAACATCTTCAGGTGATTACTCCTGCCAAAACACTTTTTTACTAAAGCACAAATTTCTCAAATAATATTCTATACATAGAAACACCATGAACAAATAAATAGTCAACTTTGAATATCCATAACTCTGACTATACTAAAATTCTGCTCACCATTGATCTAAGATCCTATCTTTCATGATCGTGCTACTTGGCAGCCCTGCGTACCTTCTACACACATTGACTAATTGACTCCAATGAACTTCTACCACTTGGTAGTGCCATGCACCTTCTAAGAATCCTTTAACATATTGACTAAATACGCACCATTAGATCACTACTTACAAGATAATGTGCATCATTATATCATTATCTAGTCAAATTAAATTCCCACCATTGATATTAGATCCAATTGAACACTCATATTTAGATCTGTCTTGAATAATTGACCTTACACTTTAACATAGTTAAACTTGATGGTCTTTGGCCCATCACAGTCTACTAGATCAAATTTGAAGATTTATATCTTGAACTAGAAAACACTTCAAGACTATAAATCTTCAGGGTACCTTTTTGACACTATAGACAACATCTCCATGAAAACCTTTGACCACTATTAAATTTTTGAGTACCTATAATAAATGCACAAACTTATTGGTTCATTCATATTTATATGACATAAAATGATGGTCTATGATGGTTTATCTTCTCTTAATCTATAATATGCAAGTTTTTCATTCCAAAATATCAAATGACATACTAAAACTTCATCAAGACATCTATGGATGCCTCACGGCCTTTTTTTGTCCTTATTGATCTGCACATAAGCCATATATTCTCCAATCTATAAATATGATCACTTTGTCATAAATTAACTATGAATTATGCTCTTTTTGACATCAATGACAACCTAACATCAATGGTCATGCTCAATAATCTCCTCGTTTGTCATTGATGGTAAAACACCCTCATATGACTTTATTTGAACAATGACTTCATTCTAATTTTTCTCCTCCTTTGACATTAATGACAAAGGGTCTATTCCTCAACATACCAATAATCATTCCTCAAAATCATGTGTGCATTCAAATACTATTTAAAATTTTGAGGATACTTACATACTTTTAAGCATATAAATCAATTGTTCCCCCTTTGACATGCACCAATTTGAACTTAGACTTTTCTGATCCTTGGACATGACAAACTATTCACAAATCTTAGAAAGCTCCCCCTAACATCAAGCTCCATCTCATGTCATCTTTCTTTTGACATACATCAATCTGAACTTAAGTTTTTTCTAATCCTTGGACCTCTCTACCTACAAAACTCACAAGCTCCCTTTTCTCATGCATGAAGATTCATTGGCTTGTCAAAACATCTAACTTGGTTTGATCAAGTCATCATATCAATATTATTACAACTGTAGCAGACATCTTCACTCTTCTATCATGATTGAAGCATCTTCACATATGTTCCCCCTCACATCATGCACATCTTCTTCAATCCACTCAAGCTAACTGAGTTACCTTCCTCTTTGACAAACACATCTTCAAATGATATTATTTTCCTATAATATCAACCAAATCTCAATTGACATCCACCATGCTTCCTCTTTCTTTTTAAGTGTCTCCTTGAATCCTAGATAGAGACATCCTTCACCCACAATATCCTATAACAATATGAAACCAGGAGTTGCCCACAACTCCTCATATTCCTTCTCCTCCTTGGTCATCTAAAATTGATAGTTATTCTTCTTCTTCTTAGGCTTAAGAGAAGCAACATGATCATCTACTATAATATTCTTCTTTTCTTGTAAGCTTGATTTGACAATACAAGAAGATAACAAATATTCATTACATACCTCATCACTAGATATTGGAAAATGATGTTATTCACATGAAACTTGTTCAAAAAATAGTAGGATGTTCACTTAGATCTTTACACACCTTAGGAATAGCATCTTGGTCTTCTCCTTGAAATTGTTCTCTTCATTCACAATATGAGCAAACAATGAAAGATCTTGACATTCTTCAACCTTTGTAGCATTTTCCACCACAATAAATAGACCACTTGGACTTGAAGACTCATCATGACTCACACTTTCCACTTTTGGTTTCCATAAGTTAAATATCATTCTTCCCTTCACTCTAGGAGTCTGACTTGATAACCTTTTCTTGCATAACCTAGTAATGTGACCAATCTTCTCATAGTTCTAGCAAACCACTCTTTTTGAAGGAAACTCAAATTACCTTATTTTTTTTGGATAACATTTTATAAAGTGTCCCACCTCATGATAGTTTAATAATTCAACCTTACTTACACCACTTGAGTGATAATTCCACTCATTCTTAGCAAGTCTTCTACACTCTCTAGCCTTATGACCAAATTGATTTCAAGTGTTAAAATAAACATTAAATTTGGCATACCTTATGGCATTTGGTTGTTTGATCTAATTTATCTTCATTATATCATCATATTCATTTCATGATTAATTTTTTACCCTTAAGGTTTGATTTTCTTTGTTCACATTAGTCTTTACCTTGTCTTGAGTTACATTCTTTCATTCTTATTTATAACCAAGTCTAGTTTTATCACTAACATGATTTTGACTATTTAGAATGTTGTATGGATCAATTGAACTCTTTTCAAACATTAAAAATGACTTCATCTTAATATATGTCTTTTCTAACTCAAATTTAAATGACTCATTTTCAATCGCATACCTTGAATATTCATCTTCTTTAGCTTTCAGACTTGTAGACAGGATTTCCACTTGACAATTGAGATGATTGACTATATCTTCATGCCCCTTGGTGTCTTCATTCATTTTTGCCTCAACCACACTAAATTTTCTTCATAGTCCTTGATTTAATATTTCATCTTCTTGTTAATCTTATTCTCACTCTTCAGTTCTTCATGAGCATTCCTTAATTTAGTCTCATAGTCCTCCTTGTCTTTGTCATTATTTGTATCACTCCAAGTAAACTCATTTTGATATGATAAACTTCCTTCCTCAGCCATGTATAGGACTTCATCTTCATTATCAAAATCAAAATCATTATCTTTACTCTCATCTGATGAGCAATAATCTTTATTACTATAGAGACTCTTCTTGTTCTTGAAGGACTTCTTATTGTCAAACTTTCTAAAACTTTTCTTCCTCTTATCATACCTAAATGTCTTCTTGCCTTCATCTTGGATTTCACCATGATCTTCATCATCATTATTCTTATGCTTATGAGGGAACTTGTTATCAAAGTTTCCTAATTATCCACAATTAAAACATTTAAATGGTAGCTTACCCTTATACTTTCCTAAGCCTGATTTTAATTTACTAGTAAATAAAGTTATTAGTTTATCATCAGATATTTCATCATACTTGACTTTTTTACCTTGAGTTTTTTTCTCATTTTACTTCATTTCTATCTTGAATACTTATTATTCCTTTGGTGTTTTGTCATCATTGACTCTCATCTCATAGGCAGTAAGGATGCCATGTAATTCATCCATCTTCATTTGAGCAAGATTATGACTTTCTTCTACAGCAGACACTTTAGAATCAAACTTGAGAGAGAGATACATCAATACCTTTTATACTACAATATATTCTTCAAGATTTTATCCAAGACCTTTGATAATGTTCATAATTTCATCGACTCTCTGCAAAAAGGATGCCATAGAATCTTCTTCCTTCATTTTGAGACTCTCAAATTATCTTAAGTGAGTCTGCAACTTGGCCAACTTGACCTTTAAATCCCCTTCATAAATGATCTATACTTTGTCCCATATCTCTTTAATATATTTATAATGAATTACCTTGGTGTACTCAGTCTCTAAAAGACCATAGGTGATGGCATTTATTGCCTTATAATTTCTCTCGCATAGTTTCTTAACAATTATACTAGTTGGAGGGGTTTAGGGGTGGATATCCATCCATAACAAATTTTCAAATGTCAAACCCTATTGAAATTATGTATTTATTTATTCTTTTACTCCAAAAAATATATTTAAACCCATTAAACATTAGTGATTACTTTCTAGAGAAACTATGCATCTGTTAACTTTATATATTGTACCTTGGATCACCTTCAAGTGGTTAAACTTACAATGAAGGTCCTAATCTGATACCAATTATAATAGGTAAAATCACTAAGAGGGAGGTGAATCAGTGATGCAATATAATCCAATTCAATTCTCAACTTTTAAATATTTATCATACATTAATCTTGATCAAGCATCATAAACATAAAATAACATACATCCAAAGCATACATAAGAGCATACATCACATGAACACATCACATATGTGAGAAATCCTCTTAGAGGATAAAACCCATTGAGTCTTACAAAATGGACTATAGTTATATAAAATAATATTAAACATTTATACTAGCACCCACTGATCAAGGAACACCCATCCCTTAGTTTAGTGAGACAACAATCCTACAAGGAGGTGGTGTCCTTGTCTAGCTGAGCACCTACTACAACTAGACCTTTAGCAGGATTTACCTTACAAGGAGGAACAAACCCCATAAGAAACCAAGCACCCACTCATCTACATAAAAAAATCACCTTGAACACTTGTTACTACTCTTCAATTGATGATGATCACATTTGTCTGCACTCTTCACCTTCACTCTTTCACCCAAACAGTCTTAAGCACTCACTCACTCAATTTGCCTCTTCTAGGATTATTAGGTCCAATGACCTATGTATCCACCTACAATAACTTGATCAAATCAACATGACTAATCCACTTTGCTTTATGATGGTCCTCACTATCCTTTACCTTCTCTTTCATAGGTTTTCTCCTTCACTTGAATCCTCATACACACAACCAAACTTGCTTATATAAGTAATGCATCCAAACACCCTTTTAGATCTCTCTAGTATTATTTGCCCATCCTCAATCTAAAATGTACTTTATTCCATCCATTGATCACACTTCTTCTAATCTATTTCCTTTGTCTCTATCTTCTGCTCTCTTAACACATACACATACAAGTCTAGAAACCATTACCTTGATCTCCACCTTTTATAGAGTCTTCATGAATATGAACATTTAGGTCAGCCATAATACTTGCCTTATCCCTTAATACATCTAACATGCTAACATATAGTTCAATACCATCCTTACAGATTGACCATAGCATTTATGGGTCACACTTAAATAGATATGCCTTTTAATTAGGGCTAAGTAGCCCTTATAAGTCTCATAGAGACCTATTAACCCTTTTATCACTTTATTAATAAAATTAAGAACATAATAACACTTTAAAATACATGGGTCCACTCCATATGACCTCTAAGACATCTTCAAGTGATTACTCCTGCCAAAACACTTTTCTACTAAAGCACAAATTGATTAAAAAATTATATATATATATATAATCCATGAATAAACAAATAGTCAACTTTGAACATCCATAACTTTGACTGTATAAACATTCAAACCTTATAACTAGATTTTATGGATGCACCTTGAAGTCCTCTACAAATTTTCTTTTTATTGCATTAAGAAATTCATTTTGGATCAAAAGATATAGCTCAAAAATTATAAATTGGTTTTTCCTCATTAATTTGAATATTCAAATTCCAATGATCACTGAGCAAATGTTAAACATCATACACTTTGACCTCATCTCATGCTCCCTAACAACATTGGCTAAATATGCATTGTTGATCTTCTCAGATTATCTTGGTCTTTATCTTTCAATACTCACCATTGATTTAAAATCCTATCTTCTTTGATCGTGCCACTTGGTAGCCCCGTGTGCCTTCTACACACATTGACAAGTTGACTCCAATGAACTTTCACCACTTGGTAGCTCCACACATCTTCTGAGCATCCTTTGACATATTTACTTATTATACATGATTGGATCACTATTTAAAATATCATGTACACCATTAAATCATTATTTGATCATATTAAATGCTCGCCATTGATTATAGATCCAATTGAACACTCATCATTAGATCTATCTTGACGAATTAACCCCAGACTTTAACGTAGTTAAACTTAACAGTCTTTGTCCCATCATAGTCTACTAGAGAAACATTAAATTTTTATATCTTGAACTAAAAAACACTTCAAATCTTCAAGTTACCTTCTTGACACTATAGAAAACATCTCCATGAGAACCTTTGACCATTTTTGACTTTTTGAGTACCTATAATAAATACACAAACTTTCTAGTTCATTCATATTTATATGATGTGTAGTGATGGTCTGTGATGGTTTGGCTTCTCTTAAGCTATAATATGCAAGCTTCTCATTCCAAAAGATCAAATAACCCACCAAAACTTCATCAAGACATCTATGGATGCCTCACAGCCTCTTCTTTATCCTTACTAATATGTCATATATTCTCCAAGTTATCAATCTGATCACTTTGTAATTAATGCACTATGAATCATCATCTTTTTGACATCAATGAAAACCTAACATAAATGACCATGCTTAATAGTAATTATTTTACACATTGCATGATTCACACACAAGACAACACATAGGGGAGAGCTACATGAGTCTAAGGCCCTATTTTAGTGTATTGATTATGTAGGTAGTGTCCTTTGATAGTGGGATCATTGCAAGTTAGATCGACACCATGTGCCCACCAAATCATTTTTTCTCAAAGTCACATTGAAGATGGAAAGATAGGTTTTGCCATTTCACTAGGAGTGATAGTCCATGACATAGATATGAATGCACCAGAGTAAAGGTGAAGCCACACACAAAATCATCCAAGTGTTTTCACCATATTTGAGCACATATTTTTTACATCACACTAGCATCAAACCTAGACACTTGCATTGATGTAACTGTCCCAGGTTGACACAAGTGTCCAAAGAGCCAAAGGCATCAAATCTAGAATCTGATAACTACTCTAGAACTATCTTCCTACCTAATTCCAATTTATACCAAATCCAACACTGTATTATCATTAGAAATAGCTAAGTACTCTCTTCTTTGTCATTTATATATCTATCATAGATGTACTTTACATTGATAGCCTATCTTAGTTTTATAAATTTAGTATATGGTACATCTAAGTTTAGCACATTAATTGGCATGTTATACATCTAATATTCACCCTTGTGCACTATCATTTATATATCCTTAACCCTTTTACCCAAGTAGGATAGCCTCTTATCTAAGATAGGGTTAAACATTTAGTGAGCCTGATATTTGAACATCAAATCCTAATCCAACTAGGGTTTTCTAATTTTATAATTGTTGTATTATATTTCAAATTCCAAACTTCTCATTTGTGAAGAAATGGAAAACTTTAGTAAAAAAACATAATTTGAAATGGAAGATGAAGAATCATTGATTACTCATCTCAAAAAAAATAAGGGCTTAATAGATGCATTTTTGTATGTTACATGAGATGAAATAAGAAAATAAGATAAAACCAAAGCTACCTCACCTAGTAATGGTGAATCCATACAATGCACTATAACTCAACCCTCACTACAACTTAATACATATAATGGGGCCACAAATTATGTGTTCTAACCTTTGTTTCCTAGAACTACTATTGATACATATATTATGAACTTACCCATTGTTTCAACATAAATATCGGTTTCAATGCATATTACTACTCAAAACATGTTTCTAGCCCCTGTGATGACTACTCAAATTGCTAATCAAAATCTCCTAGGGCATATAGTTCAATAACTCCTTCAATTCATATAGACCTTACAAGATAAGGTTACAAACATTAAACAAAAGGCTTCATAATCTTCACATGTTATAGATTTGCAAGATGTGTTGTATAACCCTATTACACTTGAGATCTCTTTGCACCCTTTATCAATTGGATTTGTTTCACCTAAGTTCACATTTTATGATGGAAAGGGTGATCCTAAATAACATCATTAAACCTTGTATGATGTATGCCTTAATTATTCTTTATATGATAAACTTTTGACCAAACTATTTCTAAGGAGCCTCAAGGACTATGTTTTGAGATGGTTTTATGAGTTACCTCTCCAATCCTTAAAAGCATTCAAACCTCTTATAGATTGGTTTTTGGCACACTTTTATATTAACATTACTAAAAAAAATTCATATGATCAAATTACAAAGATCAAATAAGGAACTAATGAACCAATCAATGAATATGTCTTGAGATATAAGACAATGCTAGCCAAAATGACCAATCTTGTGTCAAACAAAGAGTTGTAAGAGATATTCAAGCAAAGTTTGCTTACTCCTTTACATAAGTCCATTTTTTTAAAAAAATTCAACCTTTCAATAACGTATGCCATGTCGTACAAGATCATGAAATCAAGTTTATGTCATTGAACAAGTTCAAGTATGTACCAAACACACTAGTTGCATCTACATCTAGTATAAATTTTATAATTAAACCCAGTTATAAGGTAAAAACTCTTGAACCTAAAAATAAAATAACCACCATGATTAACATAGTTACACAATAGCCTAATTGTATTGTCTTATCTAATGCACCGATGAGATAATTTACACATTTACTTGATCCTCTTGCTTCATTACTCCCATGGTTACTATAGTTTCATCTTATATATCTCCCTCATCCTATAGAGGTTGATGTAAATATACCTCTACCCAAAGTATATGATGCAAATTCTTATTTTGACTATCACCAAGGCCCTAGGTATTTTATGAAAATATGTTTTACCTTAAATCATAATATCTAGGACCTCATCAATGACCAACAAATTACATTTCATGATCATCCAAAGGAATTATGATCATAACCTAGTGATCACCATAATAAAAAATATTTAATAATCCTTTGCAAGACCATTCTAAAAAGGAACCAAAAGTTCAAATGGAAAAATTTCACATCTTCCTCCATTATATTATAGAAACCCACGATATGGGGTCATTGGTACTTACACAAGACATATATCTCCTATGGTTCATATACCTTCTATTTTCTTTGATGATAGTGAAATTAAGGATGATGGATCTATTTTTCATTCTCTATTCATTTGAGCATACCTTGATAAACACCCCATATGTAGCATTATGATTGATAATGGTGTAATAAAAAATATTTGCACCTTGACATTACTTACGCATTTGGGTTATACTCATCATAATTTACACCCCTCTACTAGATCAGTCAAAGCTTTAAATGGGACCTCCTAGAATATTCTTGGTGAGATTAACCTACCTTTATAGGTCAGTCCTACATATGTGGTTAATACTTTATCAGTTATACCTTATACATGCATCTTTGACATGTTTTTGGGATGACTTTGGATACATTATTTGATTAATACCTTTTACAGTGCATGGGTGTGTTAAGTACATTCATGCCAATCGGGTAATTATAATTTCTATTATTTTATATGAGCATCCTATTGAAAAAGAGAAATACATATCAAGGAAGTTAATTATCAATATTTTTAAGGCTATTACACTACACAAGGGTAAATAATAAGCAATCCCATTTACTAGGAGGCCAGTACTTGAGATACATTTGCATTAGAGACAAATAGTGGGTTCCATAGAATCCTCATCTTCTATGCACCATATTCAGATATCTAAAGCACCTAAACATGTTCTTACTATTTATATGCCAAAGAAAGCATAGTTTATATAGATATGGGTTCCAAGAACCCTTATTCCTTCTATTGGTATTTCGCAACCCTAGAATCTTATTATACATACACCAAGCATCGCATATAATATAGTGATAGATATTTCACTTATATATACTCTTTTAAAGTACCACTAGTTTATTGCACCAAGTTTTGAGTGGGGATATACCCATGATCATCCTTTGGATGAGATCATAGGATGATCAAAATTTCTTTCAAAAATACTAAAAAAAAAAAAAAAAAAAAAAAATTGAAAAACACTTTCGGCACCTACATGTTCTATTGGCTCCTTCACATCTATGTGTTAGTTCCATATTGATGATTATCATATAATTTACTCCTACATACACATACATAGGCATACATAGATATGTGATACACTTAGGGTGTTGTGCCTTCCCTATACTCATGTCATCAGGATGTTGGGGGCATCCATCTTCTAGGATCTTGATATACATAGGTTATATGATTCAATGATCACTCTACACTATCATGTTTGAGCTTACATATGTACTTACACATGCCTACTATCCATGATTATACATTACATAGGGTACTTAATATGCTATGTACTTGATTTTTTTCTAACACATTCAACCCATGTGCCACTAGGACATGTTTATGTTGGTTGCTTATGCTTTACTTATGCACTTCTTTGAGTGTCTTGTCTTGCTTTTTCAAACATTTGAATATGCTCTTTTACTTGTGGCCCTTATGTCTATGTTTGATTTCTTGAATATTTGAATATGTTATTGCATTATTGGATATTTTAATATTTCATTGCCTAATTTTGTGTACATTTGATTAAGTCATGTCCATTTTATTTTGGGGCATTTAAACATGCCCTTGTTTATGGTCTCCTTAGGCCATTACCTTTTTACTTACTTTTGATTGCTCTTGTGTGTATGTATGTTTGATTATTAAGCTTGTAGTGTTAATATCTAGATTTTTCCATGATCTTTAGCATACATCTTAGGTCTTAATATGACCACATTATTTCTATGAACTTCAAATGTTACATTTACCTAGACATGTTTCCTTCTATATGCTACATTGTTATATTCATAGATTTGTTGTTGTCTTATCCTTTTAAGGTGAGCTAAATACCAGGTACTATTTTTCCCTCACCTCAAATGGGAGGGCATATTAGTTGGGTCATGTCATGATGACATGGATTTCACATTTTTTTCATAGTTTACATATTACATTGAGGGCATGTTTTGGAAGCATGTTCTCCACACTCACACAGTATATGGTACTTATACCAATTTGCAGATTCAATGGGGGCATGTCATGATGATATAGATTCCACACATTCACATTTTTTCTATTAAATGGGGGAATTTTTAAGAATAATTTTCTCCACATTCATTCAATATGTTACTTATAATTTACAAATTTAGTGGGGGCATGTTTTGGAAGCATATTCTCTACACCTACTCAATTTTTGGCATCTCTAGTTTATAGTGGGAGTATGTTTTGGAAACATGTCTTCCACATTAGTACTTATATCAGTTTCATATTTCTCCATATATATTTTTGGCATGATTTAGAAGCATGTTCTCTACACTTAGTTTTATGATTCTGATAAACATTTGTGGCAAAATTCTATACATGGTATCATTGTTACAAATAGTTTTATCATGAGACAAATCTAAGGTACATATGATATGCAACATGTGCCTAATATTTTAAAATCCAAATCAAATTAAATTCTAAAACTATTACATGTATTGATACCTAGCATATTTTTATAGAATTTAAAAAGCCAATCTAATGCAGTAGTTAGTTCACCTTTTAGTATGGTTGGGGTGATTAAATCACTCAATCTTTCCAAACTTTTTAGTTTGGACTTGATCATCCAAACTCACCAGGTTACAATTATCATTGGCTTTCATGGTTGATCTAATCTCAACTTTTATGTGGGAACTCATTTTTACTCCAAAGTTGGAGGCATGTGCATTCCTCTCTCTCTCTCTCTCTCTCTCTCTCTCTCTCTCTCTCTCTATATATATATATATATATATATATATATATATATATATATATATATATATATATATATATATATGTGTGTGTGTGTGTGTGTGTGTGTGTGTGTGTGTGTGTGTGTGTGTGTGTGTGTGTGTGTGTGTGTGTGTGTGTGTGTGTATGTATGTATGTATGTATGTATGTATGTATATGTATATGTATGTATGTATGTATGTGTGTATGTATGTATATCTTTGAATATATTTACTTTAAATAATTATATATATTTATCTTAATCTTAGTTTCATAGCCTTATAATAATACATCTTTTGTAAAAATAACTTGTGAATAGGTAAGGCAGTTACGTTGATATATGGGTGTACTCCTAAACTTGCTCTTTCAATTTCAATCTATTTCAAGTAATTTTAATGCATATTATATGCATTGATTATATATTGTACCATGTTATTTGTTTCAGATCATCCACCAATAAATCACTTAAATGTAACTCCATCAAATCACTCAAATTCAAATCAAGCAAAGATAAGGTGTGTATACACACCTAGGTATTTATTCCTTTCCTTTAAAATATAAATTTCATTACTATATTAAAAGGGGGTAAATTATAGATTATATTTTTTGATTATGTAGATCCTTAGTCTTATACACTTGGAAAACTCATGACCTTGGTTGTTTCTCTTAGTCCTACACATGTCTTGCTTTTATAAGCCTCACATTACTCTATCTTGTGCCCCTTGGCCTATCTCTTAATCTGAGTAGCCTTATATTGATGACACAAACATCCCATATTGCCTAGAATTATTAAAATTTACTTATCTTATACCTATAGAAGTTTTGAACTTATGCATATTATCCTTCTCCTTGGACATTAATGTTTGGGTCAGATAGTAGCATTACAATACTATCATGGCCCAACACAAGTGTCTAGTGCCCTAAAGTCATCCAATTTACAAATGAAATGTATTATAATGGTTGGTCTAAGTGATTTAATGTGAGTTATCTTCTGATAGGATTGATATAAATATAATATCAACCCTCATTCATTTCTCACCTAGAAATCAAACTAAAAGATCACTCAAGTTACTAAAAGCTTTCCTACTATACCCCATTTTGATATCAGTAAAAGGAACAACCTAGCTATAGGTTTGACGTACTAAAAGAGAAGTCATAAGGTCATATTTTCCAAGTTACAAGTTAGGTCACTATTATATTTGATTTACACATTACATGATTTGTACACAAGCCAAAACATAGGGGATAACTACATGAGTCTGAGGCCCTCTTTTGGAGTATTGGCTATGTAGGTAGCACCCTTTTATATCAAGGTCATAATGGGTTATCTTGACAGTGTGTGCCCACTAATCCTTTTTTCTCCAAGGTTACATTAAAGATGAAAAGGTAGGGTTTTGTCATTTTACTAGGAGTGACAGTCCTTGAACTACATATAAATGCACTAGAGTGAAGGCAAAGCCAAACCCAAAAGCATCTAGGTGGTTACATCCTATTTAAGTAAATATTTTATATAAGATACTAGCATTGAACCTAGGCACTAGTGTTGATACAATAGTCTGAGGCTGATGCAAGTGTCCAAAGAGCCAAAGGCACTAGATCTAGAATTTGACAACTATGCTAGAACTATCTTCCTACCTATTTTCCCTTGTACCAGATCTGACATTGTATTATCATTAAAAATAGATAAATACTCTCTTATTTATCATTTATTTATCTATCATAGCTATAATTTACATTATTATCCTATCTTTATTTAAATTTGGCATATGGTACATCTGAGTTTAGCACATTAATTACCTTGTTATACATTTGATACTTACCCTTTTGCCCTATCATTTCCATATCCTTAACACTTTTACCCAAGTAGGATAACTTCTTATCCAAGATAGGGTAAACATTATCTAGTTTTATTATGCATAAGTATATCTAGACTGAAAGTAGGTATAAATTATATAGTATTGGTATTATGGATTAGTCATTAGATTCTAGAAATGATACTTTTATATCTATAAAATTTACCATCAAATCTAGACACTACCATCGATGCTAATGTCTAACTATGACATAGGTGTATAATATGAAGTAATGGGTAGATATTTATGTGACCAACTTCATTATTTTGTATTTTCTATCACGTTTTTGTTGATATATTTAGATCTAGGATGCAAGTTGTTGTTCTTTGCTTATTGATCAAACCATAGATCTTCACCCTTCTTCACCCTTACAAAGAGTTTACTAAAAATGGATTAGTATTCCCAAAGTGTCGATTTGAACATAATAATCCTTCTATCACTAAGCATTTCCTACATTTATAATACTCTAAGGAGGGCATCAAACTTATGTAATTCTTCATTATGTGTGGGAGTGTGTGTACACAAGGGTGCAAAATAATATATGAAGATGCATGCATTAGTCCAGCTTATGACTTGAAAAATATCACTCATAATATGATCAATGGATGATTAAAACCTTTTTTATGATTTCTCTTATGACTAATAATTAAATAGGGATAAATTAGGTAGAATAACTCAATTGTGCAATTGATTGAATGAGCTTTGGTAGGTGTTTGCTTGGTATTTTCTAGATGAGGAATGATAAAGCTTTAACATGTATTTATACCACACCTATCTCATGGTAGGGTTAAATAAGACAAATAGGGCAACCCATGTATTTTTAAACATTTTCTTTTTGAATGACTTTGAGAAACTGGACACCAGATAGGGATCTGGAAACTACATATAGTAGAAGTGTCCTTTTATAGTCGGTAGTGTCCAAAAGGATAGAAAATAGTTATGATATGAAATTGATAGTGAATTATGTTTAGTAGGCTTTAATATTTTTTTGTAGTGCAAGGGGCCTTGATGATTAGAATGATATGGATTGGATTAAGAGAAAATATTTAGGCATGGTGAAATGGTAAATGCAAACCTTTCAGCAGTGGGGAGGTCTAGAATGAAGGGTAGAGCCCTTATTGATATTTATCAAATGTACAATACTAAAATGCTATATATATTCAATTTTATTTCTCCCCAACCTAATCTATTAATGCATAAGGATGAAATTACTAGAATAAAAGAAAGAAATGTGTACCTAGGTGTGTACGACACACCTTCATTTTTATTGAGCCCACTTTGAGTGTTTTGTTGGTGTATGACTTGTAACCAAGAGAATTTTACAATCTAAATCAATGAATATAATATAATATTTGAAATAATTGGAATGTTTGAAAGGAAAGAGAGTAAGGAATGAGTAAATTTGTGTGTCGATGCAACCATGTTGCCTCTTGATGTTTTGACTTGGTAATGATGCTCTTATGAAGCATAGGATCTAGAAGAGGTTCAGACTTGAACCTTAAAGAATTTAAGTATGATATTGTAAGGTATTATTCCCCCAATCTAGTGTGAAGATGATTTTTGACACACACATTGAGATCATTATATCTCAATCACACAACTCAAGTGTGAAATGTAATCTTGTGAGGGTGAGTGATTTAACCAATTAATCCTATAAATATGGTGAGATTAGATGATTTAATCACTCCAACCTATAAATTTTATGATTTTTAATGATTTAATCACTTCAACCTTTAAAATTAACCAACTACATAAGTAGAAAAGGCTTGATAATAATAAATCCTAGTGTAATCAGTGTGTCTTGATGAATAGTATAATTGGTAAATTTTGTAATTTATAGTACAATAGCATGGCATAAGTACCTATAATATGTCTCAATATGAGTATATGTGTCTTAAATATGAAAAACTACATTTCAAATCTATATAAAATTGGTGCAATGTATAGGATTCTGACTCAAGTGTATATTTGAATCATGGAACTGAACTAGAGATTGTGCAAGTGTGGAGGTCATGTCTGTATGACATGACCCCATTAAAATATAGAGATAATAAAAAAGTGTGTAAGTTTGGAGTTCATTCCTTTATGGCATGCCCCCACTAAAATATATAAATTATAAAAAAAATTAGGTCATTTTCTTATGACATGCCCCCACTGATATGCCCCCCTTTATAGGTGAGGGAGATAGATTTTGGTACGTACCTTACCTCAAAAAGATAAGGTAATTATATTATCTATGTATGAATATGTATCATGCAGGAGACAACATGTAAAATTAGATATATCAACTAATCTCATAGTATATGATCACATCAAGTCCTAAGATGCATGATATGGATCATGATAACTTTTTGAGAGTAACATTACAAGTTCAACTAATAATCAAGCACACACACAAGAGGACTCAATTTAATATAAAATAATGGTCCAAGGAGACCGCATACAAGGTTCATGTTTGAATGTTGAATAATCAGAAGGAATGATATATTCAAATGTTAAACTAACATAGAATGACATAATTAAATGTTCAATCAACATACAATTGCATAGGGGCCAACAAGCAAGGAACATTTTGAAATGTTCCCAAATCAAGGCAATATAAAATAATGAAATACACTAAATTAAGTGAAAATTTGAATAGATAAAATATAAGTAACTAAAATAAACATATCATACCAAACCCTACATATATGTGTTAGTAAATACATTATTGTAACATAGCATATTAAGTACATTGTGAAAGATATGAGCATGGATATAGACATGTGTCAGCAGTTACTATATAAGCTCAAACATGGTAGAAATTATAATAAAGGATATGTAACCTATGATCAATTATGATAAAATAAGTAAATGCCTCCAATAGTACTATATGATACAAGTATAGGAGAATTCCAACATCTATAAGTGTATATATCATGTGTCTGGGTATGCATGTACCACACTCAAAGAAGTGTGAAACATGTGTATATATAAAAAATGATATGTGTTATACTAACATAAATCAAACAACATAGATGCTAAGGAGCTAATAAAACATAAGAATGTTGAATATTTGTGATATTTTTGAATTTTATTGAATGTTTTTGTATTTTATTGAATATTTGAGTTTTTCGACTTTTTGGAATATTCAGAAAAGAAGAGGCTAGCCTATGATCCGATCTAATGGATGCTCATAGGTATCTCCAAACTCATAATATGATACATCAAATTGGTGTTACTACCAAAGAGCATGCATAGGTGTCATATTTGGATCTATATAATCTACAGTTACTTTGCATATGTATAATAAGACTATGTAATCATGAAGAAATAATAGAAAGAGTAGGGTTTCATGGAACCCATAATTTAATTCCATGTGGTTTATTTGGAGTATAATTAATTATAACATGTTGAGTTTCTATATGTAACTAAAAATGGTATGTAGCAGTAGATGAGGGTCCTATGGAAGCCATTGTGTATCTTTGGTGTAAAGGCCTCTCAATTATGGGCCACCTATGAAAGGGGATTGTCTATTGTTTACCATTTTGTGGACGATTAACCTTATTAGGTTTGATAATTAGTTGTCTCAGAATAAATTTTTCTTGTTTAAGTGGATGTTCATATGGAATTATATAAACTATGACTACCTTGTTAGAATGAATGTATTTAATACACCCATGCATTGTGGAAGGTATTTCATGGAGTTTACATGTATTATTTCAAATACATTACTTATGTTCATTTAATATGTTTGAAATATGATATTTACTCATGGTGAAGTATTGATAATTGGTAATTTAGTTTAATTTAGTGATAATTGAGATAATCACCATACACAATGGAATCTAGTTGTGAACAAAAATGCTTGACTATAATGATCATGTGGTAACTAAGTTTTTGATTTTGGTTCTAACATTGTAACTAATTTATTTTTTAGAGTATCAAGTGTATATTTGTGATTTGTATCTATGTGTGTTGGTTTTGGTACCCAAATTTATTATGTAGACATGAGAGTAAGCTCTATTAGATTTAGATCCATGCCACCTCCACATGTCCCTCTAATAACAGCTCAATAAATAAATGGTTTTTTGTTAGTATCAGTGTGGGAGAGATTATTCATTGTAGAGGGTACACTAGGATAAGGACTTTTTTTAGTGGGTGACTTATACAAAGTCTGATGGATCATACATTCCTAAGAAGGAGTAGAATGGGATGTTTTAACCCTATTATAATTACCTCTATAATAAGTAGGGGAAATATACCTTGATGTGTCTTTCTAAAACTCAATTATCCTTAATCTAAGATTCATGAAATCTTTTGTCTTATTGCAAAATAATCATTATCATGATGTCCATTAATACCATGGTAAGTGCAAAAAGGTTATCATTTCACCTTTTTAAATATATGTGGTAGATGGTAGTACAGTAATCAATTGTTTATCCAATAGTGTATGCAATATATCTTGTATTTTATCTCTTATCCGATCACATTTTAAGTGTTTGCCTCTTAGTAGAGGTATATGCTTTAATTGTAAGAGGTATTTTATATATGGATTCCTTTCCTATACGTAAATATCTTAATGCTTGTTCCTTGGTATGTATTGTTGGTTTAAAATAAGGTATTTGAGGTGTCTCATCACCCTTATTGGTTTTTTAGTTCCATTTTATAGGATTTTTTTGTAACGTGTCTACCTTTAGGTGAAGGAATAGGTGATTTCATACTATTATTTGTTAGGGCATATGCATATTTATTTATATCCCAATATAAAGTATCAAAATAAGTAAAGGTCTTATGTAATACTCTTTATTTAAGTGGAGAAAGAAGACCCATACTAAATATGTATGAATTTTACTTCTAAATCTGAGGGGGTGTAGTTCAAGGAATATAAGATATCCTTAAGTCTAATAACATAGTCTTGAATGGATTCATCCTCATTTTAAGTTAAGGCATGAAAATGATCTAATGATAGCTTGGGTTATTTATGTTTATGGAAATTAGATATAAATATATCACTCAAGTTTTTCAAAGTTTGGTAAGGAACCATTTGGAAGGCTATAGAACCAATCTAGAGCTACTCAAGCTAAACTTCTATGGAAGGCATTCAGTAACAAGAATCCATCTTTAGCCCAGTGATCAAAGGAATGTATATATTATTTCAAATGAGTAGAAGAATCTCCTTGACCATAAAAGGAAGAAAACATAGACATGACAAAATTTAAAGGATATGAATGATCAAAAACATCGTGTGTAAGGGTTTTCTGCTCCAAGATATTATCATTAAGAGTGGCCTCATGGGAGAACACTTACAACTTAAGAATGGTCATTTTTTATTGAATATATCATATAATAGTCATCATATATATAATATCACTAATAGGGATTGGTAAAGATGCCAAATAGGTGATTATAGGTTGTAGTTTACCATCCATATGAAACATAAGAATAATAGGCTCTTTACCACCATCCTTGCATTCTAAGATAGGATCATCATGTGGTTTGTAAACATTAGGTAAAGGAACACCCATTTTACATGATGATTCAAGAGAGGCCATTATATCATTTTGGATGTCACAAAATTTGATATAACTATCATGGGAAAGGGCTTAACTACTTGAAATTTCATTACATGCAAGATGAATACAAGATGTACTTTCATGATTTTCTTCTAGAATTGGAACGTGCTTTTGAGCATAAAATGTAAAAGAGGGAGAAAGAGGAATATTCTCTATTTTTATTGAAACATCATCATAAGGAGGTAAAATGAAAGTTTCACTTTCATTTTTGAATTCAAAAGATAAAGGAATAGAAGATGCAATATCACCTTCTAGTTTAGATACATCATTATCATATGAGAAAGGAACATTAGCATAACTAGCATTTGAATCTTGATTTACATTATTGCTACTTAAAATTGAAAATTATTTCATTAGGAATACCTTAGCAAAGATGTTTTGTTGTTTATCTTCAATTGGAGGAAGATTATAAGACAATGAGTCTAAACTAACTTAACTGGTATTATTATTTTCATATTTCTAACTTAAAAGGATAGGGAGAGAAGTAGTACATGAATTTGTATCATTCAAATCTATAGAAAGAGAAGTACTATTTTCATTTGAGTGATATAAATAAGGAACAAGATTTTCAACATTATCAATAGTTTGGAAAGAAGGAAAACATTTATCCTTTTCAACATGTTCATCATTAGAAAGATAAGAAATGCATTGTGTTATGCATGATAAATCATTATTTTCAACATCATGAATGCTAACTTATTCCTTGTCTATTTTATCATCTTTATGTGATGCATTAAAAAAATTTCCATTTTTAACATTTTGGGAAATTTATCATTTGATATAGATGAAATAGGAGAACTAGGCTTATCATATTCATATGCAAGAGGTGTATAATCACATTCATAACCATATGAACACATGTTATGATTGTTGACATATTCATTTAAACTTACATTTTAATAATTGGTCTTTTAATTATCATAATTGTAAGAAAAAGTGGATGGTTGGGGACATTGTTGTTTTTCCATAAGATTCTCATAGGTATTGTATATATCAATAGGAATATTAAACAAAATATCTAAAGGATGAGGCTTATTAGGGTTTTCAATAATATTATCCATGATGAGGGTTCTAAGTTTGGACACAACCACAAAGAGGAAAAAGATAAGGCTTGATTAAAAAATGTGAAGAAGCATTCCTTAAGATATGCCCGTGCAATAAATTAGATCTAGAAAATAAACAATAATCTAAAAAATAATTTTTTGTATAAAGAGAAACCCTAAATGTAATTTAGGGTTTGGTTAAAATAAGAATAAAAGTTGGGTTCACCAGATGTTTAACCCTAAATTTGGATAAGTGGGATAGGGTTAATAAAATATAAATATATCAAACAAAAGGGTGATAAAATAATCTATACCGGGTCAAATAATTATAAACTCAAATAAATGAATATTATTGTATGCATCTAAATTTGATCATCTTCACTAGGTTGTTAATTTCATCTAATGAGAACTGATTTATTTAATTTATCATTACTAATCTCCTTCTAATCAGATCTCTAACCTTCCCCACTAATTCCATATTCACCTACTAACCTTACCCCTTCCCAAAAAGTAATTAATTCTTCTAATCATGTTTTATTTATCAACTAACCCCACTTATCTAATAATTGAGAATTTAAATTTCCATTCCACCTACTATAGCCTATGAGTAGACTCTCCTACTCCCCTATATTCTATAGAAACCCCTAATCACATGACTAATCATATAATAATTGTTATTACGCTTCCAAAAAGACTGTAAAGGCATCTACCTCTAGAACATTCCTTCCTCTAGAATCATCCATGGAATTTTTAATTCTGTGAATAACTCTCCACCATTGATCTTCCTACATCCAACTTTGAATTATGGCCATTGATATTCCTTCTTCCCTCTTTATAAATAACTAGCTCATCCTTCATTAAATTCAACTAGAAAATCCATGATCCTTCATGCTAAAATATTTTATCAATTAAATATATCAAACTATCATCCAAGTCTTTTGATCAAGCTAATATCATGATAAAATTATGAGTCTATTAGTAAGCTATCTCCATCTATAATCTTTAGTCTTTTTGTTTGAATCTTGTTTGGGAACATTTGGATTTAGATTAGAATGTTGTTTTAAATGTTTATTTTATTTCATTTTGATCTAATGGTTTCCAATTTTAATGATAGATTGTATATTTGAGTGTTTTTTATATAAATTGTATAATCAAAACCATTGCTCAAATTTATCATCTCATATTTGGCAACCACAATAGGAGCCCTCCTTTTGGACTAACTTGGTACGGCTAAAGTGTGTTAATCTAGCCTGTAGGTCAGATTTAGGAAAAACTTGGGGATCAAATGTTTCAAAAATATCATCCTCAAGGTGAAAGATGATTTTACTCTACAAAAAGTGATTTTGCATTTGTTGTTTTGAGGTCGACAGTGGAAATTTTAACATAAATTGCCAACCTAACTGGTAGTTGTTAGGGTAACTTAGTCATTTTTGTCTTTTAATCAAAATCACCTCTTGTAATCTTTGATATTGAATCTTATCTATGATTTTGAATATACAATTGTGATTTTGATTTTGTAGCCACAATTTTGAATAGGCAGTTGTAATTTTGGTATCTATTTGTGATATTGACATACTCAATCATGATTTTGACTAATAGTAAATTTTTAAGGTTTTTACTCAATAATTTACTTATTTTTATCCAAAAATATCACTAATTGTCTACAAATATTTGCTCTCCATTTCTAACTTTTGTTTTATAGGACTGAACCAAAAAATTTCTCTAAAATAATACCACAACTGATCACTTGTGATATTGAATCAAACTCAATCTAATCATGTTTTTGTCCTATAAGCATCTATAAATCACTATAAATAATCACAATATTATAAAATCATATCTAAATACATTCTGTAAATCATTTAGTCTTTCATAAATATCTCTATTTTTGTTGCATATGTAAAATTGCTTATGCTCAGTCATGGTTTTGATTTCAAGTTATGATTTTACCTTTGATAGTCATGATTTTGACCTAACTACTAGTAGTCTGACTAACTATTTTGGCAAAATTGCTTCTCTTTATTTATATTTTTGATGTGTTATCTATAGTTTTGTAATATTGCTTATTTAAATTTGTAGTTTTATAATACTATTTATTTGCAATTATGGTTTTACAAGCCTTATAATCGATTTTGACTAACTGCCTAGTAACTATGATAGTTTATTAGTAGCTTGTACAAGTACTTGTCCCATCTACAGTTTTGACTTATCATAAGTGATTTTTACTTATCAGAAGTGATTTTAACTCCAGGTATGTAGTTTTTAATTAACACTAACTACATATTTGTGGTTTTGATCAAGCTAGTAGCAATTTTGCTCTTTATTTTTTTTCAAAAATTATCTTTCTTGAGTGCATTTTTTGGATTTTTTTGGTGAATTTTGAGTCATTCCACACATCTCATAAGTCTCAAATTTTTTTTGGCATCGATGGTGTTTCCCCTAGACCCTACCCTATACTATGATAGGGAGCACAACAGGGGCATTTCCCTTGGACCCCGTAAGGGGTACTTTCCCTTAACCCTGCTAGGGCCTGCCACCCCCAAACCCCCACATCGTGGCCCCTCATCAAAAAAATTTATAGTGAAAAATCACAATTTTATTAGTGTTTTTATTAAGGTTTATTGGAATAACATTTTGTTTCTTACAAGTATGAATCTAGTGGCAATTTTGGCATGCTAAAATCTTCTTTTACAATTCATATTTTTGTCTAACATCTTATCTTACAGGTTGCCCCTTAAGATTACTAATTGAAACCACTAATCACTTTCTTTTTAAGATACCTCTCAAAGATTTTATAATTTTGAAAAATATATTTTATATATATCACACTTCATTAATCAGCTAATAAATATTTTTGCTTGCTTGAGTGTTACCCAAGGGCTATAGTGGTGTATGCTTTACTCCCTATGTCCTAGTGGTGAGTCTTGGAGGATCAAAAACCACTAATAAATTCTCCCATTTTTATTTTTTAGTGGCAACATGATGTGGAAGTGATTCCCACACACTTACCATATTCTTAGAAGGTTGTGACCATGGATTTCACTACCATGCACAAATCCACACTCCATGTTCTGGAGGAGTATAAAAATCAAGGAAAACTATTATTAGGCCAAGCAGTTGACCCCATACGAGTCTTCCATGAAGGGAAAGAGTTAATTCTTTAACCCAAGCATCAGATAACATCCTACACATATTTAGGCCCCATGTAACTTATGAATATAGAGAATACCCCTAGAAAGTTAGTCAAACCTAGAATAAGGCCATCATCCATATTAGGCAACTTAATACCATAGTCAGTATCAGTTCCCAAGTGACTGTCATGTGTAAATAGGGTTAAGAGGATTTGGGAGATTCCATAATTGGTCACTATCATATAGCCTCACCTATGAAGATGTTATATGGTGTCTTCATTGAGTTACACTCCCAAATTAGTTTACTAGTGATAAGTTTAAGGGTTGCTTGATTTGGTTAGTGTTGTGATAGACTAGTGTTGTTTTTGAACTAAGTTAGACTTTAAGCCAAGCGTATACACATCTATCTAGGTCTCTTTCACATATCATCATCTTGTATATCCTTGTCTCATCATCATATCATTATGTACTTCTTTTTTAATATCCTCTTGTACATATTTTCAATGTAAACATAGGTGCATCTTGTAAGCTTATCTTATTTTGTATCTTGACCTATCTCTCATCCATTTAGCACTAGTCATACCCCCATCCCTTACATACCATAATCCAGCCTAACATCCTTTGATAACATCTTATCATAGTATAACCTCATATTACTCACTTAGCCTTAGCATTAATCATCCACCTTATCTATAACCATTCACATACTGGTCCTTTTTTTCACCATAACTACATATCATCTTGTCTTATCTCACTCATCCTTAAGGTCCTAACCAGTCATCTTTCTTAACCTTGTCTCACCTAGTCACCTTATCTCTTATATATACCATCTAGCCTAGTCATATTCCAACCTATCATCTTTATCAATACTAGTCATCATGTTAAGTTTGTAGTTATATACAAGTCTTCACTTACATTGGCAAAATAACTCTTTCTACATTAGGGTCCTTACTATCAGCTTGTTTGTGTTTAATCAAGTTTAAATCCAATCCTATCATCCTCTTATCCTAATCCAATCTTTTCATCATCAAATCCTCCTTAAGTTGATTATCTTAGTCTTGATCTAGTCTTAATCTAATCAATCCTTAGTCAAAATTAGTCTCTTGGGTCAGTCTAGCCCCTCATCAAATCTTAGAGCTCATCATAGCTCACTTAATCAAATCTAGTCAAAATCATTGAAAGTATACCTCATAGTCTAAGTTAGTCTACTTTATCTTATCTTATCTCATTGAACATCATAACACATAAAAATATCTAATAAAACTTAAGATTAGACTAAAACAAGCCCTTGTCCAAATTTTTTCCACACATTCCATCTTCATCCCTCAATCTCTACATTCAATCCCCTGTACCTATTAATTAGGTCCAGTGAACAACATCATTTATGATTTCTCTCATCTTCATCCATGGATTCCAAATCAAAGTTGGACACCTTGATTGAGAAATGCCTCATGGCCAATAGGGATTTACTCCTTTCTTGCCTCTTTGAGAAAAGCACTCCCCATCTTACATATTTTGACCCCATCTACCCAAAATTACCTCTAGTGTATACCCATGCAAGTTAGTGAAATCCTATACTTCATACTACCTAATCCCATTTAAACCTTCCATCCACTAGTCATAGCCAATCATCTACCCCTTCCTACACTAAAAAATGGAATCCTACCTTGGCAACACCTTCTAATACTAGTTTTCCCACCCAATCACATCAATAACCATCTGATCTAAAGTACAATGCTTCCACATCTAAGTCATGAAGTGAAGACAGGTCCTATACTCATCTTCCTATATCCTTAGAATCCCTCTTCTACTAACTTATTTTTGTCAACATGATGGTTTATCCACCCATACAACATCTTGACCCTGCCAAGCCTAATCCTTCTTGGTATAAATCCAACCACTATTATATATATCACCAAACCTGGTGGCATACCATTAATCAATGTCATAATTTCCAAAACTATGTCCAAGCCCTCATTGACCTTAGTGACATAAAAATCAAGAATGAATCATATGAGTCTATATATAAGGGTGAACAAGAAGAGGCATTCCAAGATTCCATTCCTAATCAGAAACAATCCCTCCCTTTCCAAGACAAGGTCAAGACACCACATCCATCTTCCATGGTCCCCCCATCTTTTATAGATCTTCCATTGATGATGAGTATATTTCTCGTAAACCTAGTTCCCCCTTTTTTCATGAGTCCTTATTCCATGGACCTATTTTTTTTAATCCATTGTCTCCCCATCATCACATCAAAAACCCCATGTTGAGAGGTTACTTGCATCCAATGAATACTCTATTAGGAATATTGTCTCATCGACATCACCTGCACCCTCATTAGAGTCAACATCAGAGATGATAATATAAGTGATATCTACATCAAGATCATGTTTAACACTAGTATCTAAATCAGATTCTTCATCAAAAACATCATCCCTCATTGATATTATATCAGATGATGACTATGCCTACCCTTTTAAAGATACCTCCAATTCAGATGATAATCAATCACCAAGCATATCTAATAATCCCAATCTAGATGATGAAGTCATAACATAATTCTTACAAGCTTTAGCTATTGAAGATTGTTAAAGTGAATCTGATCCTACCTTGGATATTCTTAGTTATCTTTTTACTAATCTTGAGGAGATTTTCTCCAATATCAAATTGGGTCTCCTAAGAACCCCTATGAGGACCATGCTATCCCATCACCACTCATTAACCTCATCCTACCATTTCCCCTACCTTAATCCATCATAGATCCTTTTCTTCCCATCAATGATTATTTAATCACCTCCCTCCAAATGGACAAATAAGAACGTACATAATTGGACCCTTCTTATAGAAACATAATATGTGCCAAAAATATAAAGGTCTAAGAACATATTCAAAAGGTCATAAATGATGATCAAATAACCTTTGATCCAACAAATTAAAATCAAGAATATTCAAATCAAAATCCTAATCAAAAGTGTCTTCCCCTAGTGAGACCTTCTTTTAGGCAGTAGGGAACCATAAAATTAATAATAATCATCATTTATCAAGTCAAATATCAATCTCCTCTAGTAAATCCCAATGTCAGGAACCAGGGGGAAGTCAAGATATAATCAAGTCTAAAAATCAAAACAATGTCAAAAGTAATATCAAGATGGCTAATAATCCTTCAAATAATCAGAACAAAGAAGTCTCACACAATCTAAAAGTCTTATATCTCTTAAATTCCTTTTTCATATGGCACTAATCAAACTAGAATGTCGAACATCTCCAATGGTGTGTGTGACTACTAGTCCCACTCCTAAAACACCCATCACACCTTTATATCATAATCATATCATCTAATCAAGTCCTATACTCCACCAGCTAATCCAAATACTAAATCCATCCATTCCACACTTCATAAACTTGGGCAGCATTATCTCTCATAGGAGTGATGAAGACACCTGGACTAAATTTCCTGAGGGGTCTCAATTGATATTTAACAAAGGCCACAAGGGCATTAGTACACTTAGTAGTTATAACATTATCCTAGCATTAAATCTCTCTATAACAAGTATTGGATAAAAATCAATAAAGAATTTCAATCCTGTATAAGTCACCCATATCCAATAAATCAAGATGCCAAAATTCAAAAAGATAAAATTATATAAAATCATTCATCCAATGCTGAAAATTAGTCTTCTAGCATCTTGAGCAAGTACCATGATGAAAACTAGTTTCCAACACCATGGTAAAATAATCTATTATTTGCTTTATAACTCAACACTTGGGGACAAATCCATTTCATCCATATAATATCCCTTGTCAATCCCCTCCATGTCATCCTTATCTATCCTATACCTTTGTCCATTATTTATACCCATCATATGCCATTATATCATGCATCCTATTATGTCCATCCTTTCCTATAGTCTTGACCTTTGTAAGGATGTGGAAGATGTCTTGAGAATTTTACAAAATCATCTTGGCATATCTTCCAATGGACACTCTTGAAACTAGATATATGGTTCCTTTAAGATGTGGTCATTGGCAATCCCTAGTCCAATCTTCCTCATCTATCAACTTCTTTGAGCATTGTCCATGTCCATTTTTTATTCTACCCATCCTCATCTTGGTTTATAGGCTTGGTGTTCCCTTTGATAGTAACCTCCTTTATATAGTGTACATACATATGTCAAAAAAAAAACCATAAAAATTATAAAATCTAAAAAAAATCCCAAAGTATCTCAATTCTCTTGTCATATGTCATGTTTTCCTATGTCCTAAATATCCCAATCATCCTATATAATGTCTTATCCATCTTATCATCTTGTATTATCTTATGTCCTAGTGTTCTTATCATTTTGTCATCTTGTCTTGTCATATGTCCTAATCTTTGCACCCAAGTTCTTATCCATAACCTTATCCTAATCTAAGTCACTAGTCTACTCCCAGTCCATACCTTCTCCAACTTATTAACCTTAATCTAAATTCACATCATCATGACTGACTTAGTCTAACTCATCACATGATCAATCATCTCATTGAATCTCATCAAGATAATTAGACAAGACACAATGACACTATATGTAGATACTTGTGTGTGTTACTTATCTAATCTATTTGAATTGTTTGCATGTATTTTATCATGTATATATATGAATGTATTATGGTTTTTTGTTTATTTATATTTATTTTTCATCTTGCATCATAAATATTTTTATCTATTAGGTAATGAATGAGGATTCTATTATGGCACCAAAATTTATAAAGATTATTTTAGGTGACCATGATGATTCAAATTTCATCATTTGCCCCTTTTATCCTTATGTACTTTGGCACAATGTCCTCTTGGTAATACTTATATCTTGGGGCATACTGCCTAGTTATATATATTTAATTATTTGGACTATGATGAGCCTTATCACAATAATGATGACTTGATAATAGATAACACTCATCATTTCACCTATCCTCTATCACCTACATAATCATCTAATCAATCATTACCCCATCATCAAGTCAATCATCCCAGTCTACTTGAATAATATCTAATCATTCCTCTAAGTCATTTATCATCCTGTCTATAACCTCTAATTAGTCATCTATCATCTCTCTAGTTGTCAGCATCTATCTTCTCATCTCCCATCATTTCTCTTAGTCATCTATATTCAAGTCTAACATCTAAGTCACATATTCTATCTAACTACTAACATGTCTAATAGCCATTATCATCATATTCCTCTAGTCTATATTGTCATCTATCATTTAGTATGAACTACATTAGCTTTAGGTCCTTTTAGGCTATGTAGGCAATGCTTAGTCACATAATGTGTCTACAGTCAGCTCAACCATTCTCACTTATCTCCACATTATTCATTGTCGAATCTCTCTTGTCCCTCATCATCTCAGAGTCTTGAATTAGTCAAATCCTTGAGATATAATATCAATAATTAATCAACCAGTCTATTGATCATTCACCATCCCCAAAATCATCTCCCTAATCTTTTCAGCAATCACTCGTACCTGTCAATTGGGCCTGATAAGTCAAAACATCCATATTTTATTCTATCAGTCATCCATTATCATTGATTGCTCAATTCATCATCTAAATTTTATGGTTCCTCCTTTGATTAAGGCATAACCAAGATCATAAATTTATTATAATCTCTTACTCACTTACATGTATCCTTGATATGGATTTCATCACTATTAATCACATTTTGGTTCATTGATTTGATGTATTATAGTCCAATTATTCATCTTCATCTTTTGGTCACTCGATCATATCATTTATTATCTCTCATCCCCTTCATCATATCACTCGACTTTATTTTTGAGCTACACTCATCATTATTAGTATCAAATCACTATCTTATTTTATCCTAATGCTCTCTTATGTATGTGTCCTTACTTGGGTTATGTTTATAGATCGTGTCTTTTTCTATCAATCATCTTGGTCCATAGCTCTCCCTAACATGTGTCCTTACCTAGTATATGTCTAAATCTTACAACCTTTTATCTTATCATCATCTTGTTATGGTTGATTCCCCCTTAGGATGTGTCAATAACTGTAACAATCATTTCCACTCCCTATGCATAGATATTTTCCAAGAGAATCATCTCTTTGTAGCTTACTACTCATGTTGAGATCATTTTCTTCATCATAAATCTCACATCTATCATCCCATCCCCTTGTCTATTTGTCACATCCCACCCCTCATTTCTTCTTTTCAAGTGTCCATTCATCTCATTCTTCTTTTCAAGTCCCCTAAAGGGGAAATCATATCCACTAACTTCATTTACTAACATTCATCCATGAGTGTCTTTCTTATTTGAAAGACCATTACTCCTTACACTTTGTCCACTCACAATTCCCTTTCAAAGAGGGGGAAAATGTATGCATCTAAATTGGTTCACCTTCATTAGGTTGCTAATTTCATCTAATGAGCACTAATTCATCTAATTCATCATTGCCATTCTCCTTCTAATCATTTATCTAACCTTCCCCACTAATTCCATATTCACTAATAATCTTACCCCTTCTCAAAAATTAATTAATTATTCTAATCATGTCTTATTTATCAACTAACCCTAATTATTTAATATTTGGCAATTTAAAATTCCCTTCAACCTACCCTAGCCTATGAGTAGCCTCTCATACTCCCCTAGATTCTCTAAAACTCGCTAATCACATGACTAATAATATGCTAAGTGTTATTAGGATTCTAAAAAGACTCTAGAGTCTTTTACCTCTAGAACATTCTTTCCTCTAAAATCATCCAAATAATTTTTAATTCCTTGAATGATTATCCACCATTGATCTTCCTACATCCAAATTTGAATTCTGATTATTGATCTTCCTTCCTCCCTCTCTATAAATAATTAACTCATCCTCCATTAAATCCAACTAGAAAATCCATAATTCTTCATGCTAAAATATTTTATCAACTAAATTTATCAAACTATCATCCAAGTCTTTTGATCAATTTAATATCATGCTTAAATTTTGAGTTTATTTGTAAGCAATCTCTATTTATAATTTTTAGTTTTTTTTTTAATCTTGATTGGAAACATTTGGATTTAGATTAGAATGTTATTTCAAATGTTCATTTTATTGCATTTTGATCTAACGGTTTCCAATTTTGATGGTAGATTGTAGATTTAGGTGTTTTTGATATAAATTGTATAATAAAATCCATTGCTCAATTTTTTCATCTCACAATTATAAATTATAATGCTTAGATATGCTAAATATGAAAAGTACCAAATTTGAAATATGTTCAATTGATTAAAATACCAAAGATAAATGATACTTAGTTGGGTTTATTATATGAAAATATAGCTAAACTAAAAGTAGGCAGAAAGTACACATGATCAATACTCAAATTCTATAAATTATATTTCTTTAATTGTAGACACAACCATCGGATCTAAGCATTACCATTGATGTTAATGTCTCATTGTGATGTAGGTGTCTAGTATAGAATAATGATTATATTTTGATGTAACCAACTTTATTATTTTGGCTTTTATGTTGTCTTTTATTGATATATTCAGACCCAGGATACAAGCTATCAATGTTTACTAATTTATCAAACCCTAGATATTCACCCTTTTTCACCCTTAAAATGAGTTTGCTAAAAATGGGTTAGTGGGCTCACAATGACGATTTGACCTCAATGACCCCTCTGTCACTGAGAATTTTCTACATATCTGATACCCCATGGAGGGCCTTAGATTTATGTAGTTCTCCCTTATGTGTGGAAGTGAGTGTACACAAGGGTGAAATATACTATAACTTGATAAATATCACTCATGGGCTACTCTTTGAATGTTTTAGACATTTTATATGACTAATCCTATGATTAATAAATAAATAGAGATGAATAGGGTAGACTAACTCAATTATGTGATTAATTAAATGAAATTTGGAAGGTGCTTACGTTGTGTTTTATAAATGAGGGATGAGAAGGCTTAAACTTGTATTTATACTACACCTTTTGAAAATATCTCATGGTAGGGTTTAATAAGACAAATATGCCACCCATAGGTTTTGAAATATTTTCAATTTAGATGACTTTTGGTAAATAAAAACTAGATAAGGATATGGACACTACTATCAGTTATAATATCCTTCTTTATCCTGTAGCATCTAGAAGGTTATAAAATAGGTATAGATCTGAAACTGACAGTGAAGGATGTTTACCAAGTTTTAAGATTTATGTCCAATACAAGAGACTTGGGTCATTAGAATGATATGGATCATATTAAGAGATAATAATTTAGGCAAATTGAGATGGTGAATGTGAGATTTTTAGTAGAAGGGATGTCTAGAATTGAAAGGTAGAGCCCTAATTTATATTTGTCAAATTACAAGATTGGGATGCTATAGATATTCAGTTTTAGTAGTTAAACATATTAGTCTCACCATCAGCATTCGCTAAAATTGAAAATTTGTTATCTAGATAGGATTCATGTTTTCCCTTCATAAATTCACTTAAATGGAAATATGTCATTCATCTTAAACATAGTCATCATCTTTAGGTGGTATAGAGGTGTTACACTCTTGATGCTACACTGACTTACTATTAAACACCAGTAAACTATTTTTCACACCTATTTTTTTCCTCTAAAGTGGATTATGTGGGTTTAGAAACCATTAATTGGATTTAAAGACTTGTAAAAAAACACTTGATTCTTATGGATTGTAAATGATAGGTGACACTACTTATTGGGTTGTATAAAGTCAATTATATACTAGTCATCATTGAATTGGCTATGGATTTATCCATAGTGGTTGGAGCTTTTCTTGTCACACATGGTTCTTGGGTATTATTTTTATTGGTCACAATGGTTCATCCATTCGAGGATGTTTGTTCACCTTTATTCACTTCATAAGAGGTTATAGGTTGTGGATCAAGCTAAAAGTAGGGAAAACATTTAGTGGACTATATTAAAAAAAACTTAGAGGTTACTAGGTGAAACATGTTAGAAAGTGTATAATAGTGTAGGTGAATTAGGAGGTGGCATGTGGAAAATACAATATTAATAAGCATTCAAGTGTATAATGTATAATGAAACTATCTATCTATATAATGTAATCATCTAAATAAATTATGTAGTCATATGAAAATAATATGTAGTCATCTTACTACACTATGAAATCATATGAATGCACTATGAAGTCATTCAATTACATGATGCAATTGTATGACTGCACTATGCAGTCATCTAATTATGTCCTATAGTCATACAACTACATGATAAAATAATCTAACTGCATGGCACAATCATCTGATTGCATTCTAGAATCATATAGATATGCCTTGTAATCCTCTGACTATGCCCTAGAGTTTTCCAACTATATACTACATCCATCTAACTGTATGGCACAATCATCCACCTCTATAGTGTAGACATCTAGCATCACAACATAACATTTGTATTTGAGAAGGTGCAATGTATTCTTTTAAGATGGATTGTAGTTGATAATGTGTTAGATATTATCTTGAAAAGTAATGTTTTTTTAATTAATTTAGGTAAACTCTATATATGATACATACTATTACAATAAATTCAATTAAGCCATTCATAAAAAACATAATTGAGTATATGAAGTATTACTCAATAAAAGACTACTTGCTACATAATTTATTTATGAATTATAAAGAGAAAATATTGCTCAGTTATAACACAAATTTATCATGACTAAATTTAATTCAAGTATATTTGAAATATATACAAAATAAAACTCATGGAGTTGGAACAACCTTTTTGAAACATGTGCTTCATCATTGACATTTGTATGTGTTATCTTAGTAGATTTTTCAATATATTCTTTGGTTGTTGTATTAGTGACTCCTCTTATTTTAGTAAGATAACTCTAAATTGAAATCAATCATTCATATAGAAACTCATACTACATAACCTGAAACATAAAACCTCAAACATGTATCAATTTTTTTATCCAATATGTTCTGAAGTTTGGATTTGACAAAAGATAGTGCACTAAATACCCTTTTATCTTCCACAAATCCCAAAATAATTGTTTGGAAAAATTCATATAACCAAAAATATTCACTAATTATTTCTTGTAGAACACTGCTTGGATACAGTTTCTTTTATAGCCTTTTTGTTGATTCATCTAAGCTCAGATATTATTCAACCATTGTAATTCCAAAATTCATTGACTATTTTTTTAGTAAATCTTTATTCAAAATACTCTCAACTTAAATTACATTAGTTTATATGGACTTACTAAAATAATTAATGAGTACCCATGTATTTGATAAATAAATTACTTGTTATTTCTTTACCCTTAGATTATTCCAAACTATAGGATTCACCATTGTAATGACTTCAAGAAATTCATCCCTTTAAAATTGATCTCAAATTTTAGATGATACACTTTTGGAAATTTTACTCAATTTCATTTGTGTCTCATCTATGGCATTATCATATAGAACCCATGATATAGGTACTTTTTCAATTTTTGCTCCAACCACATGAGTTAGTCTTTGGAAAGTTTGTAGGGGTATAGCCTTTCCATTAATGACAATAAAAATATGATTATTAATTTTGAATTTCAAATAGTTTTTAAAGTCCTTAATATCTTTTAAAAGCTGTCAACTATTAAATATTAGTCCCTTAAAACTTTCATTCGAGTAGTATAATATATCAAGAGATTGACAAACATGTTTACTTAACCATATAAACTCAATAATATATGGATCTCTCTGGTGTATGTTTCGTCAAAAAATGCATTTGTTTCAACATGGGAAGAATACCACACAATGTTAGCAAGGTTTTGAAATCTATCAAATGGTACAATAAATCTTTTGCCTTGTCAACATCCATCATATATTTAAACATAAAACATGTCAACGATTAATATTATTCAAATATTCTACATGCAGGCTCATACATGGATATCCATCTTGTATCAATATCTTTTAATAGTTTTTTACCATGAGTCACTCCAATCAGAAATTTTTAAAACTCTAAAAAACTTTTTGGACTATTTGACATGTAAGTGTGCAAGTCATTGATAAACTCCTCCATGTTTTCTACATTTTGAAATGTGCTAACAATTTTGTAATCAAGATTCATTCTATGTCCCATGTAGTGGATTGGAGTCATATATGGGGAAACTATTGTTTATAAGTGAATACACAGACCAATATTGTTCCCATGCATTATTTATTCCCCATCTACATTTACACAGACTAACTTGATACCTATATCATAATAATTCATCCCAAAAATATCTACCAAATTAGAAATAACTAATTTTGAAAGGTTCTCGGCATTACAATTGTCTTTTATTTTACTTATAGATAATAGGTGAGGTTTCCTTGAATGGTTCTCAAATGTATAAACATGCATGCAAACCCATGATGTGTTGTCAACTATTGTTATTGTTGACAAATTTGACCTCTAGTCAAATAAGTCAACCCCCTACGTAAGTTCAAACTTCTATAATGCCCCCTAGGTTGATAAATGTTCACCATAGTCTTAACTAGGGTCAATAATATGTTTTACTTTGGTCACACTTGTTCATTTGTCCTAAGTGTCATTTTATATCACTTTTGGGTCACTTTAATGAAAGTATACAGGTCATATGAAAGGACAAGTGTGTCAAAGTTTTATTCAACATCCAATATGCCAAGGTTGGTTAGAGAAGTAGTTTTATAACTAAGAATTGTAGGTTCCATGTTGAAAACAAGAAAATAAGTTGAAAAAAGAGGAATTTTGGGTATTTGTATGGACTGTATAACAATCTTGGAATGTGTTATTACTTTACTGACCCTTAACCTCCCCAAAAATCATCTTCATGCTCAGATTCCCTTGATAAGTCCAAAAATGGAGAAAATTTTTGTCTCTCTCCTTGCTCTCTTGTGCAAGTCAAACAAGACCAACCATTTTTCTACTAGTACATATAAAAGGAGAAAAATTGGTCTAAATGCTTTTGGTGGATGTTAGGACTCTTTATGACCTTCAAATGCATGTCATAGTTTGTAAATTGGTGGATTGAGATTCATTAATCCTATTCAAGACTTTTAATGCCTCAAAACTATCTTCACATTCCTATCACCTAGAGGTTTTCTCTTTTGCTTGTATGATCTGATCTTTCTAAGTGTTGAAAGCATTCTTAAAGGGCATGTTCTTCATCTTAAGATGGATTTCAAATTTTATATGCATGTGTGGATATGGATATGTAAATAGAATCATTCTCCTTATGTTGGAAGTACAAATATAATGGTTTACAAAATATGTTTCCACAGTGGTAGTGTTTGTCTAATGTAGATGGGTTCAAATCAAAAGTGATGTACTTGTGTTCCTCTTCTTAAAACATGGAAGGTCAGTTTTCTCCATGAAGGTTTTGTATTGAGGAATTTGAAGTTGTTTGAAGTGAGACCAACCACCACACATTATCAAGATAGTAAGCAAGGATTGGTCAGAGTTTCAATAGACAGTCATTTCCAAGCATGTACAGAATATGGAGGACCATTCAAAATCCAAGGCACATGTGGTGTTTATGCCCAAGTTTTAAATGATTTTCTAAAATCATATAAGGTCCTTGCATTGATCTTAGATCAATTTAAACAATGTTCATGATGCAAGAGTGAGATATTTTATAATGAGACTGATTACCTTATTTTCTCTAAATAAGGCTTTCGTATGATGTAAATGTCATCTATTGGTGAATATTCTTAACGTATGAGTAGGTCTAACTATTTCATGCTAGTATCATAGACCTAGAAGCAATGTATTGACATAATAAGGTGATGACTAGATTAAGGAGAAGTATGGTTGATTTGAATTTCAATCAGTCAAGTTTCCACTTGAAATAATTAGTAAACATAGTGTTAAAATCCAATGAACCTATAGCATGTAACATAGACCTATAGTGCATTATTGGTAAGTGAGTGAAGACGTATTTCTAAGACATGAGTTAATTTTAATCGAGTGTAAAGATGCCCTAATTATATTATAAGGAATTAAGGGTGTGATACATAGTAATCAAACATGAAACAAGCACATACAAGTCTCATAACTTCCTTGAAGTGCACCTACAAGTTAAAATGAAATTTGTAGATCTATAATGAATTGATAGTGTGAGGAATGATGCATGATTTCAATATAGAGAATGGTAAATATATATGAAATAGCCTTGGTGAATTAATATCCAATTACATGAGTGACATAAATCCCTCAAACACTAATAAACTCCTACATGAAACCTTTATTTTCCTTAGGAATACACATATAGTCTGACTGCAAACTAGCTTCATCTAATGGAGAGTTATAGTTTAGAGGTGTGTATAAGTGTATGATAGATCGCTATGTTTTTAACCAATCTCATAGTGGTTATAAAATAATTCCAGGTCTTTTTACGATGTAATAATCTAAACCTATAGTGATGAGCTTCAAAACTTGCAAATAACCCTACACAGTCAAGTCCTAAAAGCTAGTCCTAGGAATTTGAGGTGTTGAGGTTGCTAGGGGTGTGATCAAGTATTGAATATTTTTAAAAATCATTATCATGACCAAAAAAATATTTTCATGGTCTAATTTAAGTACATATGGATAGAGGAGATGCTCTTTGTTTTATCTTAGATAGAGAGTACTCTTTGAGCAACACAATTTACAGACTTGGTACATGCATGATGAATGGATGAAAGGCAGAGCTTGGAATAGCATTTAGATGATATCTATAGTTGAATTGGAGGTAAATAGAGGTAAATTAATACATATTATCAATTAAAAATTCTATATGTGGTCATATGTTCAAATACTCAATCTAGGTCTTTAGGCCTTAGGCCTATACCCTAATGACTGTCAACTTCATCCATAAGGCCACATGAACCTTAAAAAATATATGAAGACCTTAAATAGTAGGGTAAAAGATGAATTGTATCCATTATTTTATAGAGATAAACTCAAGAGTGGTCAATTTGACCTAAAACCATATCAAGCCTTCTCAAAATGCAAGAAAGAACTCGATAGGCCAACTTCATTCAATCACATCTATACGAAGAGACTACATGGTGACCCAAGGAGTTTTGAATATTTTTAGGGGGTCTCTACCTCAAACTTAGTGGAATTTTTGAGAGTTAGATGTTGGGATTTTATGAACAATCCTTAACAGTCCAAACCAACAAAAACCCTCATTCAAACCTGATGGTGAATACATGAATTAATTTGCATTCAAATATGATCAAATGCTCAATAAATTGATCTAGACATGTTTATAAACTTTTATTTTCTCCTTACCTCTCATTTAGTTTGGTATTGTCATCTGTATGGATAAACCTAATATGGGGTTTTCTACAAGTTTTGACTAGTTTTATAGGTATAGGGGAGAATTATGGAGTGACAATCATTGTATGAGGTGTTTAGATACTTTTTACAACCTATAATATTCATTTCTCACCAAAAAAAATCTCTAAAAAACCTTTTTTTAGTTCATCCACTACAAGCAGTCCTAAACAAGACAGTGAGAATGAAATGATTACCTAGTGTGAAAAGTGATAAGTGTGACAATGAAGCTTTAGAGGTCTATTTGATAGACCAGATAGACAAATATTTATTAAAAAAGTGTCCTAACACCTTTACAATACATCTCCATGAGAAACTGTAGGTCATTTTGATGGCAAGTGTGAGGATAAGTTTAGAAGGGCTAGTGAGCAGTCATAAACAGTGAGTGACAAGTGGTACAAATGAGTCCATCAGTTTGGAGGTGTATGAGGGTTGTTACAAACTATTGTTACAACCTTATCATGATATATAACATATGTTAATCACTCCTATATCAATTTCAAATAGTCAATTGAGGCCCTCATCATCAAGACAGTTTCAAAGAAGAAGGTGAAGAACCCCTATGCCAACTCAAAAGAGAATGATGCACCTCTGATGGACACTTGTCCAAGACCACTTATTTACTTATTCTAGCCACCTCACTCTCTTTCTATTGTAACTAGTTTCAGTATCTTGACACATGGACTTGTGACCCTTCAACTTCTCTTCTTCTATCTCTTCTCCCATGCTCTATAAATACATGCATTTTTAGCAATTGTATGACATGACACACCTAGTATGATGAAGCCATACTGGTTTGGCACCTTTTTTTGTCCTTTGAATAAAGTTATTAAATTTATTTATTCTTTTCACATCTTACATAAGTATCTTAATTGGTTTATTTGAATGACAAGTGATGAAGATTGTTTCTCCTTGATTTCATTATGCCCTTGTATGCATTATGTGAGTAGCATCTCTTCTAGCAAGTATTATAAAGCATATAATTTATTAATGTGTACTTTAAGTGTGAGATTGGTTAGTATTGTCTTATATCTGACCTTATTTTCACCCACCTCTGGTTATGCATAGCAATCTACCTCTATGAGAAACACTTATGTTGGAAGGTCATAGAGTTGAGATTAGTTTTAGTAGCTTTCTTTTTTAGTGTATATGCAAGTGTGTTTATGGATTAATATTTTGGTGTATCACCTCATTAGTATAGATTTTAATTATATTACCTTCTTCCCTTTTCAACCCCAAGTGATTGATCTAGTGTAGTGTGTGAGATCAAGAGATAAATCAAGGAAGCTAACCCTTTAACCTACAGGTTTACCTCTGTTATAGGCAACCCATAGTCCTAACGGTAATACCATGTTATCTAAATATGGGAGAGGCTTTCCCACCTTCTCCTAGGGTGCAATATTTGGCTACACAACTACCTCATCAATGGATAGTGAAATAAACCATGTTGCTTTTACTTTTTCCTTCAAATCCTCCTTTTTAATCATCACATGGCATTTTGTCATCTCCTAAGCACTGTTATCTAACCATTGTGATTGAGTAATGTTACACAATCCAACATGTTGAAATAAAATATTATAATTCTTTAAAAATCATAAAATTGTCTACCTCTTTTTATAATGTGATATAAAGTGAAAAATTGCATATTTTGTCAAGTAGATTGACCTAAGTAACTTTTCCAAACTGTGATGTGATTGTTCCTACTTTTTGAATGAGGTGTTATTCATGATTTTGATGATTTTCATACTCTTTTGTGTAACAATGATGGATGCATTATTTTACATTTTTACATCTCAGTATTTTTTTTATTTGTCCATCTTTTTCTTTTACCAACTCATATATTTTTCCGCAATGTTTCTCAGTTGTGTCCAACTTGAGTTGCAGTTTATGTTCCTTTCTAATTTTCTAACTGCATATTATATATTTTCATTATGTTGTTATTTTGATACTATTTTCATGTTTTACATGTTCAATTAATGGGTATTTATCTACCCAATCAAACTTAAATGACCTTTTAATGGTCCATGTACTTCTCTTTTTTTGCACAAATTTATACTACTTTTTTCAAATAAAGATTGTTTTGGTTGAGTAGAAATATCATCTAGCGATGTTAGGTACTCATTATCGACATGCATGATGATTTCATCTAGTGTCTTTTTCCTTGACTTATATGAGGGCATTTCATACTCGGGGATGTCTTCTAGTGGAGGCATATCTTCAAAAGGTTTATCAATCGGTTTTGCTTGTAAAATGGGTATAGATGTTGTAGTTATTATTAAAAATTAGTTCTTAATTTGAAAGTGTAAAGAATTAAAAATATGGTATATCATATAATATTTACTACCTCTATTTGGAATTTTATATCCAGGAACATCTTCTAGTGGAGGCATATCTTCAAAATTATTATCATTGGGTTATGTATGCAAAATGGTTGTAGACTAATCATTAACAAATATTATTTAAAAAGTGCAAATAAATAATAGAATAGTAAATCAAATGATATTCAGTACCTATGTCTAGTATTTCATACCTAAGTACATCTTCTAATGAAGGCATATCTTCAAAACTATTATCATTGGGTTCTGCATGCAAAATGATTGTAGACTAATTATTAATAAAGATTGTAACAAAAGTGCAAGTAATGATCTAGAGGATTTTTCATCCTTAATAGTTCCCAATATCTCTTAAAACTATTATAGTATTGAAGAGAATTCTGAGAGCATTCTAACATCTATTGGAATGCATAAAATGAACATCATATGCTCTAGATATCGATGGTTAAAGTTTAGAAAAAATGGTCAATATTCAAATGGTTGCCTAGTGGACCAATCAGCATGTGACATGGGGCAGTGCAATGGTAAAAAGGTGTTTGGTTTTCTCCTCTAATATTTGACACTCATGTTCATACAAATGGGCCTCACTATTTTATGGTTGGGAACCCTCAACCAGGGTCAACACACTCTTTTTTTAGAGGGGTGCCTTTGCCTCTGTTACTTCATGTTACCATTATTACATTTTTCATATGTATGCCTCTGTGTTGTTTATATACTACATGTGGGACTAATAATATTGATATTTTAATTATCAAACTAATTCCATGTATTTTCCAATTCACTTGTGCATACCAACTCGATGTCAATTTTGAGATATGCCAATTTGAGATCAGTTATGCCACCAAGACAATTCATTGTCCCAACTCGTAGGCAGTTCCAACCATCCAACCAACCTTGGCTAAGTTTAGTTGAGATCTTCTAAACTGAAGCAAAATAGATCAATACATGGATGAATCTATGAGTTGCATATTCATCTCAAGGCTATTTGAAGCCTTTATTATATTTCCTTCCTGCAAATGTGGAATATTGATCCATGAATGGGTAATGCCACAGTTATGTGGTTGGTGTAAGCATCCACCATGGGATTTGAAGTAACCTATAGTAAAATGTTTAAGCAGCCTAACCAATCCAACACATATTTGAAATTACTATAAAATGCATGAAATTTTATTTGTATAGGTTATTGAAATGACTATATAAAATAATTTTAATGGTAGAATACAAAGATTTGCATTTTTGGCTAATCCTAAGGCATTTTCAAGTCTTGGTATAAACTAAAAAATTATTCAAAATTCTAATAAACTCCTTTTGGTATATTTTTTCTACTAATTTTATGTTCTTTTGATATATTTTTTACTAATGCAAGTGATGCTTTGATGTAGAACCTTGGGAAGAGATTATGCAAGTGCTTCAAGAAGGTGGAGGATGATTACTAAGCATCATCAAAGTCTTCTAAAGGTCTGATGGTATGAATATGCAGGTTTGAAATCCATTTTGATGTGAGTTTGTAAATTTTTGATATTTTCATCATTTTTAATTGATTGGTAAATTGAGAATATTTTGCATCCAATTCTATGTACTTAAGGAATTGATATTTTTTAGTATCTGATTTTAAAAATTATTTGATTTATCCAAGGGGGTAAATCATGTTTACGGATCAATCTTGGTATTAGAGCAAGTTGATACAGAACTTACTTGAGTTGTTGATAAACTTCAATTTGAATTTTTTAGATATCATATTCTTGGTATTGTTATTATGTTTAATTTGACTATGTAGGAAGGCTAGTGCAAAGGAAAATTGGAAGGTGTTCCAATTCACTGGAAGAAGACAAGCCTCTAATAGCCAAGGTTATGAAACCATTAACCTTGTAGGATCAACATGGATGAAGAACATAGCACTTTATCAATTAAACGGGTGAGATGGTGTTGAGAGAGGATCAGTCTTTATTTTTTGAGATGCATTTAGATAAAATACAAAGTATTTTTAGCGATGCACATCCAAGAGCAATCAGTTGCAATCCTATCATCATTCTTACATAGAGGGTAGATTAAGGTATGATGGTGATCTGATTTCATATTGGTATTGACACAATATGTTGGTACTTGATAACCAATTGTGTAGCCTTTATTTTTGGATTACTAATCATATTATGGATGCCTATGTCATTGATTATAGGAACAAGTGAAAAGACTAGTTCCATGGTAAGATATGGAAATGTCAATAAGGCATTGTTCAAAAAATTGAATAGGTTTTTTCACTTTGAGTTTTGAGCTTTTGAATTGGTTCATAAGTTGGTTTATGTTTCACAACTTTGTTAAGAGTTGCAAGAAGCAAACAAGAAATTGTTTAAACACCAACAAATTGTCAACCATTGCTTAATAGGTGTGCACTTCATAGTTTCTTCAAAGGTATAAATTATTTTCAAATGTAACTATGCTTGCATAATTTTGGTTTGAATCCTTTGTGTAGGGTTTCTTTGGGAGTAAAATATGCATTTATTTGAAATTATTTTAAACCCTTTTTGAAAATTAAAATGGATCATCTAACTCTCATAAGATAGAGTTGATAAGATGAAACCTTCTATTTAGTTATTGGAAACCATGAAAAGGGAACAACCCTTATTGATAAAAATGGTTAACATGAATAGTTTTGGAAAGCATAACTATAGTATTGCATATTATGCTTAGATTCACTTCAAACACTATTTTTAGAGAATTCTTAACTATTGGATCTAGGGAAGGAATTGTTGATAAACTTGTGCTTGGAAGGATATATCTTACTATCTCCTATTTAGATTTTTTGTTATGATAAACATTTCAGAAAACTAACTCAGTTTGGATGAGTTGTGGAAGTATGAATTAGGGAGCAGTCAAGAGTGAGGAAACTTCAAGACAGGTTATAAATTCTTAGTTTTCTCCTCACGTTTATGATATGTCTTATAGATACTTGTATATTTTGTGAGTTTGTAAAGAGGATCTTATTTGTCAAAATGTGTAGTTACAATCTTAGGATAGACAAATTCATTTCATGTTTTTATACTTGGCATATATGTTTAAGTCTCACAGTATCTTTGGAAATGTTTGTATTGAAAACTTTTTGTACACTCACATGTATGTTTCTAATTAACGTCATGTAGATTTACTTTCAAAAACCCATAGATTGGCAACATTTTTAAATGCAAATATACAGGTTTTGTAATTTGTGTACAAGTCTTATAGGGGTACACAACACATTTTGTTTTCTCTTATGTGATATAACAAGGAGAACACCTTAGCCTTCATATAGTGTAGGGGTTAAGAGAATCCACCAGATTCAATGACTATTTCAAGTAACAAGTCATTTTGGCAGAATGGGTAAAGAGTTTGTTTTACTATCCATAATCAAGTTATAGTTTTAGTTGGACAGATGACTTCTTGTAGGGAAGTTTTATAACATCTTATTTCACTGATGTTTTATAAATGGATTTTTATTACGTCATTTTGATAGATAACTTCATAACTCCTTCATATGTTATTTTTGGCTCCTATATGTTTGGAATCAGTGTAAAAAGATTGTTAATGGCAATGACGAGAATTCACTGAGATATTTTTGGGTTAGTTGGATTATTGGGACTTTTGGAGACCAAAAGCCTCTTTATGATGAGGTTTGATCTAGAGGATTTTTCATCCTTCATAGTTCCTAAGATCTCATAAAACTAGTATAGTATTAAAGAGCATTTTGAGATATTTCCAACGCCTTTTGGAATGCATAAAATAGAAATCATATGCTCTAGATATCACTGATCAAAGTTTGGAAAAAAATGGTCAACAATCAAATGGACCAATTAGCATGTGACACGTGGCAATGCAATGGTAAAAAGGTGTTTGGTTTTTTTCCTCTGATATTTGAAACTCATGTTTGGATAAATGAGACCCACTATTTATTGGTTGGGGACCCTCAGCTAGGTTCAACACACTCTTTTTACGGAGGGGTAATTTTGCATCCATTACTTCATGTTACCATTGTTATGTTTTTTCATATATATGCCTCTACGTTGTTTATACATTACATGTGGAACTAATAATGTTGATATTTTAATTATCAAACTAATTTCATGTATTTTCCAAGTCACTTGTTCATGTCATCTCTATGTCAAGTTTGAGATATGCCAACTCAAGATCAGTTATGCCACTGAGATAGTTCACCATCCCATCTCGCAGGTGGTTCCAACCATCCAACCAACCTTGGCTAAGTTTGGTTGGGATATTCTAAACTAAATAAAAATGGATCAATACATGGTCAAAGCCACAAGTTACATATTCATCTCGAGGCTATTTTAAGCATTTATTATATTTCCTTCCTGTGAATGTGGGATATTGATCCATAAATGGGTAATGCCACAGTTATGTGGTTCGTGTAAACATCCATCATGGGATTTAAACCTATAACAAATGGTAAAATGTTTAATTATCCTAACCAATCCAACACATGTTTGAAATTATTTTAAAAGTCATGAAATTTTATTTGTATAGGGTATTGAAATGACTCTGTAAAGGATTTTTAATGGCAAAATGCAAAGATTTGCATTTTTGGCCAATCTCGAGGCATTTTCAAGTCTTGGTGTAAACTAGAAACTTGTTCAAAATTTTGAGATGATCCTTTTGGTATATTTTTGCTCCCAATTTGGTTTTATTTTGATGTAGTTTATATCGATGGAAGTGATACTTTGACACAGAACATTGGGAAGAGATTATGCAAGTGCTTCAAGAAGGTGGAGGATGATTACTGAGCATCATCAGAGTCTTCCAAAGGTCTGATGGCATGAATATGTAGGTCCAAAATCTATTTTTATGTAATTTTGTAAAAATTTTGATAGTTGAATCATTTTTAATGGATTGGTTCATGATTTATGAATCTACAGATGTAGCCCCTAAATGGGTGAACCCGTTATCAGATTGGTGTCAATTTTCCTTTCAATATTTTGTGTTTCAGTTATTAATTCAATTTTGGGAAAGAATTAATGAGACACTAAACTAATTATGATAAATTATAAAAATAACACCAAAAAAGGAGTTTTGATTTCAAAATGAGTTTTCAAAGTTTTCAATCACTCATATTCATTTCCAGAACACTATATCCAATTTTTATTTGATTTAATCAAGAAATTGAGAATATTTTGCATCAAATTCTATGTACTTAAGGAATTGAGATTTTTTTAGTATCTAATTTTAAAAACTATCTAAATTATCTAAGGGGGTAAATCATATTTATAGATCAAATAAATAACATAACAATAAATAAAATAATATTTAGTACCTATGTCTAGTATTTCATACTTGTGTACGTCTTTCATTCGAGGCATATCTTCGATTATATTATCATTGGGTTCTACATGCAAAATAGTTGTAAACATTAATTATTATTGAACCCTAATAGTAATGAATAAATAATATAGTTTATAAATTAATATATATACATGTGTTTGCCCTCTGGCTAAAATAAGATAACAAGTTGTTCTGTTTTTTAAATTTCCCTAACACCATTGAATCAACACTAGACACAAATGATAATCGCTTGACTACGGCAGACACCTAACTACTAGTTATAGTAAACCAACTACTCCATACAGTCACTCGACTACTAGTTATAGTCACCAAATTACTTATTATAGTCACTTGACTGCTAGTTATAGTCACCAAAATACTTGTTGCAGTCACCTGACTGCTCCATGTAGTCACCTAACTGCTTCACAAAGTTACCTAACTGTTCCACATAGTCACTTGACTGCTTCATGTAATTGTCCAACAACTGACTGTAGATGTCCTACACCTTCTTGTTGTCATTTATCACCTTCTAGTTGTCATCCATCACCTGATTACTATTATTTAATTATTGGTTGTACAGAAACATGATAACAGATACTGACATTTGAGATAGTTTATACTCAAGGAGTGAATACCATATATATAGTGGTGAATGCCCCTAGATTGACTTTCTTGGACCCAACAATATACATCTATAAGGGGAAATTTATTTTTAACAGTAGGTGAGCTGACCCTTAAATTTAAATTCTACCCTAAAATCTAGACGATCCCGTGCTATCAGCTACAAAATCACCAAATGCTAATCTTAAAAAATGAAATATTCATGAATTAACAAAGATTTGCTACTCAAAAGGTCCCTAGCTACAAGTGGGTCATCAAAGGACATTCATAGATTTTATGATATATGACTTGGCAATGGAAGTAGGTGTTAGGCATATTAATATACAACCTATGTTTTGTGAGGTGTTTAACACCTATTTATATATCAATAGTCTCTTTAAGGTCTTTAAACAAAGTAACTTTGTTTAAATTCTACCCATTTAGACGATCTCGCGCTATCAGCTACCCTACAAAATCGCCAAATGCCAATCTTAAAAAATGAAATATTCATGAATTAATAAATATTTGCTAAAAAGATCCCTAGTTGCAAGTGGATCATCAAAGGATATTCATAGATTTTATGATATATGGCTTGGCAACAGAAGCAGGTATTAGGCATATTAATATACAACCTATGTTTTGTGAGGTGTTTATCACCTATTTATCTATCAATAGTCTCTTTAAGGTCTTTAAAACAAAGTAACTTTGACACAAATGCATTTTTACAATCTAACCACATAAAACTTATCCTATTAAAACCTTACAAAATGCCCTATCAATTTAATTAATTGATGTACAAAACTTCAAATGGGTAAGGGGAGGCAAGATAACTCTATCAAAATAGGGATTTTCAGTTTGGCATACTAAAAAATAACAAAGTCATAGGTCAAATATTGAAATGCCACAAATGTATTATGAATGAACCAAGGACCATGATCTACAATGGCTCAATAATGATCAACATTGTTAAACTTGAATAGAAAGAAACCCTTAATCATATTTTGTATGCCCCTAATTTAACACCATGGAGGCATTCCATGTATTGTGAACCCATGATTTCAAGGTGCTTTGAGAGGGGACTTGGGTAATAAAATAAACAACTAATGTAAATTATTCAAAATAGTTACATGCCTTGTTAAACTCAAAACAATGTAAAATAACACCAAGTAGACTTTCAGGGGTATGTTCATTACTTTGTATAATAATTTTGACACAAAAATTTATGATCACTTCAGTGCTATTAGATTCCATAGTTCTGTCAGTAATTCTTGTGGCAACTTTCACAAGAACCATGGAGTAGGACATTAAATAGATGGGATGACCCCATAAAAGGTGATGATTGGGTAGGTGTAGCACAATTAAACTATGACCCTTTCAAAATAATATTCTTATCAAAAGAGTTTTAGTCTGATTGGTGAGGATGATGGTTTATTATATCCATCTACCCAAGTAAAAATCTCTCTAGATATCTAACATGAAGTGAAGCGGTTAAGGTCAAGGTCGTGCCCTGAATAATTTTGACGGCTTGAATGCCCCTTAATTGTAACTACTTAACCAAAAGAACTCACTAATTTAGATGTATGTTTACTCAACATTAGAAATCTGCTATATATTTATTTTTGAAATATAAAAAGAGATACTAACATTTTATGTAATTCAGTAATTCCATATAATACCTTCAAATATATCCCAAAAAAAAAATCTTACCAAAAATATTAACAATAATATAACGATAGCATTCAAAAATCATAATAGATCTTTAACATATTATTTACCTCCCAAACGAAAATGATTAATCAAAAAACTATTTTTTAAAATTTGCATTACCTCACTTTTCTCCACCCACATAAATACATATCACTCTAATTATTTTATATCCTTAAATATGATACAATTATAACCGAATAATTTATCTATAAATAAAAAAAATAACATAAATAATTAAATATTATATAAAATATCCATGGCTTTCACACTCTTTTATATGATTATTTATTTATCAAAATATCTTCCACTTTATTTGATTAATAGATCTTATAAATATTAGAGAGTCAACTAAACATTATGACATCCCAAAGAAAAATGAATTAGAATTTTTTTAATTCAATTTTTAATTTCCCTAAAATTGGTAAGTTAATTTTTTAATAAACATTATATAATTTCAATTAATGTGCGTTCATGTGACTAGTGTTGAGAGATACTATCTGACTTTTAATACATAAGACATTTAACTATATTAGCCAATAGAAAAAGCAAGTCAACTCCACATTTTTTAAATTGGACGTCAAGAGTTAATATTCATAAATCACAATCAGCAATATTATATTGATTTTGACACTGAAGCTAAGTTGGTATCAATTGTATGGAGTTTGTTTAAATGGATTTTTTTTTTCAATTGACCATTTTACCTACCATGACTAATGTAGAGTAGTTCATTGTTTTTGGACTAGTGGGAATCCACCTCGGTTATTATTAGACGGTTGAGATTCCATCTATGAAGTGTTATTTATAAATATTCGTTGTCGTATTGAAAGTGTAAGTTATGTTGGAAGGAGTGTAGATGATATTTTTATAAAACAATTTTTTTTAAAGAGACAGTGTAGATTGGTAGGTGCAATTCAATTAAAATCTATGATCACTGGGTTTGTCTAATTTTATGTGCACGCAATGTTAAGAAAATTATGTAATTGTGTCTAAACAAATTTTGGTGGCCATTGTATGTTTGAAAATACATTATTATGTTAGAGTTCGAACTTGAAAATTATTGTGTGTATTTTTTGTAATCATGTGTGACACCTTCCCGTGCTACTTGATGTATTTTATCTCAATTGTTTGAAATAAAAGATATGAACTATGTCAATAATATTAATCCAATGGTAGGGTAAGTTTTAGATTTTAAGTTATTTGGGTGGATATTATCTCTTATGGGTCCATATTCTACAAGTGTTAAGAATATAGCTTGGTGTGTTTGATAAATGACAAACTCAATAACCTATTCATATTAATCCAATAAGATTAATTATGTATGTTACACATTGTAGTTATTGTGTATCAAGGTGAAATTATTTTAACAAGGAAAGTAATATATTGTGGTCATTCGGTTGGATTTTTAATTTATCATGTGTCGTGATACCCTTGTGACTTCTGATGGCATTATATTGTGATCGTGTGAAAATATTTTACGTATTTTTAAATTAGAAATATAATTGTGAAAAATAAATAGAATAATATTATATATTGATATAATTATTATCTCCAACCTAAATATGACTACAACTAAAAGTATTAATGTTTAAACTATCGTCCAACACTCTCAATAGATACAAAACATCCATTTACAATTATATTCTAAATCATCCTTTTGTATCCAAGTACAAATGGTATGTAAAGAAAGTTATTACTTCATAAGTCACCAAACTAAATAAGCTAAAGTGAAATAATAGAGTATGTGAGATTTACATATTTTAGATTGTGTTGATTTAATTAAATTGGCCATACAAATAATTTATATATCAAAAGTCTGATCAAATATCTAAGTGGATATTTCTTCCTATATCTAAGTTATTAAATTGTGACTCCTTAAATAACTTGCTTTTAAGCAACTTTCGATGAAGTATTGTTTTGTGGGGCCATAATCCACAAGTTTGTGGAGTGCAACCAAGCATGTATTTGGAGAAATCATTGAGGAAAGATTGCTAGTTTACTTCTATTAATCAAGGATGAGTAATGATATAGTGTAAGTGTTATGCCATTATAGCATATTGATGTGATATATGGTGGTGAGGATATTGAGCATTGGGCTTCAACACTTTACGTAATGGAAATTAAGTTTAGAATAAATATTTGCTTCTATTTTGTTTGGGGGAAGCACATGACAATGCTACACATTGGTATTGGCCAATGCATCTAATTGATATATTTGTTACAAGGGGAACTCAAGTAGTGCATAATGATCCCTGTAAACATATTTTCATTATAGAAACAACATAATGTGAATTGGGGCTCAATTTATCCTTAAGTGTAACAACCTATTGTGATTTTCCCTAATTGTGATAAATCTAAAACCAATTATGAAAATCTAACATGAATTGACTTGGGTATGATAACCAAATGTGCTTGAGAAGTCAATCTGCCATAATTACAAAAACCTAGAGTGATATGCCCTTTGTTTTAATTTACTATTTACATATTTGGTTTATATGTTGTTTATGTTTTATTTTAATTTAAATGACCATACAAATAATATTTATAAAACCTAAGTTTATTTGTGGCCACACTTTTTATATACATAAATGAAAGGTTCACATTTCCATGCTTGATTATTAATCTCAATTAATATTAATCTACACCTTTGAATATATATGATTATTCATATGGTCTTGGACATGTCACAATTAATACCTAAAAGGGGGGATAGTATATAACTTCATTTTTTTTATATATCAATATAATTAATAAACTTTCTACATTATAATAGGTCTTCATAATGTCCATGCAACCACTATGCCTCAGAAGATGGTCTCTACAGCTTACAAACATAAATATAGTTCCACCATAGACCACATTAGTATAGATGTAATCACATGGAATGAACACATCTCAACATACATAATGCATCGATGTGGATGAGTCCAAGTGGGCATATAGAGGTCACATGAAATACTTCAATCATGTTGGGTGACTTTGGTTGCCACATGGAACATGACAAACCTATGACCTTTGGGGTCTATTGGATTCACGATGGCTATGTTGTGATTGATTATGGAAACTTAGTGGCCAACTGGATGTGGTGAACCCATTATCCCTTTTTAGCTCGAATAGAACATCAGTTTCCTTTACAAACTCTGGTAGCCTTTTTATGAGCTTGTAACCATAAGTATTTTATTCATGTAGGGAGTCACCAATCTTACAAATTATATTGTGTCAGAGGTCCACTTTATCTGAACATTAGCATGGCCATAACAATATGGTATGGGGTTGTTAATTTTATTGTTAAAAATAATATCATCGCATGTCACCAATAGACCCCAAAGGTAAATGGTCATAGCATACATAATAATAATGAAGTGGTCAAAATATCATTATATTATATCTATATTTATGTATTTTTAAAAATATAACTAAATATAATAATTATTATATGAATATAATAATGTATTATTATGTGTTTATTATAATTATATTAGAAAATGTATTATAATTTTATATAACTATAATATTATAGAGAGAGAGAGCACGCAACTAATTTCTTTATTCATTGCAATGGGAATTCAAGTGGTGCATATAGATCCTTGTTAACATATTTACATAATTGTAATAACTTAGTGTGACTTGTAACTCAATTTCCTCTTAAAAGTGTGATAACCTAGTGTTATTTCACCTAATTGTGACAACCTAAAATTAAGTGCAATAACCTAATGTGAATCCACTTAATTGTGAAAACTAAATGTGGTTGATAAGTTGATATATCCTAATTGTAATAACCTAAAGTGATATGCTTAGTGTGACTTGTAACTCAATTTCCTCTTAAAAGTGTGATAACCTAGTGTTATTTCACCTAATTGTTACACCTTGAAATTAAGTGCAATAACCTAATGTGAATCCACTTAATTGTGAAAACTAAATGTGGTTGATAAGTTGATATATCCTAATTGTAATAACCTAAAGTGATATGCCCTTTGTCTCAATTAATTCTTTGAAATTTTAATTTACATGGTGTTTGGGTTTTATTTTAATCTAATTGGCCACATAAATAATATTTTTGAAACCTAAGCTTATTCATAGCCACCTTTCTTATATACCTAAATCAAAGCTTCACATTTCCACATTTGATTATGAATTTCAAATAATAATAATCCTCACCTTTGATTATTAGGTTTTGTTTTAAATTAATTATTCATTCAAATAATGTTTGTAAAACCTAAGTTTATTTTGTGGACACCCTATTTATATAACTAAACCAAAGGTTCACATTTCAACACTTGATTATTTATCTCAATTAATTCCCTTTGTACTTTTGAATATATGATTATTCACATGGTCTTGGCCACATCAGAAATAATACCCAATGGAGTAGCCACCAGTATGTAACTTCACTCCTTTTATATATCAATATAATTAATAAATTTGTACATGTGATATAATAGTTCTTCATAATGTCCATGTGACCACTATACCTTGAAAGATGGTCACTAAAACTTATAGCTATAAATATAGTTCAACTACAAACCACACCACTAAATATATAATTATACAAAGTGGTCACATATCACTATGCACAATGCATGCATGTGGATGAGGCCACATGGGTATATATAGGTCGCGTAGAATATTACAATTATGTTGGTGACTTTGGTGGCCACGTGGAAAATGATAGGACACGTGACCTTTGGGGTATGTTGGATTTATAATGGCTATGTTGTAATCATTTCTAATAACTTAGCATTCTAGTGGATCTGTTGGACCTATGATCGCTTTTGCATCAAAATGAATGTCAATCTCCTTGGTGAATTATGTGACCCTTTTCATGAGCCCATAATAATAAGTATTTTATTTATGTAAGGGATCACTAATCTTACATAGTATATTATGTCAGAGGTTGGCCCTTTGTCTAAACATTAGTATGGCCATAACATTTCGATAAGCGGTTTGTAATGTTGTTAAAAATTAATATTTTCCATGTCACAAAGGAACCCCAAAAGTAAGGGATCTTAACATACATAATAATCATGAAGAGGAAGTAATATCATTCTACTATATCTATATTTGCATGGCCTAAAAATATATTTGAATATAATAATTAGACACAAGAATATAATAATGATAATAAGTTATTATCATGTATGTATATGTATATATGTTTAACTATATTCAAATAATAGTAGTGTTATGTTTTGATTCATTAGTTATTATGTTGTTTGGGTTATGGGTTGTGGACTTCCTAATTTTTTATTGATCTATATTAGAGGTTTTTGATGTAAACTTCTTATTTTTTGATGGCATTTTAGAATGGCTAGTTTGTGTTTCAAGTACAGTTTTAAGGACTCTCGGCGATTGTTTTCGAATCATTTGTTTTTATGTCTCGTGCATTTACATGATGTAACTTTTTTTCTTGAAATAAAATCTATGTTTTTCTTATAAAAATTATTATTATAATTATAAATAATAATATATTATAGCATTGTATATAGATATAATATTATTATATTATGTATTAAATAAATTAATTTTAATATATTATCATATTATAATATATTGATATAGTATAATATAAAATATAGTAATGTATTATATATTTAATATCATAAATTTTAAAATGGTATATTAAACTATGTATAATTACAATTTAATATATATATAATAATAAATTAATAGCATTATATAATATTGAAAATTATGAATATAATAAATTATATATCAGTGTACTAATATATTACTATACTCGTCACGTTTCTATATAGAGAGAAAATCCAAGTCATGTTTACACATGACCCCACATTGTTGCTTTATGTAGACATGTGGTGAGTATAATATGTCTATAAAAATATAAATATTATATATAATAAAATTTATATTTCTATTATATGTTAATATAAAATATTATATATTATTAGATTAAATACATTATTATTATACATGACCCCACATTATTGTTTTATATAGAAATGTGACAAGTATTATATAACGTGACCCCACATTATCATTTTATATAGAATGTGATGAGTATAATATATTTATAAGAATATATTATATGGATTCCTATAATATATTATTATTGGTGGATTCCTAGGTAATATACCTTCTTTGTCTAAAATTTCCAGTTGGATGGATTTTTATTGAAAGGGTGTAGACCGTCATCTTTTGACTGCACTCTAGAATGTTTTTTGGGTTTTGTGTAAAATCAGGGTTAATCCTCTGTCCATGGAAGCCTTTTTATCCCTGTGTTGAGACTTATGATAGGGTTCCTATTTGTATTAGGTTTTATCATCTTCCTCTTATATTTATAAATATGTCTTCCATTATTAAATTATTAGCAAAATAGGTTGGCTTCTATATAAGTATTGACCTAGATGTTAATGGTAATCAGACCTATTTAGATAGGGTTTGCATTCAATGGTAATCAAACCTATCTTGATAGGTTATGCATTCTTTTATACATCTCATGATTAGTTTTTAGCTTAATTCAGGTTTTGTCTAAGCTTAGGAAGTGGTTGTGGCATGTGGATGTGGAAAGGTTACCTGTCAGGGGTTTCTGATACAACAAAATAGGGCACAAAATATCAATGTGTTCTTTTCCCAGAATAATAGGGTAGCCATTGGTTAAATTTCAAAAATGGGTTCCAAATAAAGATCTCTACCTTTAGAAGTTGATATTTTTGCCAAAGATAATATAACAAAAATGGGTTTGATCAAAGAAACTTTGGAAAGATTAGAGGTTTAAGGGTCAACAACTTATTCTTATAAAGAAGTGAAGGAGAGGTCCTTGGAGGAGGCAAGACCATCAAACACAAAGGATTTGGAGTAGGAGAAGCTTAGAATCAAAATTTTAGTTGATGGATTTGAGCATCACTTTACTCCTCATAGTAGTGATGTTGGTATATTTCAAGGGTCATAGGCTTTGAGAAAGTTGATTTTACATAGTGAAGAGGATTTTTGAGCTTTACTTTTTATGGATAATCAACCTTATGGATCAGAACAAGATTTAGAGGATAATAATTATGATTAAATTGAAGGCATATCATCTAGATATATTCTTACTATCTCTCAGATGAAAGCACAATTAACAAAACCAAATTGTGGCGCCCTAAGATGTAGAGGTAGAAAAACAAAATCAAAATTATTTTAATTAGATGTTTTGCGTGCCATCGGTGGGGGAATGCAATGGATAATGGAGACCCTTTTTCCAAATGAAGAGGGTAGATGTTTGTTAGTTATAACTAAGAGCATCTCTAGGGTATGATTATCTTTGTTAAGTGTCTACATTAAAAGGTTGTAGTGGTAATTTTAGAAGTTAGTCCTCTTACTTTCTTTTGGGATTTATAATTATTCTAGGCTCATCATTTGTACCTTGTCTATATTTCAACTCTTTTATTCTTCTCTTGATTTTTTATGAAGGGTGAGGAACCCACACAACTCTCAGTATTGATATAAAATAATAATAAAAAACATATATAATTATATTATAATATTTTATATTTTATAATTATAAGTGAATAAATATCTACACATTACAAAATAAAAAATTAAAAAGATAAGTATACAACATAACAGTCGAGCTTGCATAAAATTATGTATGGAAAAAGCTTGTAAGTATTTAGTTACTCATTGAAAACCCTATAATAACTTGGATAATTAATTAAGAATGCAAATTTTTAAGTTAGAACCCAATTACCATCCAATAACACAAAACCAGATTTCATGATGAAAATCTAATGACATTTTAGGAAATGAGGTAGAACACTTTAACAGTTGGAAAAAAATAGATGAGTTGAAGGAGGTTGATAACATGTAACACATATGTGAACAAGTGGTATCTATATATTGATGTAACATATTTTTACAAAGAGGGTGTTTAGATTTTTTATTAACCATATCATTATGTTATGTCCTCTGTGCTATGTTACTCACCCCTTGTGTTGTGTTTTTCTTTAGCATTAATAATGCATTCCATTCCTTTCTTGGTGTGAAGACAAGATTATTGATGATGAATATATTTTATTTATTAGGGTGATGCCTCGCAATATATAACATTCCCACAACATAGTTTGGTTCGAAGATGAATTAAAAGATTAAGATTTATAGCTTCCACACTCCAAATTTATTTAGATAATGTCTAGAGAAAGTAATGATTATTTATTTGTATCAATTTTTGCAATCACACCATGTGATTTGGTATCAACAATATGCAAATAAATATTTATCATAGTTTTCTCAAAAAATCTTTTTTTCAAAGAATTTTACATTGTCCACTTATTTGTTTCTACAATTTTCTTAGCATACCACTTGATATCAACATCAACCAAACACATAAGAAGTGGTGATAGACCATTAAATATCACAGAAAAGGAACCAACGAAAATCAAATGAATCAAATTTCCACTTGTTAGACAGCATACAATATGAACTCCGAACATCATTGTGCCTTTGTGTGTAAGAAGGTATATATGTCCATGGATGTCATGTTGTCTTTTTATCTAGTTATATTTGAGGTATATCATATTTGTGAGATGAATCTAAGGTGAGTTTGTATTAATGAAGATGTGTTTTATAAAAGTTAGTTATTCATTCCATCTGGCACTTACCTGGATGTCCAAGTCAATTCTCAACTAGTTACAACTATGCACAATCATATAATAAACCCATGGTGCTCAACATTTGTCACACAACTATACCAGCATCAATTCACATAAGGCATAAGCCTTATGCGCTCACCCGAAATGCAATAGATAAATAATTGGGGCCTATATTGGGCTATTCATGTCATGGCACAACTCCTTCTTCAAGGGGCTTGATCTTTTGTAATAATGGTATTTATAAGTTCATCAGCGCAAGCCATTTTTAGGCTAGGTTTAAGGTCTATAGGTGCAAATCTTATTTAGGTAGCTACTCTAGTCTTATGGATGCAAGTCTATATCAGGTTTCTCTATAGTCTTGTGGGTGCAAGCCTATATTTTATTATTCATAGCATCCTTTGGCCCTTGGAGGGTTTAATGGGATATCTTAGATTAAGGTTTCATGTTGGTTTAGCACTTTTGATGCAGGTGTCAAAGCTTGGGTGCATGCCCTTTCCAACATTCGAGAGTATTTTCTCCTAATATGATGATGTCAATCTTCTGAAGATGCCATGAACATCAAGAATTAAATCTTTCAAATAATATTATTTGAATTAAATTTATCACACTAAACTCATAACATTTATTGTGCATTTCAAGCACAAAGTTAAATATATTACCTAGGAACACTATGTATTACTTCAAGCATTATTCATATACTTAATACTCCAAAATATAGAGTACAGTTCATTTAAGGAAAATATAGTAGTAACTCATCTAAAGTACTAAAGGCCTAATGGCTCACAGGTGAGCTTGGGATTGACAAAGTGGAGCCTCAAGGGCTTCCATTCTAGTATTAAGGTTTAATAGTGATCACTTTGCTATTTTTAGAACCAATTATATAGAGCTTCATTATCTCCTCATCACCCTTTGCATACTGGTTTGAGATTACTTGTATAGCCTAAAGGAGCACCTTCTTCGAGGGTGTAGTTGTGCATGTTGGTTATCAAACTGGAGATTTTCTCAATCATTCTGTCAGATCCATTACTTTATGTCCTTCACACTATGATCTTCGCATGCTTCCATTCCTTGAAGATGCCTAAAACATAATTAAATTTGTTAATCACTTGTCAGCTAGCACAAGGAGTGTGTCGATTCATCCAGTTGGTGCAAAGATATCAAAATAGTAATCATTTTGAATGATTTCCTCACATTGATATGTATACTGATTTAGTGCAGGTCCATAATTAGGCAAAAAGGGTCCCAAAATTACCCCATAAAAAATTGCTAATCCATCCTGGGACTAGTCTTTTAATGCCTTGGGCATGCATAATTTTAGTGCATTCTCTTTTACTTCAGCATTGAAGTCCTCAAAGCCCTTGATGGTGAGATTGATTTCTTCAATAGCACTATCAGTCTCTATTGAGGTGGTGCTAAGAGAGAGCATATCAATTTTATCTAATTATTTTTTGAAGGCCTTTATCCTTTCCTTTACCCTTATCACTCCTTCATCTAAGATTGATCCTTGTTCGTCAGCCTTTATTTGTAAGGCATGGAAGAGTTCTTCTAGGTTTTGATCTTGGTTTTTTATCTAGGTACTCAAGGTATTAACCTTTGCCATGAGATGTGTATGCTCAACCATACTAAAAGTGTAAGCCTTTACCATCAGCTCTTCCCTCTCCTCCTTTGTCTACTTGAGGTGCATGTCGATGATCAGTTATTGATTAGAAAAGTTCATGAAGATGGCATTAGTTGCTTCTACACCTTCTAGTTTTATGAAGAGGTCTTCCACCTCTTTGATCTTTATAGATATCTCTTACTTTATTGTGGCATATGGTTCCTCCTCTTCTAGGGCCAGCCTTACCTTCAACTTTGGGAGTATCTACTCCACTAGCATGCATATCTTGTTGACCTCCAAAAATATCAAAGTGTCAATTCCATCCAAGAGGGATAGCTCAGCTTCCTCGACACACTCTACCAATTGTTACAATTTGAGATTCATGGCCTTTACATCTTTCTCTGCTTCTAGTGTGATCTTTTTCTACTTTGGAGCCCTAACATCATTTATGATGTTCTTCCATGCTAATTTAGAGGCCATTTAGATGAGTTCATTAGTAGACTTGACTGGATTCATTTCAAGGGGGTTTATTACAAGGGAATCATGCCCTTCTTCTAATTGGTCTACACTCAGTATAGCCTTTGGTGGTACCTTAAAATAAGGCTTATCCATATAACTATCAAAAGCAAATGATAGTTTTCAATGCATCCTTGTTATGGCCATTTCAAAAGGTATATACTCTAACATGTAGTACTCCTCATCAGTCCACCCCTTCTGTTCCTTTTCCCTCAGGCTTGGCTTAGTGCCCTCTTCTTTAGTGATGGTGAGATCTATATGTTCTTCCTCTTTGATGCTAGCACTTTTTTCAGTGCCTTCCTTTGAGTTCTCTCCTCCTTGATCTTGTAAGGGTTCTTTGGACTTGTCCCCTTCATCCACTTCTTCTTCCTTAGTGCTAGCTTTGCCCTCCTATGCCTATTGGGTTTATTTTATGCTCTCTATTTGCTCTTTAAGGTACCAATATTGCCTTCCTTATCTCTAGGCACCCCTTCACTTCTTGGGCACACCTATGGTGTGGCTTCTACCATTATCTTGGTGAGGGCACTAGGTGCCTCCGCTGACTTTTCCCTTATGGGTTTTGCACTTACGATAACCCTCTTTTCTTCCTTTTTTCTCTTGGCCCTTTCCTCTTAGGCATTCTTTTTCTCTGCCCTCCTCTTTTTTACTATTACAAATGTCTTTTCCTCTTCAACCTTTATTTCTTTGGCCTTAGCCTTATCAATCTCTACCTGGGTCATGTTGGCTTGTCCTAATGATGTTTTTATTGCACTTTATCCACTTGACATGAACTTTGCATTCCTTATGGCAACCTAGGTGCATCGCCTCACATTCACATGATTCAACCTCCACGATTCCATCTTTATTTCCTATTGTGTTTTCATTTCAAGCATGCTTTCCTATCTTGGTTGATTCTTATGCACGTTCATCTCTTTGCCTTGGCCTATCCTATGCCATATAAGTCCCTTGTACTGGCCCTCCAATGTTTCATTATCTACTTTTGATCTTCAGTGTATGATCATGTTGTACATCTTAACTCTACCACTTGCACACTTTCATTTTTTGCACCACTTTTTCATCTTTTGTGCACGAGCACCATTTGTACCTCTCTTTCTCCCTTGGTTCTCATATTTTTAAATTATGATGAATTTTATGCACCTAAAAACTTAGGTGTCTGCCCTCAAATGCTTTAGAAATAATTCATGCTCGACTCACCTGATTGGATTTATACATAGAAGCACCAAAATATTTCTCTTGCAAGCCTAAAGTGCCACTTATTCACTCTTCAAGAACAATAATCCAAAATACAAGGAAATTTTTGGCTTGCACCAAACATCATTTGGGTTAGTACAACACAACTGACTTGTGATCGATAAATTAGTGTCTAATGGTAAAAACACCATTTTATTGTTGATATGGCTTCAGTCTATTACCATTTAACTACCTAGGGATCATTTCACCCGATAATGCGCATAACTTGCATGTGCCAATTTCCAATATATTATGGATGACATAAGGGCCCATCCACCTTATCTACAGTTTCCCTAGGTGCCTTAGGTACATCTAGTCATAGATCAATACCAATGCTCTTTCAATGAGTTCTTTGTACTTAATATGCCTAGCATGCCATAATTTTAGCACACCTCAATTTTTTGGCTCCATCTTACATGGGCATGTACCTCATCCAACTGCTCCAAGTCTTCTAACCTTGCACTTAATGAGGCTTGGTCATCTAGGTAACTAATTCACATAATGTGTAATGATGGTACTAATAAATCCATTAGTATAATTTCCATAGTTCCAAACACTAGTTGGAATGGTGTAGCTTTATTCAAGTGCTTATAGGTTGTGTGGTATGCCCATAATACTACTGACACTCAATCATCTCAATCAATGTAACCAACATCACATATTTTTATGAAGCACATTTATAAGATTTTTTTGAATGCCTAGGCTATTCCATTTAATTAAGGATGATATGGGGTGCTCTTGTGATATGCCACCATGTACTCAACTAATAGGATCTTCACAGTTGTATTGAGGAAGTGTGTTCCTCTATCACTAGTTAAACTACGTGGGCACCTGTAGTGACTTATGATATTATCCCATATGAATCATGTGGTAGTGGTGCTATTGTAGTTTTTAGTAGGTACTACATCAGCCCCCTTAGTGAAATAGTCAGTCACAACCAAAATATACCTTACACCTGTGCATCTTGTTATGGGAGTAATTGGCCCAATGAAAGCAATGGCACATTTCTTGAATGGTGTTTAGGCAAGGATGGGGATGAGAGGTATCTCATCCTAGTGGTTAGGCTTTTGTATGCACTAGTATATGTCACATGCCTTAGCATAATCCTTTTCATCTTGAAATAGGCTTGGCACCACAAGTTTGATTGCAACACTTTACATTTCATTACATCTCTAGTGTAATGGCCTCCTGTGATCCCCTCATGTACTTCACATAGAATGGATTCCCTTTTGTGTTCCAAAACACATCGACGTAGGAATTCATCTTGACTTAATTTATATAGCTCCCCACTAATGATCTAAAAGTGGGTAGCATGAATAGAAAGTTACTTATTTTCTTTACTTGTCATGGTATAGGGTGCAAACCCAAACGTTAGAAACGTGACTATCTCTGCCAAGTCTTTGGGAATGTGTTATACTCTATAGAGTTGCACATATGGAATGTCATCTTCAATGAGCACTATCACATTGCCAAATTTGACTCAAGATAAATGGTCTAGTCTTGAGTTATATTTCCCAAGTTTCACCACAACTTAGAACTGGAATTCCTAAAATAAAACTATCCATCTACGAATGTGCCCATGGAGAATGGGCTTATTCACAAGGTAATTAAGTGTCTCATGATCAATGAAAAAGATAAACAAGGTTACCAACAAGTATTTCCTAAATTTTTGTAGGGCATAGACCATCGCCAGTGCCTCGTGTTTGGTAGTTATGTAATTTTACTCTGTTGGGGTTAATTTAAGACTTATGAAAGAGATCAAATGATCCATCTTGCCTTCACTGGGCTACACCAAAATGGCATCAATTACAGAGATAGATGCATCAACATGGATATGGAATGGAGTTATCCAATTGGGGAACTGAATAATAGGCATGATATCCAACTTGAGCATTAAATTTTCAAATGAATCCTCTTGTGTTTCACCCTAGTATAATGGGCCATCCTTATGAAATAGCTCTTCTAGTGGTGTTGTGATACTTTCAAATCTCTTTATAAACTTTCTATAATATCCTCAATAGCCAAGAAAGGTGTGAATGTCTCTCTATGTGGAAGGAGTCTGGAGCTTAATGATAATGGCAATCTTCATGGGATCAACAAGTAGACCATCTTTATAGACAATATACCCAAGCAATGTGTCAAAATGTGTCATGAAGACATACTTGTTAAGGTTCAAGGATAGCTATAGCTATTATCACCTCCAAACATGAGGCACAAGTTGTCATAATGGTCTCTTATTAGCCCATACACAATCCAATCATCAAGGTACACTTGGAGGAACTTAGTAATAAAATCCTTGAATGTTGTGATGACCACTCTAGAGAATATGATTGGAATATTATTGAGCCTAAAGGGCATCACAATATATGTAAAACAACCCCATTCAGTTACAAAGGTTGTCTTTGGCATGCCCTCCTCTTCAATTTGAACTCAATGGTATCCAAAAGAACCATTAGTGATAGTATAGATTTTGCATCCTATGACTCCATCCAAGACTTTGTCAGTGAATGGATTCAAGAAGGGGTCAATGACATAGGCAGTGTATAATAATTGGTAATCCATGAAAATTCACATGTTCTCATCTTTTTCAATGCTAATCACCATTAGGCTTACCCATTTTGACTCTTGCACTAGGTAGATTACTCATGTAGCCAGCATACCATCAATGTCTATCTTCACCTTTGCACAGAGATTGGGGTTCATTCTATAGGGATGTTTCTTGATAGGTCATGCACCATCCACCAGCTTTATACTCATTTTCTGAAGGGATGGGTGGGTTCCCTTCATGTCCCAGTAATTATGCAAAAACAAATCTTGAAACTTCCTTAGGAGTTTGACAATTCATACCAACTCCGTGTCAGACCAATATGCACCCAGAGTAGCCATATTTGGTTCTACTTCAATGTTGATATCAACCTAGTTGGTCTTGAGTGGCACGTGGTAGTGTTGATTTCTATCCTAATGTGTTCCCTCAACTTTTCTACTCCCCTCATTTGTTTTGATGTAGAGATGAGTAGGGTCTTCCTCTTCCAAGGCACTATCATCCACTTGGCACATGAGCTTCATATTTCCTATCAAAGATGTCTAATTTTACACCTTTCAGACATCCATATCTTCATCACTCAAGTCACTATTGAGTGCTTGGTCTTTGAAGAAAGTTGGAAGCATTAGTCCTTTCTCCCTAAACATATCTTGCAAGTGATCCTTTAAGATTGCAGTGTCTTTAAACACTGCCCTTCAAAGATCTTGCAATGTCTCAATCAATTATAAGTTATGTGAGGAAAAAGAGAAGGTGTGCACAAAATTCTCCTTCAAGACATCCCAAATGGTTGTTTCATGGAGCATTTTTTTGACCACATACCAAGCCTATGCCCACATCTTCAAGGTTCTATAAAAGGCGTGCACCCATAGTTTACTCAGGGCATTTGTGTCGTACTCAATCCAAGTTTATTTGCATAAGCACACATGAACTATAGGGTTAGAAACACCATAGTATGTGGAAATGTCTAAATCCTCATTACTTTTCTTGAATCTAGTGCGTATTTTGGCTTTTATATCTTGCAAAGTTGGCAATCTAGGATTTTATGCTACCCATCAATGAGAGGTAGTGCTTCTCAAGGTATACACCAGTGCACCCATTATGTCTTTTTCCTTTATGACACATCACTCTTTTTTGTGGAAATACTCTTCTATAGGGTTTCTCCCCTCATATTGTGGGAGCACCACAATTTTACCTTTACTTAGGTAAAACATCATGTTTCCCTTCTTCCTATTACAAGGGATCCCTTTTCATGAAGTATGATCAATCCTAACCCAGCTAGTCCTCATAGACTTCGACACCTTGGCACTCACTATGCATCACCTATGACCTATGATTTCATAAGCTTATTCAACCCATCAGTTGTAAGCTACATCAGTAGTGTCTGAGGCTAATTATCCAACATCCCAAGAAAGTAATCTATGGTCATTGGGGTTGATAATCTTGATGTCTTATGTCATGATGTTGTAGATATGATTGATTTCATCTTTGAGATTAACACTTTCTACATAAGGGGGTCCTTGGTCCTTTAAGAAGGAGATCATGACCCTCTCTTTGCCTTTTCCAAAAGTCAAATAATGCTTCTTGAAGTGCATGTTGGCATTATTTGTGTAGTATCATGGCTTGCCCAAGAGTGCTATGTAATTATCTTGCTCAACCAACTTAATCACTTTGAAGTCAAAAAAAAACTCTACACCCATAATATCTACAATAGTTCCTTTTATAATTCTTATTGGTTTCGTCTTGGATTTATTAGCCATGAAAATCACATGAGGGGAAGGCCTCAAGGATGGTCTACCCATCTTCTCCCATGTGTTCCTTATCAAGATATTGACCTCAATGCCTATCTTAATAAGAACTTCACACATAGACCATCCATCAATGATGGCATTCACCAATAGCTCTTGGTCATAGTTTATATTATGTGTATGACTGGCCTCTCGCACCCTTTCTATGCATGGAGCAACAATTTCAACTATGTGAGGCACAATAATTTCAATTGGATTCTACCTAGTATGGTCTAAAAGCAAATTATTCAATAGGGATAGCATCCCTTTAGTCTGTAATAATCACAAGATATCCATTCATTTTTGCACCTCAACCTCCTAGTTATCTTGCTTCTTATAGGAGGCAGTAACTTGCACATCTAGATATCATGTTAGTTAGAGTTCTCCTTACAAGTTGTGAATGACACTCATGGCCTATTAAAAGACATATTTCTAGTGTGCAGAGTCAGGGTAAGGCACATCTTTGGGTTTTGATCACATGATGCACTCAATACGACTTGGTTCAACATATTCTAGGCATAACTCTAATATCAACACAACTAGAAACTGAGTGGTGAACCTAGTGTGAGTAGTTACTTGCACTTTGATTGCATCTATGCGGGTCTATTGTGCCTTGGAGTCCATTTATCTATTTTTGGCTCATGTCAAATCATTTTTACACCTTGTATATATTGGGTTGGCCTTGGGTAAGTCGAGGCATTCCTCAACTAAATGTGGTCCTTGACAATACCTACACATTGGATGCATTAGGAAGTCACATTGATAGGGCTCAATTGAATTGCACTTATAATATGATCACAATGGGAATCTTCTTCCACCTTGCCTTTTGGCACATATTTGCATCCCATAGCTAGCATTTTTTTTTACCATGTCCCTCATTTCTTTGGTTTGCCTACCCTCTAGCTACTGTAGTCACCTATCATGTGCCTCTTTCCATATTTTCATGTATCTCATCAATTACTCAACAGTCAGTTGTGGCATGAGTGTAGGCATCACACAATTTACAATAGAGGGTTGTGTTCACTTGAATGGTGTATTGCAACAATGGGAAATTTTAAAATCATGTCCCTCATGGCAAAATTCACAATTTAAAAGCAATGTGTGCACATTCCTTCAAGGGTAATTTTTTCTATTATGGCCTTCCACCTCATAGTTGATGCACCACAATCCACTTTGAGCATCTTGTAATGAACTAATGATCAACTTCTATAGTTAGGAGGCTATAGACGTAATTTGTGCCTCCATGAAAGGATTGATTCTTTTATCGGTGCTCCTAACTACCTTGGCTTAGAGCACAACTTCTAGTGTTTTAGGGGGTTCATGTATGTCTTCATAGACATCACTCTTCTAAAGGGTACTAGCAACCCTCCCATGAACCATTACACATGTTAGGAGGGGTGAATATCGTAAGGAAGTTTGGAAAGAAGAATTTTAAATCTAACATCATACAGGTGCATGATTTCTAAGATCCCTTGGCTAATTTCTTTAGGCACAGTGATGCTCTTCTATTCATACTCAAGAATATTGAATTCCTTCAAGAAAGCCTCCTTTAGAATGTCATAATAAATCATGGCCTGGTCAAGATCAAATTTCCTATACCAGGTATGAACATGATCAAGCAAAGTTATCGTGAATTAAGTTTCCTTATGCTCAAACTAGTTCATACCCTAAGCACGCCATTAAAGCTCACATTTTAACACATGTTCCATAGCATTTTCCACACTGCATTATTCTAACAAGTGCATTACCATCTTTTAGTATATTGGTTGTGGGGGGTGGTGGCATCTGAGGTATGTTCCCCCTGGTACTTATCCTAGTGGTGGTTTTCCAACACCTTTGGTTAATGGGTTAGGCATTGACCCTATAGTTTTTGTTTGTGCCATTGAAGTTATTGGTACAGTGCTACTCACTTGTGGCATTGGACCATTTCCTATGGGTTGTTGCCTAGTCTATGTAGCTGATATTTACCAAACTATAATGCTTGCGCTTATGTTCTATGTTTTTGAGCTAGCACCCAAAGTATTATAGGTACCTTCACTTAGCTCCTCATAAGGAACAACTTGGTCAATTGCAAAATTGTAATCTAATTTTTCAAACTAATCAAATTCAATATTGATAATAGGGTCAGTTATCACTCTTATTTATTCCTAAGGGGGATCTAATGCATGAGCTTGCACCATATGTTTAAAGGGGGTAGGTGCTTCTAACGCATCTTCAATGGTCAAATTTGATAGGAACCTCGAGCATTCTACATCGGTTAATTGATGAGCTTAGTATATGGCTTCAGTGTCTCTTTCTTCTTGGCACTATTGTAATTCAATAGATCTTTCCCCATGCCCTTCTTGCTTGCTACGGGTTCTCTCAACACTTCTAGGTTCCATATCTTATATCAGCTAGTGCCTTCTCTTATTATAAGCTTTCCACTTGAGCTCTTAGGTGTTAATCTGATCATCCCCTTCCATTTTGCTTCACCTACATATCCCCTTCTTCCTCATTGTGATGCTCATATGTGAATGGATTTTATCCTTCCATTATTATGGTTTAAAATTTGTAATCTACCATCAATTTCTTAAGCTTGGTACCAAGTTTTTTCACAAACTTGCGTCTGGGTTCATGCAAGAATTGTATGTCGATACTAAAAACTTAAGCATGTAACTGTTCATCACTTCTTTCCACCATATGTTTATAGCTTTGGTCCAAGTAGCATCAAGGTTCTCAAGATTTCATATGTGATCCTTCATCCACTCAAGGTATTTCATAGATTCATATTCTATGGGTTGTATAAGTAGCCAACCATGAATACACAGGCTCAGGTAGTTCATAAAATAAAACCTCATATAAGTTATTCTGGACCCACTTCCTCTATTTTTGTTCTTTACAAGATGGATGCTTCAGTACAAAGTTATCTTCCCCATGCTCTAGCCAATGCTCGATGTTCTTGAGGAAGAGGTAGAGCATTTTTATTTTGCACCATCACAATAACAAATTAAACATAGTTTTTGGCAATGAAACCCCAAAATGTTGTAGAAAAGTCAGTTATTTACTCCATCAGGTGCTTCCTTGGAGTCCAAGTTTGTTCTAGACTAGTTACAACTAGGCGTAATCATAGAATAAACCCATGGTGCTCAACATTTATCACTCGATTGCACTCACATCAATTCACATAAGGAATGAGCCTTATACGCTCACCCAAAGCATACCAAATAAATAATCATGGCCTGCATTAGGCTAGTCATGCCATGGCATAACTCCTTCTTCAAGGGGTTTGATCTTTGTAATAATGACATTTATGAGTTCATCAATGTAAGCCATTTTTGGGTTGAGATAAAGGTTTATAAGTACAAAACCTATTTAGTTAGATACTTATGGTCATATGGATGCAAGTCTATTTTAGTTTGCTCTATATTCTCATAGACACAAGCTTATTTTCATTATGCATAGCATCCTTTGATGCTTGGATGGTTTAATGGGATATCTTAGATCAAGGGTTCATGTTGGTTTAGCACTTTCAGTTTAGGTGTTAAAGCTTGGGTGCATGCCCTTTCCAACACTTGAGATTATTTTCTCCCAATATGATGATGTCACTCTAAACTCTAGAGATGCCATAAATGCTGAGAATTAAAGCTTACAAACAACATTATTTGAATAAAATTTATCACACTAAACTCATAGCATTCATTGCATATTTTAATCACAAAGCTAAATATATTACCCAGGACTACTGTGTATTACTTCAACCATTATTCATATACTTAATGCTCCAAAATAAAGAGTATAGTTTATTTGGCAAAAATAGAGTAATAACTCATCTAAACTACTAAAAGCCCAGTGGCTCACAAGCGAGCTTGGGCATGAGAAAGTGGAGTCTTAAGGGCTTCCATTCTAGTCTTAAGGTTTAATGGAAGTCACTTCTCTATTTTTGGAACCAATTATATAGAGCTTCACTATCTTCTCATCATCCTTTGCATACTGGTTTGAGCTTGATTTTATAGCCTAAAAGAACACCTTCTACTAAGGTGGAGTTACACATGCCGATTGTTGAGTTGGATCTTTTCTCAATCATTATGTTGGCTCTATTATGTTTTTCCCTTAATTTTATGATCACCACATGCTTCCATTCCTTGAAGATGCCCCAAACATTATAGAATTTATTAACCGCCTACTAGATGGCATAAGGAGTGCATTAATTCATCCAGTTGGCACAAAGATATCAAAATAGCAATCATCCTAAATGATTGCCTCATGTCAAGATGTCTAATGAGTTGGCACTATTCCATACTTAGGAAAAAAGGGGCCAAATAAGATGCCTCTAGTGCTATAAAACAAGAGTATACACCACTAGTTGTTTAAAAGTGATTACAATGGAATCACATTTCTAAAGTTAAAAAAAGTTATTAAACATTTTTTTAATAAAATAAATAAATGTGTGGTAAGATAAATAATATGTTGAGAAACAAAATTTCAAGGCATAAGAATATTAGGCCACAAGATCAATCAAAGCAGATGATGAATGTAGAGAATCATCTAGCTTATCACACTAGCTAACACTAGTGGAAAATCTACCATCTCTGATATTGCCTCCCACCTATCATTAGTTTTATCTTTATTTGAATCATCCTTTAGATCTTATTTGGATGAAAAAATTACTAATGCCATACATGAGAATTTCCATCTTTATTGAACCATACATCCACCAGCATCAGGAAACGTAGACCCACCACCATGAGAACTTTGACCAAACATTCAAGATGAAGGACTTCATCCCCTACTCCTACAGTATCTACCATGAGCTCGATAGCCATGACCTCTAAGAAGGAGACCATTAGTAAGGAGAATATTAAGGGACCTAGTTGAATGCACATGGATCACTCCTTCAATGGTTCAACAAAGATTGAAGATGTTCAACCTCTAGGTGAACATTCTCATCTCGCACTTGTATTTGTGGCATTACATTATAAAGTAGTGCATCAAGAATGACTAATACAGGTGACTCAAAAAAATTGGCAAAGTTAAAAAAATATCAATAAATAAATCTCTATATAATATTTTCACCATCCTTTCATTCTCTTTTCAAAAATTAGATCATGTAAACTATGGCAAGGTGGCAAGGAGGTGGTGATGGTGGTTGGGATCTAACAGACTGAGCCTATTAAGCATGTAAAACCATTCTTCTCTTTTGTTGATGCACCACTGTAGGGGGAGTAGCCCTTCTTTGTATTCTTGACACTCAATCAAGTTAAAATCACCACATATGATCCAGTTGGCATCAGGGGGTGAGTCAATAAGCCATTATCAAAACATCATCCTGTCAACATCATTATAAGCATAAATGTTGGAAATATTAAGCGAACAAGTATTAAATTTGAAGAGTGTCCACACAACCCAATTCATGGGTTACGAACCCCAAGTAATAATAGTTGGTGATAGAGAAGGGGGAATTAATGTAACCACACCCCATGACTACTCTTACGCTTTGACATCTAAAAAACAACACCAACCAATTCAGTTTGATGATAGTGCTAAGTGTAAATCCAAAACTTAACCTCTTTTAAATAGAGAATTTCATATTAACAAAAAACTAACATGTATCCATTACAATATGTTGGTGGGTCATCTTAGTAAGGTGATACACATTCGAAGAGTACACAATCATGGAATGCATTTGTTTGCATAGTGGTCTCCTCATCAACCTCCACTAAAATTGAAAAGTTGTTAGTTAGATATGAACGGTGTTTACCCTTCATAAAGTCACTTAAAGGGAAAGCCCACCATTCATCTTGAAGATACTCACCATCTTTGGGTGGTAGGGAGGGGTTGCGCTCTTGACGGTACATTGATTTACGATCAAACAATGCCACTACAAATTTTTGTCATGCTTGATTACTTCACCTCTAAAGGGGTTGTGTTGGTTGAGAAACCATTATTTGGATTTGAGAACCTGTAAAAATTTGAAGCTTGTGGAGTGAAAATGATACGCAATATCGCTTGTTGGGGGCAAAATACAATGGTTTACTAGATGTTATTGAAATGTATATGGATTTATACATAATGGCTAGAGCCTTTTATGTCGTGTATAGAACTTGCAAGGTATTATTTTTATTGGTCACAATGGTCTATCCATCAAAGAATGTTTGTGTACCTTTGTTCACCTCCAAATATATTTTGGGTGGTGAAGCAGTCATAAAATGGCCATGAAAGTGCATTCACAAAATTTAAGATTCATGGATTAGAAACGAAAGTAAGTATTAGGCCTATTAATATATAGCATGTGTTGTGTGAGGTGTTTGTCACCTATTTTTATATAAATAATATCTTTAAGTTCTTTAGACAAATGAACTTCCACACAAACACATTTTTGTAGTCTAGCCACATAAAACTTATTCTACTTAAACCTTGTAAAATGCCCTAACAATCTAATTAACTAGTGTACAAAACTCCAAAAGGACAAGAGGAGGCCAGTGAACTCTATTTAATTAGTTACTTTTAGCTTGACATGCTCAGAAACGACAAAGTCACAGATCCAATGGGAAAACACCACAAATATGTTATGAATGAACCAAGGACCCTGAGCTACAATGGCTTGACAATGATCAACATTGTGAAACGTGAACAAAAAAACACTTAGTCATATTATTCCATGTATTGTGAACCCGTGATTTCAAGGTGTTTTGAGAGAAGACTCGATCAAAAAAACAAGCAACTAATATAAATTGTTCAAAATAGTTGCATGCCTTGTTAAACTTAAGACAATCTAAAATAACATTAAGTAGACTTTCAAAGGTATGCATTACTTTGTAGAATATTTTCAGCACGAAATTTTATATTCGCTTTAATACCATTGGATTCGATAACTCTATCGATAACTCATACGATAATTATTATAAGAATCGTAAAATAAAACATTAAATAAATAAAATGACCCTTAAAAAATAACAATTAAGTAAATGTAACGCAATTAAAATACGACCTACGCGAGAAAACTTTATCACCGAAAACGTTAACATCAATGTAATGACATCATCCAAACAAAAAAAATTAAAAAAATGTTGTGACATAACTCTAACCCTAATTTTTTTTAATTTTCATTGCTCCACTTTTCTAAACCCTCGTAAACACCTATCACTCTAATTACTTTATACCCTTAAATATGATACGCCGAGAACCTAAGACTTTATCTATAAAAATGGCATAAATAATTAAGTATTGGTTAAAAGATCTATGGCTTTCACATTCTTGAAATTATCCATAAGATAATTTATCAAAATATCTATCATACAAATATCTTACAGTTTTTTATTTATAAATTTTATAAATATTTAAGAGTCAATTAAATACTATATCTCAGGGAGGAAAATGAGATGTACAATTTTTTAATTTATAATTTTTTGTCCGCTGAATTGCATAGATATCCGCATCTATACCATTTTTTATTTTTTAATAAACATTATATAATTTCAATTAACGTGCGTTCATGTGATTAATGTTGAGAGATACTATAACTCTCAACCAATAGAACAAGCATGTCAACTCTCAATAGTTTTTAAATTGGACGTACGAATTAATATTCATAAATCACAATCAATTATATTATATGGGTTTTGACACTAAAGCCAAGTTGGTATTATTTGTATGGATTTGGTCAGTCCACTTGCCCACCATAGAGTTTAAATGGACTTTTTTGACATTGACCATTTTACCTATCGTGACCCATGACTAATGTAGAACCATTCATTATTCTTGGACTAATGGGTTTTCTTTGACTATTGGGATTCTCCTTATGAAGTGTTATTTATAAATATTAGGGAGATTGTTAGTAGGGAGAATTTGGAGCGAATGGTTGACTGCACATGGAGTGCTCTCCTAATGGTCTAATAGAGATTGAAGGTGCTCAACATTTAGATGGACCTTCTCAGCTTGCTCTTGTATATGTTGCATTACATTAGATATCATTTGTATTTTATTAGTAACAAAAAATAACCTTCAAGAGATAGTTGGTTAAAATAACATTATTCATTTTTTTCATAACTAAAAAATAATTTCAGAACAAAAAATGTGTCATATTTGGTTGTATTGTGCATGTAGCATGGTCAAATCTCCTAAGAGCACCATTTCCTAGGAAAATAATTCTAAACAAAATAGTTGAAAGAGGGTGTGAATCCATTTCTAGGCTAAATGGGATTGCTTGCAAAACCATAAGAGATGCTTGAGAGACTTAGGTTGTTAGTACGAAGGGCATAGATGATTAACAACTCCTAAGTGAACAACAGTGTTTCCGACGAGCAGGCCTTGGTGAGGAGTCCCAAAGGCCATTTGCAATCTGCACACCCCTTAGAGGGTGATTGAATGCCAATCTTATGAATATGTTCATCGAGAATAGCTTTTTATATCTTAATGATGGAAAAAAGATCACTATTGCTAAAATGAAACCAGCCATAAATGATAGGCAAGGGAAGCCAATCTCATAACTGATTGCAAAATAAGTTAGATATGACCTTAACTATTTTTTTTACTATTTTGAGATTCTTGACCCAAGGAACCATGGTAAAGGAAACACTATAATAAGAGGGAATTGGAGACCACCATAGGGAATGAGAGTTTATAGATAGCCCAGATCTAAAACCATTCCCATCCCAAGTTAAATGTGGCTTAAGAAACTCTTAGGCTTTCCATACACTCTAAACTAAAAAATTTCCCACATTCCACCGATGATTTTGAATATGACAATGGAGTTCCATTTGGATGGTATGTATGAGGGGAGAGGAGTTTTGGGAGGGCACAAAACATCAAGTCAAAGGGATATTAATTTTTGGACAATTATACATGGATTCTATATAAGTCTATATTTTTCACCTACTAAATATTTTTATTATAGGGATCATCAATGCATCAATCTCCATGAGTGCACATCCAAAGTAGTGCACTAGGTTTAGGACATCAGTTCTTGGTGCTTTGTGAGAGATTCTTCAATGATCATCTACAATATTTGAATTCATCCATCACAATGTGCTTATTTAGCCTCCGATTTTTCCCATTCTCCCTCTTCCCTCATATTCTTCATGTTTGTATGTTTTCAGCTAAGCCAAAAACATTTTGTAATGGCCCCTTCTTGGTTGACCTCATCAATTAGGCCGAAGGCGTACTACATTTTCTCAATATGCCTATGGTAAAGTTGATGACATCAACTAAGTCTGACTAGTTACTTTTAAGATTTAATATGTATTTATAGAATCCCTAATTGTTATTTTTAGTAAGATCCAATCCACTCTGCTCATGCACACAAATCCACCTTAGTAAGAAGAAGAGGAATTAGGGATTAGGAGCTTACACTTGTGGAAGGCTATAATGTACAAGGTCTTTGAAGATTCAAGAATAAAAGTTGAAACAACAAGGTACACCTGGTCTTTGGAGTCCCCACCTAAGGATACTTACGTCTTTTTGTTTCCATCTTGAGCTTCACCTAAAAATTATCTCACAAAGAGCCACTTGAGCTAAGGGGATATTGATGAGAAAATTCAACCCAATAGAAGAATTCATATCCCAATACACTTTCTTTATTTACTTTGGTAGATATGTGTGTGTGTGCATGTGCTATATTGGTGTGTTATTTTGTTCCATGTTTAGATTAGTATATGTTATCTTTGCATGATTTGTTTACTTTATTTACACCTTTTGGCTATAACCCTTAAATTAGATGTCTCTTGGTTATAACTTATTAGATTAGATACCTCTTATTTACCACATAATGTCATTTCTTTCTCTTTAGCTTACCTTTTTACATCTTGAATCTAGGTTGTCTTTCTCTTTTCAGTTTCTTGCATACATCTCCTAATTATATGTTTGATAACCTCATTGTACACAATTCTTACTTATAGCCCCATAACACTTTGTGGAATATAATTTTTGTACATATGTCAGATCTAGTGTGATCTTCTACATTTTCCTATATTAGAGGATATGTTTATTTTTATTATATTTTCCCTGCATATATTTTACAAACCCAACATGAATCTCACTATACCATTGTGTTGGATCATTTTCAAGCATACTTTGCTTGTTAAATCCTCCTTTATCTTTTATCTCCTCAGCTCAATCACCACTTACATGCAATTTGTATAGCTTGCTAGCTTTCAAAATCTCTCTTTCTAATCATGTAATCTCTTAGGGCCCCAATCAATCAAGAAAGTTGCATCATCAAAGATCTAAATTGTCACAACAATTATATCCTTACGATGGAAATCTCAAAATCATTATGGCCAAAGTTCCCCAAAATTATCTTCCCATTTCTACCAAAGCCAAAGATATCCAAGATGGTCTTCGTATTCTTCCCATTTCTACTAAGGTCAAATATCTCCAAAATTATCTTCCCATTCTTCCCATTTATACCATGGCTAGAGATCTCTAAGATTATCTTCTCATTTTTTACATGTATAGCATGTCTGAAATCTCCAAATTGATCTTCCCATTTTTCTCATTTCTACCATGCTCAAATATCTACAAGATGATCTTCCCCTTATTTGTAGTTATAACATGGATAGAGATATCCAAGATGATATTGTCATTTCTACCATAACCTAAGATCTCAAAGATGACCTTCACATAATTTGACAAGCATATCATGGATGAAGATCCATGTTTAATGTTATTTTTTATTTAAAAATGAAATGCTAAGAATAAATAAACTATTGAATATTGATTTAGATATACAAAAATATACAAACATGAATGTGAAATACATAATTTCTACAATAAGTAATGAGCCTTAATAGTAAATTGATAAAATATATATGCAAAACTAGCTTGGATATGATTTATTGTTAACTGTGTAGGTTGGTTATGGATGGAAACTGGCTAAAAATACTTGTGAACTGTGTCACATCCAAAAATAGGAATTCAAATTATGTTAGGACAAGGTCATACTAGGAGGACACAGACACACTATGGCCTTATTTATTGATTGTGATCATGTCCTAATTGACTATGTAATATAGTTTTTGATATGAGTACATGCAACTATCTGTGAGGGTTTAATGTTTTTTTATATATGTTTATTTGATGTGTAGATGACCTATAAAATCAAAACCCTAGTTCCTACGTATAAACCAAATATAAATCAACTGCCAAAAATGGGTAATAAGGTTAGGGAATAGTCAAGCTATCCTCATAAAACCTCATGTAATCTAAATACCTACATGGACCAAAAGGGCCTCAGTTCGATGTAGTTCTCCCTCTGAGAGTGAGTGTATGAATCTTAACTTTGTTATATGAATGCAACTAGATTGGTTGATTTGAATGCTTGATAATGAGTGCCATTAACCTACAATAAAATGACTTCAGACTTGGCCTATGATTGTTAGAATGCAATAAAATAAAAATTGGAAAGAATAGGGCTCTTTTTTTTAGTGTGCAGTAGAATTGCCAAGTGATTTCTAGATATTATTTGATATGCCTTTATGTTATTATATAGAGGAAACTTTTGAATATTTTCATTAACCGACCTTGCTAAAAATATGGGAGGGATAAAATTTAATGTCTCAAATTTAAAAAGTTATTGTTGGAGCATGAAAAGTGAAGATGCACTAGTGGACAAGGCCGTAATGTGGCTTTGTCTGACTTAATGTGGTCTTATCCTAGAAGGACAAAGACTACTAGAACTAGTCTGATAGAGTTTATAAGAAAAATATGGATGTATGAGTGATGTTCTGAGTAGTTGAAAAATAGTTTTTAGAATAGTGAAGACTCCCATATATATTTTAAGTGAACGAAATGGTGAAAAGACCAAGTAGGGTAAGGATGTCAATATTAAACATTGTAAAGAACTTAATGATTAATTTTGAGTGTCTACACTTTCCCCCACTTTATTATAGTGATGCAACAAAGTGAAATTACGAGAGTAAAGGAGATGTAAAACTAAGTATGTATAAACACTTTGTCTTTTGATGTGAAGCACAATTGTACAAGATACCTCAATGGAAAACCTACAACAATGTCACTAAAAGTAGTTACTACTCATATTTGAAAGTATTGAAATTTTGAAATTTACAATTTGAAAAGAGAGTAAGGAAAGTACACACTTGAAAGAGTGAAATTTAATTGTTTTGTAAATTTGAAAATTGAGAAATGTGTATACCCCCTTGTTGATGCATTTAGATAAATGTTGAACCTATGGCGAATTTAGATTGATCAAGTCTCAATTTAAAAACCAATGAAAGCCCTTGAGTTGGATAGATTATATGCTTCAACTTTCATCTAAATATGTAGGATACTTTGTATAATGATTGAAGGATAGAACCACCAAATGTGGCTTGCTGCAATATAAAAATTAAAACCATATATGTTTAGTGTCACTAGAGTCTAACATGGTCCACTGACAATATGAAGATGAATCACACCATTGCAGACAAATCTAGATTCTATTTAAAACTTTTGAAATTTAAAATTGTCATGTAGAAACATGAAAATGAATGAATAGCATGCCTCATGTATCTGTACTGAATTGATTTTGAATGCCAACTAAATTTATAACTTTTGAAACTTACAACTTGTAAATTTTTGAAACATGTAAATTGTAGCTGTAGGAATGAGTGCACATGTTTGGCATGCATCCTCATAATATGAAAATATATAATCATATTGAAATATAATTATTATATTTTGTCATAAATCTGAATTTTTTTGCCTATGAGGCTTAAATTCTCAAGGCAATTCACTTGTGATGCCCCCCTTTTGAGATGAGAGACATAGCCTACAAGTTACTAATCTCAAAAGAAAGCATATGTGAAAGATATAATCATGTAGTATCACTTTGAATACTTGAATTGGATTTCATCAGCGTATTGAATGTGACATTTAATTTTTATATGAAACATGTGTTAGATAGATATAGCATTGAAGCACATAAGTAGCATATGTATGATATGTATCATGGCACAAGATCAAAAATAGAAATAATTCATGGTATGAATCATGAAAACATAGTAACAAGTAATGAATATAGAAGTAATGTTATACAATGTCAACAGTTAAAATATAATGTCACACATATGGCCCTAAGGCCACACACAAGGGACATGTGAATATCGCATAAGAATATAAGGTTAAGGGCCACATGAAAATGGCATGATGATGTCAGACAAGCATAAACATGTATATGTGGTACACAAAAGGTTAAGGGACACACACAATAAGCAAACAAGTCCTAAATTATCATGTAGTAAAGTAAGAATCTTAAAAATAATCATAAAGCAAATGAGACTAGCTAACATCGACCATGTGTATGAATATCATTGTTAGAAAAAAAATTCATATAATACAATGTAAAGTATAAGTGATTAGCAAAACATTTATCTGATATATATTTCATCATGGTAGAAAGGTTGTAGATAGATACAACTTGTTGAAGTGGTCAAGGAAAATGAAGAGTTGCACCCAAATTAGCAAATTCGTTGGGTAATAAGGGAAACCTGACATCAAAAAACCATTTGAAATTATGTCTTGTAACATATTTACATGCCTCATGAAAAATAATTGTGTATAGTGAATGGTTGTTGATTCAATTGGTGAAGTTTCTTAGCTCACAAAGAAGCCATCATGGATCAATTCTTGTTGCTAGTAAAACCTGACACACAAAAAGGGATGAGGCCAGGATCATGCCCCATGCAACTTTGGCAGAAGGGATACCCCTCAGTCCATGGCTCCTAGCTTAAGATCACTATGTAAAGCAGTGATTCATAAAAAAAAAGAATATTGTGTATTAAAAACTAAAATATGCCATCTACTTGACATGAAATAAATGGCATATGCAAAAAAGTAAGCTAGCAACATTTGAAAATGCTTTTTAGATCCTAATTTTGATTTTTTGAAAATATTTTGTATTTTTAACATATATGAATTTAATTTTGAATTTTTTAACTATTTTAAATTGAATATATCTATATAGATATAATAACGACATAAATTCATTATTATAATGGGATTTTTGATAGGTTTGACTTCAAGTGTAATTAAATGATAATCTATTATACCAATCTTTTTAGTGAGTATGAATGGACCCAACCAATTGGATTTGAATTTGCCTTTATTTTCTATGTCAACATTAGTATTATTTTGATTTTATTTAATTAAAAATATCACCAATTTGGAATTCGTAGTCACAAATTTTATTTCCATTTGCTCTTTTAATACATGCTTGATAAACCTTTAAATTTTCAAGAACACGTATGCATTTGTTATCAAGCATTTATAAATCATGTAGGAGTTTTTCCCAATATTCATTATCTTTTATATTATATTTTAGTGAGATTCATAAAGAGGGTATTTCTATCTCAAGAGGGAATATGGCTTTAGTTCTATAAATAAGAGAGGAAGGTGTAGCGTTTTTTTGTTTGCGTACGCTTGGGCAATATTCCCAAAGAGTGTAGATGATTTGATTATACCAATATATTTTATGTTTGGCAATGGCTTGCTTAATATTTTATTGACTTTTTATTAGTTAATTCAATTTGACCATTTCCTTGTGGGTAGTAAGGAGTAGAAAAAATATGATAGATTTTGAACTTAGAGCAATTTTTTTTATTAGTATTATTAAAGAGTGAAACATTATGCATTACAATTGTAGAGGCTAAGCCAAATCACACGATAATATTTATTATTAAAAAGTTGTAAAAATCCTCCCCTATTGTGGATTGTAGAGGCATAACTTCTACCCATTTTTAAAAATATTTGATAGCCATAATGATAAATTATGTCCCGATGGTTTTGGATTTATTTTTTCAATTAAGTCAAAGCCCCAAAGAGAGAAAGGCCATGGAGAGATAATAGGTTGTAGTGTGTATGATGGAGCATGATAGATATAACATAATTTAGCATATTTGTGACATAATTGTTCCATTTTTAGCCAATAATATCTTTGACATAATAGTTTGTAAGACATTTAGGCTTAAGTATTATTTAGACATCATAATAATTATCCATCAAAAGAGCACTTGAATAGATAGCTACTAATGAGCACATAACACATGTCGAGATGTTGTAATTTATTTTTATTCTCCCACAAAATTTTCATTAAAAGTAGATTTTTAGAGATAATTATATATGTCAGTATACCATTTAGGGTTATTTGCACTTCAAATAAATGTGAGAATGTCTAATGTATTGATAATTTCATTGTTAACTACAGGATTGCATAATTATTGGATAGTAAATTTTGCATGATCATCATTAATATCAATTGGGATTAAATATGCAACATTACCCATGAAATCAACATGTTGGTTATATTTACAAGGAATCTCAATACAAAAAGGAGAGAAGTGTGTTATCAGATGTTGAACCATGTATTTATAGGAGATGAGCTTGTCTTATTTAGTTTTATAAACATCTAAGACTTGATTAATGACAAGTTGTGAATCACCATGTACACATAAAGATTTGATGTTAGAATTTTGTGTTGTTAACAAGTCGAGAATTAGAGATTCTTAGTTCACTATTTTATTTGTGCATGAAAATCCCAAATGAAAAGTAAAAGGCATGTGTTCACCTTGTAGAGTAACAAACACAATCCTAGGCCCAAAACCTATAGCACATTTAGATCCATTAAAATACATAATCCACATGTCATGGTTGATATTATAAGAAGTAAATTTGTCTCAAAATTCCATAGTGATGGGTAGTGGATCATGTAATGGGGAAACAACTAATTGAATTCATAAAGAATAGTGGTCTTTTTCTCAATGTGCAACAAAATTGCTAAGTGATTCCTATATATGCTTTGAGAGGCCTTGGTGTGCTTATATAGAGGAAACTTTTGAATATTTCCATTAATCAACATTTATAATAGTTCATAATGGGTAACATTTAACATATTGGATTAAAAAGTTACCCTTGAAGCATAGGGGATAAGGCCGCACTAGTGGATAAGGTCATAGTGTGACCTTATCTGACCTAGTGTGGTCTTGTCCTAGAAGGACATAGACTACTAGAACTAGTTTGACAGGAGTTTGTAATATTAATAGGGATGTTTTAATGATTTTAATATTAGTTACAATATAGTTTGTATAATAGTGAAGACTCCCTATAGATCGTAAGTTAACAGAAAGGCAAATAGACCAAGTAGGGTAAGGATATCAAGATTAAACATTGTCAAGCACTAAATGATTAATTTTGAGTGTCTAAAATCCCATAAATTATATTACCATAATTTTAAAATATTCAAAATAATATCCCACCATATTTGAATCCGATCCTTATGGTCATTTCCAATACAAATCTTACAATCTTCACTTTGATACATATTACTAGCCCTATTGTTTCTCTCTTATAAAACCCCACATGGGTCATTAGGAAAAATTTATATTATACTAATAAATACCCTCAACAAATACTCTTTGAAACCCTATAAAATATTGATGTTATTGGCCTGATCGATGATGTTCATAAAAAATTCCAAAAAAATAATGCCACCAGCCATGCTGATAACATTCCAAAATTTTTACAACCAGCCAAAGTGATCATCCCAAACATAAATATTAAGAAAAACAAACCTAAATTTGACACCATCAACCCAACCAATGATGTCTAAAAACATTTTACAGCCCTCTTTTCAAATTATAACATCACATTGAATTCCATTGTCATGTACATTATACAAATCAATCAAATAAAACATGATAACAAAACCAACAAATATGATGAATTGCTAGTATTGTATTGTTTGCCTCTTCATTTGAAATGTTCACTAAATATAATCTATGTATTGTATGAAGTGGATGCTTTTATTTGATCAGGCATCCACTCCTTATATAAGATAAGTGTTGATAACTTCTTGAAATTAAGTTATTTAGTATCTAAAATCAAATGCAGGGACTCAACAAAAGAACCAAAATATGATGGAAATTTATGCATAAAAAAAGAAACCATGTTTATATTATCTATATGTTTCTCAATAGCATATATTTGATCATTAATATCCTTCATAAATAAGAGATATTCAAAAACAAAACATCCTAGTTGTAACTTAGTGGAAAACAAAAAAAATCACATACAAAGCCCTTTAAAATTTTGATTCTCAATACTTTGTTTTGAGATTTATCCATAATATAGACACTACAGTCAAATTTCTAACTTCTTGTACTAATGCATCACCAAATAACAATTTGAGAAGCATTATAGCCTCTTTCTGTCATTTTTCATAATCTTCTCGATCATCTTCTAATCATTGTTCTTTGGCTAAAACAATATGGCCAAGATTCATATAATCACATATGGTAATTATTTTATGATGCCATAGATTGTAATTATTTTTGGTAATTTTTTTGGACTTATGTAATAATAAATGTTATATATTAACCATTTTATTCCTTAAAACTAGATAATAAGACCATAAAAATAATCAAATGTGAAAAATGACAAAGCTTTATACAAAAATTTCTTCGCCACTACATCTTAATTCCACCAAGAAAATTTTTAGTAAAATATACCTTTTCAATCACAATATACATAATTAATAGTATTATACATATGTTATAGACAAATTTTTAAAAAATTTATAAAGTTTATAAGATTAAAACTTAAAAAAATATGTATTAAAATAAAATTCTAAATATAAATATTTATAGTTTTAAAACTCTATGATAAAAAATTATAACTTTTATCTTTTTTGTACAAAGACTGCACTTGTATGGTTTTGCTTCAACATGGTTTTGAACATCATAAAAAAATGCTTCAAGTTTGGATGTTCTCTACACCTCTATGCACACTACACAAGGCTATTACAAATCACAACTCTTCATATGTTGGCAAAAGGGATAAGGTCACCATATGGATGCATCACCTTTAGATAGCTATGCATCCTTCAAAAAAACCATCACGCCTTCTTCAAATTTTTGTCTCAAACCTATAAATCATTTTCCTTTTGTGCACTCATAACTACTTCACCAAGGTGTTGTAATTATGAGTCACACTTTTAGAAATAGTCTGCATTGCTTAAGAAGTTGAAGACCAACATGTCATTCCTTCTCCATTAACGTGATTCTAACACATTGTGCTTTTGATTTATTTCTATCATGGGATTCGGCTTATGAAAACACAAAAAATAAAATAGAAAAACATGGGTTGTGCTTCTAACACCAATCCTTCATCGCATTAATTGGATACATGCTTATGTTTTTAGACACACACCCTCTGAAAGGATTTCCTCCTCCTAAATATTTGTTCTAACTTTGTTTGAAACCCTAGTAAACAAGGTGAATTCCCAAGGGAAAACCCTTTTATTATAAACATCATGCACAAAATAGTAATTTGGACTCAAGAATAACATTTTACATAATTTGAAACATCTTACCCCACAAGAGCATAAGGTTGAAGAAATCATCTCTTATTAGTGTTTTGAAACATGGGTAGTTGAGGAGAGATCCTTTCATAACCCATACTAGGAGGTTAATTAACAAAGTGAGTTCAAATAAATAACTTCCCTTCTTTCCTGTTAGGGTGTGGAGCTAAAAGCTTCAACTATTGCAGACACGAAGAAGGGAGGTTGCTGAAGATCCAAAAGTACTGGCATCGGCAGTATGACTGACGTCGATCATGACCAGTGCAGAAGGCAACTGGCGTTGGCAAGGAGTTGGCCGACGTCGGTCAGCACCAGACAGACATGGATCGATGTCGGTCGCCTGTGGCGGTTCCAGAACTGCTGTTGACGAACAGTCAGCTAAGTGAAGTGAGTGTTTGCATGTTTATGGACTAATTATAGTCACGAGCTGCGTGTCTAATTATTGTAATTAGAGTTCTATTTTTGTATGCATGGGATTCTATTTAAAGACCCATGAGGCATGTATTGTAAATCATGCAAGCAAGTAAAGTATTGAAGCAAGGAAGCAAGGTCAAGAAGATCTATAGGTGTAAGGTCAAGGAAATCAGCTGAAGCATTTAAGGAGGGGATAACAACTCAGGTTGTTGAGTTGGTTGTGTTGAGCAAGAGAGAGAGGGAAGAAGGTCTTGAGGTGTGGCAAGCCTTTGAGGTGGAGGAAGAAGTGGCATCTTCCTTATTGTATTTTCTTCTAGTAGTATTTAATACAAGAGTGTGTATTGTCTCTCAAATTCTTTGTTGTCTCAAGTTTCTAGTTACTTAATCATTCTGGTATAATTCCGTGTTTAATTGCTTATAAGAAAGTAATCAATTGTGCTTCCGTTGGATAAGGGGTTCCTAACAGTTGGTATCAGAGCTACAGTTTTTAGGGAGCAGGTTATTATTTGTTGATTACAGGTCATTCACAAGGTTTCTGATTGAGTGGAAGTTCAGCAATGGCAGAAGAAAGTAAGCTATGAATGGAGAAGTTTAACGGCAAGAATTATCAACATTGGAGGATGCAGATAGAGGATTATCTGTATCAGAAGGATTTGTACTTACCGTTGGGTGGGGTTGCATGCAAGCCCACATATATGAAGGATGAAGAATGGAGTGTTCTTGATCGGAAGGCTCTCGATTCCATAAGGTTGAGCCTTGCATCGTCTGTGATTTCCAACTTATCACAGTGCAAGACAACGAAAGAGTTGATAAAATCTTTGGCGAATTTATATGAAAAGCCCTCAGCTTCTAATAAGGTATTTCTTATGAAGCAGCTATTTACTTTGCAAATGCAGGAAGGTGGATCGGTACATACTCATCTTAGTGATTTCCATGGTTTGGTAAACCAGTTAGCTTCAGTCAATATTGTTTTTGATGATGAAGTAAAGGCTCTTTTAATTTTATGCTCCTTACCTAAAAGTTGGGATAGTTTGGTTATGGCAGTAAGTAATTCTGCATCTGCTTCTAAAATCTTAAAAGTTGATGATGTTGTGAGTGTGATCTTGAATGAAGAAATATGCAGGAGAAGCACAAGTGAATCATTAGGGAATGCTCTAAGTGTAGAAAGTAGGGGAAGGCAAAGAGAGAAGGTTGAGCAAGGGAAATCAAGGTCGAAGGTGGGAAGGAGATCCGAATCCAGAGGTGTCACCTACTGGTTTTGTGGAAAGAGAGGACATACAAAGGAGTGTTGGTTGAGGGATAAAGAGAATCAACATGAAGGTAATGAAGAAGCAAAGGATGCAAATATTTTGGTACAGGATGCTCTCATACTTTCTTTGGACAGTCAGGTAGGATCTTGGGTTTTAGATTTTGGTTCTTCTTTTCATGCATCCCCAAACAGAGATTTGTTCCATGAGTATGTCTAGGGAGACTTTGGAGTGCTTTATTTAGGGGATGGTATGCCTTATCAAATAGTTGGCAAAGGGAAAGTGTAGCTGAGATTGCAGATGGACAACACATGGGTGTTGAAGGAGGTCATGCATGTCCCAGTTTTGAAGCAGAGTTTGGTTTCTGTAAGAAGGTTGGGTGATGAGGGATGCACAATAACCCTCACAGTAGATTCTTGGAAGGTTACCAAGGGAGCACTTATTTTAGCAAGAGGTAAGAAAGTAGGTACTCTTTATCTATCTACTTGTATTACTGATTCTACTTGTGGTTTATCTACTTCAGCTATAGATTCGAAGATGTGGCCTAATAGGCTTGGTCACATGAATAAGAAGGGAATGGACGTTCTTGATTCAAAAGGTATGTGTTTAGATTTAGAAAGCATAGATAGAGTTCATTGCAGGAAAAGGAAATTTGATGCTTTTGACAGGAACAAAGAAGCCTTGGTGTTTATGGAGGAGATGAAGGACAGAGATCAGTCACAGGGGCTGAATAATTTTGAGCAGGGCAGTATGGATAGAGTTTTGATCCAAGATGAGCTCGAAAATGAATATTTCATCACTTACAGGAACACACAGACATCGATGTTGGTCACTTGGAACCGACGTCAGTCAGGCAGGTACCGACATTGGTCATGTGCAGACCAGCAGGGTCGGTAGAGTCGGGCAGAGAAGTCTGACGTCGGTCAGGAAGGAATCAACGTCGGTAGAGGGGACACTGGCATCAACCAGGGAAACGACATCGATAGTCAGGGTCAGTGCAGGGAACCGACATTGGTCGGGAGCAGACTGGGAGATGGTCGAGATCGGTCGCTGGAACGGATGTTGGGTGGACAGCAAGTTGTCAAGGAGTCTCAAACACCCATATGGAGGTCAGAAAGGGTAAGTGAACCTCATATTCGTTGTTCACCTTCTTTATATTGCTTACTGATGGTCAAGAACTAGGAAGATGTGAAGAAGCAATGCAGGTAGAATCCAAAAACAGTGGGAGCTTGGCATGGATGAGGAGTGTGAGTCCTTGGATAAGAGCCAAACAAGTATTTGTTGGTGGAGTTGTCAGCTGGAAGAAAGCACTGGATAAGGGATGGATTCCCAAGTTAGAGAAGAGAGTGGATGGACACGTGAGATAGAAGGCTATGATATATGGTCTTGATTAGGCTGCAGAACAATGGAGGTTTGACCATTGTATTTTTCTTTACCATGTTGGATAATATTAGCTACATTATCCTGTTACTGTATTGTGTTGCTTGTTGCAGGGTTTCATAAACAGGGAGTTTTCTGAGCTAAGGGTAAAGTTGGTTTAGAAGTATGTCATGAAGAATTTGGGAGAAGCAAAATTCTTTTGGCATAAGTGACAGGTATTGCATAACAGGTTTTGTGGTGGTTGGTCTTCAAGAGTGACTTTGAAGAGGGATACAGAGCCAAGGGAACAAAATAGATGGTGTACAGGTACAGGTACAGTTGTAGTTATTTATCTCCAAGTGGGAGATTGTTAGGGTGTGGAGCTAAAAGCTTCAACTGTTGCAGACACAAAGAAGGGAGGTTGTTAAAGATCCAAAAGTATCGGCATCGGCAGTATGACCGACGTCGGTCATGACCAATGCAGAAGGCAACCGGTGTCGGCAAGGAGTCGGCCGATGTCGGTCAGCACCAGACAGACAGGGACTAATTATAGTCACGAGCTGCGTGTCTAATTATTGTAATTAGAGTTCTATTTTTGTATGCATGGGATTCTATTTAAAGACCCATGAGGCATGTATTGTAAATCATGCAAGCAAGTAAAGTATTGAAGCAAGGAAGCAAGGTCAAGAAGATCTACAGGTGTAAGGTCAAGGAGATCAACTAAAGCATTCAAGGAGGGGATAACAACTTAGGTTGTTGAGTTGGTTGTGTTGAGCAAGAGAGAGAGGGAAGAAGGTCTTGAGGTGTGGCAAGCCTTTGAGGTGGAGGAAGAAGTGGCATCTTCCTTATTGTATTTTCTTCTAGTAGTATTTAATACAAGAGTGTGTATTGTCTCTCAAATTCTTTAATGTCTCAAGTTTCTAGTTACTTAATCATTCTGGTATAATTTCATGTTTAATTGCTTATAAGAAAGTAATCAATTGTGCTTCCATTGGATAAGGGGTTCCTAACATTTCCACCATGGTGTAAGATAATTTATAATAATTTCATGCAAATGTTTTTCATGGATGACATCAATAATCTTCTAGAAGGATTCATGGAAATTACTATGAAGATTAAACTTGGCTTTGGCCTCAGGCTAAGTGAGCCAAGAATGAATGGCTTAATAAAACAATGTATTGAAGAGTATGAATACCTCACTTGAATAATTTAAATGCATAAACCATGATGCTCATACAAATGGTAGCTCGTAGAAAGTTATAATAGGAATCAACCAAAAGAGTGTTGATTATTGATAACCCATCACTAAATCCATTTTTTTTATAAGAGATAGGGATTGAGAGCTTATTAGGCTTTCCAAATACTCTTATCCATAAAAATACTCATAATTTTGATTGGAACTTGAACAACAAAAAGGGTATGAAAACCTAAACCTTTATTAAGCAATTTTCACATATGGAGTGCAAGCAAAGATACATTTCCTTAAGAGAATATTCCTAGCTTCATTTCCTTCAATATCTTGGGATATTCATTTGGAACACAAATCAATGCTTTAATGGACACCAAGAAAACCCAAATAAAAACTTTATTTTAGCAAGAAACAATACTTCTAGGTCACCTAATGGAATCATTTCCCATGTTTAGAATTGGCCCATAGGATATCTCTAAGAATGTTTTTAAGCTTTAGATAGAAAGATTTATGTGGAACCCAACACGAGGAGTAATATACATGAGTCATTGTTATGATTTTATAACATGTTAGAAACTCTCCAACCAAATAAAGAGGCTTAGTAATCAAGTATGAAAGATTTTGCATAAACCTATCAATGACATACCTTTGTTATCTTGGAAGGGGTAGCTTGAAAAGGATTAAAAAAAACTAAGAAAGATAAATCTTTCACAACATTGAATCCATTTACAAGAAAATATATGAATCCATAGAAGGATTATATACAGCATAGATCTTTCCTCCATTGAATATTGGATCCTAATGTTACTTAATTTATGTTAAGGCATTGCATTGCATGCTTAACATTATCTTCTTCTTCAATCAAAGTAAGTAATGAATCCTTAATGGAGTGTCCATTAAAAATTTAAGGATTATCCTTCATTTGAAATGAATTCCTCTCATAATCCCTTGAGAAACAAAATTATTTATTAAGTGACCAAACCCTTATGCATTAAGCACATAAAGTTCAAGGCTAAGGGTATATCCCTTATGAATAGAGCAAAAAATTAAAAAATTCTCAAAATTTAAAACATTAACTAATACAAGTGATAAAGCACTCATAAATTACATACAAATTGAAGGAATAAAATTAGATCCAAACCCTAAGGCCTACAACAAGGAAAAAATGAATGTCCTTTCTATGTAGTCATACACTTTCTTGAAGTCTATCTTAACAAAAATGGCTTACTAATTAAACTTGTGAGCCATTCAATTCCTTTCAAATTAGAAGCTATGTTATATAATATGGGTCTAATTTTGATGAAACATGTTTGTTTGTGTCTATTAATAATTAGAAGAGATTGTGGACACATGAATCCAAACCTTTGGTCATAATTTTATAAGAGATATTTAACAATGTAATGGGTCACTAGTTATAAATCATCTCAGGATCATGAAAATTACGTATGAATTTAATATTAACCTTATTAATAATCTATCCAAGACTTATAGTATGAAATGCCTTTAAATAAACTTGATAAAAAACATCTCTTATGGTATCCCAAAGTATTTTATAGAACTTGTAGGGAAAACCATCACACTTAGGTGCTTTATCATTGACCTTATTCTTGACAACCTCATTAAGTTTATTTTTGGCTAGAAATCAATCACAAATAATGAAATGACATTACAAAAACTTAACATCTAAGTATTTTTTAAGAGATTGCTCTCATGTGGTAAAATGATCTTGTGCTTTTTAAAAAAGATTATAATGGCAAACCAAATATTTTTAGAATCTCTAGAAAGTTAGTAAGTTGTTGTTCTACTTCTATGATAACCTTGAGATGTATGCATGAATTTTATCATATGGAAAAACCCTTTGGAGACCTTATCTCTCACCTTGAGCCAATGTAACTCAAATTTGACTTGAGTGACACATGTTATATACACATTAACATGTTTAATGAAATTCTATAGTGAATTAACTCGCACTTGGCTAGGCTCGTGAAATTTTCATAGTTATAAGGCAAATTTAACATGCATTAACTCACTATAAAATATAAATTGAAACTTGCACCAGATATGTGCAAGTTGTCAAACATAAATGTGCAAAAATTGGCTTATGTGAGTAGTGGTGTTAGACCTCTAAACAGTCTAGTTGATTTTCCCTAAGGAATGTGGCAATCAAATATAAATCACTTGGATATGGGTGATAGTGAATCCATTACACAATGAAAAAATTAATAATAAAAAACTTCATCTTTTCACTTTTGGTCATTTTAACTTCCACTAAATGGAAAACTAGATTAGGAACTAATAAAAAAGAACAATATTCGACAAGGCTTCTACAAATAATGAAAAATAAGTGGTAAATGAAAATTACAATTGTATAAAAATAATATCCCTATCAAGTCATGTGATCACTTTATCAAACCCATGGTGGAGTTTAGAAAAATTAAATACATAGAGTAGATTGAACAAAGGAAAAAAATGGATCGTAAAAATTGAATTTATCACGCATGTTATACCACAACTCACACTCATAAATATATATCATATTGGGAGAATGCCTTGTTTGTTATATTCCACTTCAACCATGTTAATGTTGCCACATATGATCCAATGCACACTTATAATCTCATTAATAAGCCATAACCAAGGCTACGCTCTTTCTATTGGATCTTTAGAGGCATAAACAATAATGATGCCTAAGGAGTACTATTAAAAATTTACCAAATCCAAAAGGGATCAATTTTTTGGGTTCACATCCCTGGTAAACATAATGCAACAAACATTTTGGAGAAATAAACATAACTTCCCCTATCCTTGTCATGATTGTTGGTAAAAAAAACTATCAAACCGAATAACATTATTGACATTTGTGAGCAGAAATCAAATTATCTCTTACAAACAAAACGTGTCCAAATTTGGAAATCATTGTCAAATATCATTCAACACATACTTATGAGGTGGGTCCATAATGCCTCATACATTCCATGAAAAAATATTCATAAACATGGGGATCTAAGGACATATCCTCGTTGTCTAACTCTTCAAGGGCTCCATACATCTTCTAAAAAAAACTTTGTTGGTTGTTTTACATTAAATCACCAAGTTGAAAATGATGAAATTTTAAAAGCACATATTCTCCTTCCTCACTTAGTCAAGGGGGAATATGAGAGTGCTACACATACTCCCTGTGTGGAGAAATGACCTAAATAAAAGGCTAAGGGTCTTGAAGAATTTTTTAAGACACAAACATAACATTTGTTGACAATGTGATAGAAAAATGTTTCTTTAACACCTATTTGAGGTTTGGAGATAGTTATATATAATGCTTCTAAGAGGTTTGTGCTACTACCATGACTATTAATATTTTAAAGCATAAAAACCTAAGTTAGGGTTTGACACCATATATTTATTTCTCAAAGCACATGAATTATGATTCAAACCAATAATTTTAGTGGTCATATTATTACTATTTGTTTGAATACCAACATTGGTCCATCCTTCATTTCTACTTGGTTAAGAAGTTTTAGCCAGTGTTTTTCAAACTAGTTTGCTTAGAGTGGCATGTATCTCAGGAAATTTATATACAAAAAATGATAGACATGGCATGTATCTCCTATTTAATTATCAATGTGATAGGTAAATATTAATGCATAAACTTTTTTTAGGATGATTTGAATAAAAATTGTATGGCTTATGACATACTAGATGACTTAATTAAGAGGCAAGGTGGTCAAGGAAAGGCTAACAAGGTAAAGATGTAACATTGTAAAATTCATTTTGATGAGATATACTAGATTTAGATAAGTGATTATGTAAATGTTTATAGTTAAAGTATAATATTTATCACAAGCATTAAGAGTCCCAAGATCCTATTAGAAGGGTTAGAAGTTATAGTGTCTACACTATTAAATATCTATCTTGAATTGATTAGGAATGGAAATAATTGGTAATGTAATACCTTGATTGTGTCACCCTAATTCATTGCCATTATATTACATATTATTTTCACATGTGTATCCTTTTATGTATTCAATAGAGGTGTAGAAGGCTAGGCAGTTGTAGCTCTTAAAGGCCTGAAGTGAGTCGTAGGGATTCCTATGAGTGGAATGGGTTGGGTGGATGGAAATTAAGATGTGATAATGTTGTACATGGATGAAACTAGGGTTACCTAAGGGAATTATGGGGGAGTCATAACGGTAAAATAGAGAGGCACCACCTAAGTGGGCCTGGTAGGGGAAGGGAAACTTAAGGGTGCTGCATTGGGTTGTTGAGGCATGGTGGAAGGTGGAGGAGGGATCTGCAAAGATGTTTAGTGGTAACATTTTGGACTCAATTTTTGGTTGTTATTGATGTCTAACCATAATGTTTGTTCATATTTAGATCAAGTTCCCTAAACTATAGGAGATGAGGAGACATAGCAGAGACCCAAGGAGGTGAGACTCATAGACAAAAAGAAACTGGGACCCCTTGGAGGATCTTATTTGAAATTTTGGGTGTTATTGTAATGTTGCTCTAAGTGGATGGTTCGGTCTAGACTTATTTTCATTTTTTCTTCTTAGCCTAGATTCTAGCCAACACCTCTCTATCATCTACCAGGTTGAGGTGGATTTCATCCTCATCACTAAGTTCATGGCCATAATTGATATTGAGTTAAGATTGATATTTTTCCACATGGGCCCTGATGACTCCATGTGGGTCCTATTATTTGTGCTCTACTCTACCTAGGGCATAAGAGTCCCTACCCAATACCATTTTCTATAGTGGAGTAAAAATTTTGTATATGTGGTGGCAGATGGTGATAGGGAAGGTCAGGCAAGCCTTTTATTGGTGACTATGGTGGTGGCTGAAGATACCCTCCAACTAATAGGTGATCTCCTATTTGGCCAACTAGTCTGAACTTGGTAGAGCAAGTGGAGAGGGTCCCTATGAATACCTACCACCCAAATGATGGTATTATCATTATATTACTAGAAGACATCGATAGGGGAAAGATATTATATGATTTTGTTAAAGATTTAGGGCATTGTCACCTCATTGATATCCATATAAACCATAGGGTAGAAAGACTAATATTTCCTATATGTGATTCATGTAATGGTGGCCATACAATTTATATAACACCACATGGACCACTATACCCATAGGAGTCTAAGGTCGTAAAGTATAGGGATTAAACACTATAGAACCATAAATGACATCTACAAGATAACTCATCATATAGAAATTACCATTGTTCTGGGCCTCTATGACATGGTGCACTAGCTAAAAGTTGATGATGCTCCTGAGGTCTAGGATCTCCTCATCCTTAAGGATGATGAAAATTAGGGCTACCCAGAGCAGATAAACATGTAAGTAGTCACTTTCCCTAAATAATCAATCAAGTAGGATCATCCCTATATAGACACCTTCCTTCAAGGTACAGACCATGTAGGAATTAATGTTTTCTTTGTTAACCCACTTGGCATTAGGGTTCTCTACCCAATATTATAAAACCTCATTAATATGATAAGTGTTATCCCATACATCGACCGTGGTTGAGTCATAAGATGCCTATGTCGATACAAGCGTCCTATTTTGATGCAAGTGTCTAGTGCCCTAAAAGTCATCTAATTTTCAAATGAAACATATATTTATGGTTAGTTTAAGTGATTTAATGTGAGATATTCTCCAAAAATATTGGTATATATGCATGATCAATCCTCGTTCATTCCTCACCTAGAACAAACCAAACTACTCACAAGGAAACTTACCAAAAGAATTCAATCAAGAATTCAAGTAAGCAAAGATTTCCTATTTTCCCTTATTTCTATATCAGTCATAGGGACATCACATCTAGAGGTATGAAGTAATAAAGGATTTAATTTCTCAATGAGATAAAAACCCTAAAGTGAAAATGGTGAAGGTCATATAAAAATTTGTAATTTTTTAGATGACACATGCATTAAATTACTATGTCATTGGCATTTCTCACAATTTTTTCCTTATTATTCACTTTCCTATTCCATGGAAGGCTAGTATTAATCCATTCATAATAGTTTATATGACATTACTTTTCTTCTAAAGTAGCCACCACGTTATCTATCATGAAATTCTTGTAGTTTATATTTATCACACCCAAAACATATGAGTAATTGACCTTCAAATGACCTCTTGAAAATAGTGTCACCAATGATAACATATTATGTAGCATCTCTTCATAATTTTTCTTTTAACTTTTTAGTTTAATGTTCAATAATTATCTTGTCAACTAAGAATTTTTGAACATTGGTATACCACTCTTGAGTATTTGGCTCACTGTCTTTGATGAATACCTATAATCCATATAATGCTCACTGAATTTTTTTTATTATTATAGTTACTTAATGGCAAGTAAGCCTTGATCATTTGTAATGTCAATAGGAACAAGTCAACATATTTACAAAATCTAAAGCAAGGAGATCTGTCAATAAATGAGTACTGGGAACAATTCACAAAGATTTTGAAGTATGTACCTTAGTACCAAAAATATGAATGTTTTTAGATTAGGAAGTTAGTCATGGATTAAATCCCCAAATTAGGTGTGAAGTGGATGTTCATGGGCCATCCAACATGGACCAAGTCTTTAAGAAAGTGGTTAAGTAAGATCAAAATTGAAATTGCTTATTGAGGTTTGATATAAATTCAAAAATAAATTTAGAATCTCAAAAAATACTTTCAAGAAAAAGAACTGGAAATAGAATGGGAATTCCAAGAACAGGTTCAATAGTTAAAATGCAAGATTCAATAATTATTTTGGGAATATGAAACCTATAAATGGTTTCAAAGAAGGATTTATGGGAAGCAATCAATTTGAGAGGAAGGGACCACCTGGAAAATTATATACATGTGGAAGAGACCATTATGTTAAGGATTGTCCTCAGTGGAAAACAGAGGGTAAAAAATAAGAATTTATCTACTTCTAAATCATAATAAGGAACCTTTTAGAAATGAATTCATGTAGATGTTGACAATCATCAAGTTGAATTTATAACTTCTCCCATTGAAGTATCAAGTACTTTATTTTGGGCATTCTATTTCCATTTTAATAGATATTGGAGCCACTGAATGTTTTATCTCTCTTATAATGTTAAGTAAATTATCTAAGAAAGCTAGTTTTATGACCAATGCTTGGTCAGTATAGTACAAGAATGAATCCAAGGTCAAGGTTGATAGATGTCTTATTGAGGATGAAGTGAAGTTACCAAAATTTACCGTAGTAGTTGATCAATATGCAACACCACTAGGATCACATGACACAATCTTAGGAGTGAATTAGATTTTTAGGCATAAGGCTAAAGTTGACTATTTTCTTAAGAAGGTTGAAACTTAGATAATTTTGTGATCCAAACCTAGATTTAGGGAGAAAAGAGAGAGTTAAATCTAACACATATTTCATCCATTCAATTGAAAAAGTCTTAGTAAAAGTGATGTCAAGTATTTTTAGTTAAAGTCGATGAAATTGAAGAAACCAAGGATCCCTATGTCAAAGACTACACCTTTTCGTAAGGGTTACAAGATGTTTTTCTATAATATTTACTTGGTTTACCTCCCAAAGGTAATTTTAATTCATTATTGATATCATTCCAAGATTGAAACCTCAATCTAAGGCTCCCTATGAAATGAGAACAATTGACTTGGTCGAGTTGAAAGCCCAACTTTAGAAGATGTTGGCCAAAGGTTTGATTTAGCCAAGTGTTTCACCATGTGATGCACCTACAGTTTTCATTAATAATAAGGATGGACCCTTTACATGCATATAAATTATAGGATTTAAACCAAACAACCATTAAAAATAGGTATCCCTTCCCCTGTATTGATTATATTTTTTATCAAATGCGAGGTGTGAGAGTATTTTATAAAAATCAACCTTTGATTTAGGTACCATTAGTTGAGGATTAGGGAGGAAGACATTAAAAAAATAGCCTTAAGACCAAATATAGACACTATGAATTCATATTACTTCCTTTTAGGATAACGAATGTACTTGTAACATTCATGAATCTCATGAACAGTGTGTTTAGGAATTACATAGATTACTTTATGTTTTTTTTCTTGATGACATCCACATCTAATCTAAAAGTGAATATGAACATATTGAGCATTTGCATTTGGTTTTGCAATGATTTCAAAAGCACAAGATATATGGGTTATTTTCTAATTGTGCCTTCTTTCAAAGAAGGGTACGATACCTAGGACATATTATATATGTAGAAGGAATTTCAGTGGATCTAGCTAACATTAGAGCCATCATGAAATGGCCAACACCTTAGAATGTGCATGAGATGCATAGTTTTATGGGTCTATCAAGATATTATAGGAAATTTATGCCAAACTTCTCTAGGATAGATAATCCAATCACCTCTCTTTAATGGAAAGATAAACATTTTACTTGGTCTAATAAGTGTGAAATAGCCTTTCAAATTATAAAAAAAGGCTTAATTCAACACTAGTGTTATGGATTCCAAATCCAAATGGTTATTTTATAGTAATAATTTATGCTTATGGATATGTTTTAGGAGGATTTCTTATGAAATATGGTTTAATTGTAGCTTATGAATCAAGGAAATTGAAGCCTTATAAGGCAAACTATGCCCCACATGACTTAGTGTTCATTGTCATAGTGCATGCTTTGCAAGTATGGAGTCATTACTTGTTGAGAAAATCTTTTGAACTCAAAACAAATAATTTGGGACTCAAGTACATATTTACCCAACCCAAACTTAATGCTCATCAAAGATGATGGTTGTAATTCCTATCAGATTATGACTTTAACATTAGCTACATTAAGGGCAAGGAAAAAAGAGTTGTAGATGCCCTTAGCCACAAAAGGTATATTACAATTTTGGCTACTATTAAGAGTACTTTCTGAGATCACATAGTGAAGTTCTCACCAAGAGATGAATTCTATGAGCAGGTGAAGAAATCTCTATCAAAGGATTTACAAGATCTCATATATAAAGGATTCCATTTTGAGAATGATAGACTTTTGATATATAACGAAAGGATCTATGTGCCTGATAAAGAAAATTTGAGGGGTATCGTGTTAAGATATTTTCACAATGATCCATATTCATGACATCCTAGTGTGACTAATATCTTAGTATAGCTAAGACCATTGTGTTTCTAGAAAAGAATAAAGAAAGATGCAATAGATTTTGTGTCAAGATGTTTGGAATGTCAGCAAGTCAAGGTTGAACATGTGCATCCTATCAGGTTGGTGTACCCACATTTCATACCATAATGTAAATGGAAAGTCATTAGTATGGACTTTGTCCAAGGTTTTCTTATGTCAAGGAATCATCATGATCTGATATTGGTGGTTATTGATAAACTCACCAAAGTAGCACACTTCATTTTAGGTAATTTGACAGATGATACACCAATATTTATCAAAAGGTTTGTAAAAGAAGTATATAGATTACATGGATTTATAGAAAAGATCATCTCAGTCAGGGACCCTAGGATGACCTCAAGGTTTTAGAAAAATTTCAATGTTGCATTGGGTACATAGCTAAACTTTAACATGATTTACCATCTAGAAAGTAATGGATAAACAGAAAGAGTGAATCGTATCTTGGAGGATATTTTGAGGATGTATTGCATGGACCAACAATACAAATAGAAATAATACCTACCATTGGTTCAATTCTTATAATAATTCATTTCAATCAACTTTGAATATGGATACTTTTGAAACATTGTATGGTAATAGGTGTAGAACACCAATCAATTGGGATAAATGAGAAAATAGAGTGGTCTTTGGACCTAATATGTTTACTTAAATGGAAGAACATGTTAAGATTAGAAGGTAAATATTAGCTAAAGCCAATGATGGGAAGAAAAGTTATATTGATCTAAAAAGGACAATAAAGTAATTCTCAATGAGAGACAAGGTTTTTCTATAATTCAAATCTCAAAAGAGTGTCATTAAGTTCTGGAAATCATTAAAAGTATCACCAAAATATTTAGTACCCTTTGAAGTTCTAGAAGTGATAATATTATAGTGTATGAACTTGCTTTGCCACCAGCTTTGGCATAAATGCATAATATTTTTCATGTATCTCATCTTAAGAAGTATATGTAGACACCTAAAACTGGCCACCGATGACCTCAAACCAAGCTTTTGACCAATTTCTATAAAAAATGAACAATTTGACATAAAAACACTAAAACACACTAAATGATGTGAACATGTCATATTCAAGTGCTGATTTTGGCTAGAGTATCATTAAATGAGACAATACAATTTATGAAGCAACTAACTTTGATCAGATTATTTTGAGTCAAAATGACATTTTTGCACCTGGGTGCTCTAGTTTGCTCTTTTCTACCAGTTTTCTTGCACAAGACACGTACCTTTGTTATTTTGTGTCAGAAACGTCCTAAATGGGATAACAGATCCAACTCATCTAACATCACCTTTCAATTACAATTCAATCAAATTTTGAGCCAATAATACAACATTCTAACCAATTTGATTAATTTGTGCACCAATTGCCAAGATTTTCACCAAAATTGATAAATCATGTTTAAGGCTCATCAATATGAATTAAGTTCTTAAGTGAATTTTCCATGAAACTTGTTAAATATTTCTTTTTGGAAATTGATATTGAATAATTACATCATCAAATGCCATCATTTCTATGGGGTGGCATCCACAATCCATAAATGCATAAAATATCAAGATTCAGTCCTCCCATGCCTCATCAATGCCTCCCATGACTCATAAATGCCCCTTCTTCCCAAATCATGATGAGGGTATTTATGGAATTTATTTGCATAATTATATTAATTCATGGCCACATATCTTTATCTTGAGATGGACGATCATGGTTGATCCAGTCCCTTTTAAAAAATCTATAAATAGGAGGCCTCACAACCATAATTTTAAGCTTGGATAGTGCAAAGTCATAATGTTTAAATCATTCCAAAATCATTGCATTTTAGTGTTATAATACCAAATTATTGATCGAAGCCAAGCCAAATCCAAAGGTGCCAATAAGAGATGAAGGTAGCCACACTCCATTGAAGAAGATCTCTTGAAGCACAAGCCGAGTAAGCCAAAGAAGGAGCCTTTTAGAGCAATCAAGGATTTGGTAATAAATTTATGTTTTGTATTCATATCTCTCATTTCTTTCCATTTTTAAGTTGTGTTTTCAAATGGTTATTCCTCATTAAGCTCCCCCTCATGACTAGGCCTAGAGATGTTATGCTAGTTAGTGTGTTTCTTTCATTTTATTTTCATTTTGGAACTAACACAATACAAACCATCCTCACTTGAGTATATAGCCGATCATTCGCATGTTTTGGACTGGAACGCATTGTAGGTTCTAGATCTAGGGGTGGTAATAATAGAAATAATAAGAATAATTGATACACACAAGCTTAGCTTCTATGACAAAAAAGTATCATAATTCTAGGTCCATTAGGAATAATTTTCTGAAGATAGTGCCACATAGGAGGATTATGAGGAATACTATAGGCTGTTTCCTCATCTAATTGAATAAATTTTGGTTGAACCTTATTATTTATTTTTAGAACTTATGTTTGAAATAAAATTCATCAGGATGATGACTTATTTTAGGGGGAAAGGATCTTACATCCTATCCTACTCTTTACAAATTGCATTAGTATTAGGAAATGAAGTAAACTAATGATTAGTATTTTTTCTATTTTTAATACTATATCTGGATATTTATGCTATTTGGTTTGACAATTGTTATGCTTTATTTCATAATCCATTATAATTTGAGGATATTTTTACATGCATCTGGACATACTAAACTATTGTGTATTGGATTCTTATATGAGGTGATTTCATTTGCAGATTTGATTTGTCATATAGTAGTTTACTTGATCTATATATATTAAGTATTTTATTATAAGCTCAAACTAACTACTATTTTATTTGATCGAAGTGCTTGTAGGACTATCTCACCCTCATTGAGTGGAATAGAGGGAGAACATCATAAGGGAGGCTAAAAGTAGATACCAACATTGGGCATAGAAAGAATAAAATAGAACCTGCACACACACACACACACTTTTTCATGTTGAGCTACATTAATATTGATGAATGTGTCATATACTTGATTTTTACTATATGTTATTATGGTTAATATTTCATGCTTTGAATTGATTTTGGGTCAAATACTTGTTTATTCTAGATTAACTAGTTTATAAATGTATGTTCTTATTAATATTGTTTATTAACCTTGCTAATGTGCATTAGCAGTAAGAACCTATAAAAAAATGTGATCCAAACTATGGATTTTTGAGTTATAAATGGAGATGGACTTAATTTATTCATTACTTTTGTTCACTAGCTAGTTGTATTGGGATACAAAGCCCTAGGACCCTGTGTAGTTTATAAAAAGTAGGATGGTTATTTAACACATTTCTTTGTATTTGTATATACAAGGTTTGTTTGGATTTAATTTTACCCCTTTTTGGTGGCTTAGGATATGTGGGAAAAAATGCACCCAAGCAATTTCATATTCCAAAGTCTTAAAAAAACATACGAAAATGGATTTTATGAAGGGTTTGGAAGGTTCTAATTGTATAGTATTTGAATTTTAGCATGAATCATTGCCATGCATAGTTGAAATTAAAAAATTTATATTATTTTGAAGTCTTTGTGATGCAGGAGTATCACTACCTCAAATTGTACATATGATATATTTTGAAAGTTTAGAGTCTTTAGTAGGTGGTGTTATCATTTTAGGTCTCTAAGAAACATTTTAAGGTGTTGGTTTTGTGTCAAATTTGAATCAAGGACATTTTTGGCATTTTCCCACCAAAATCTTGATTTGTATTTTCAAAATTCAATGAGAAGGTTTGAGATCTCCATCTTGTTTCCAAAGGGTCTCAACATTGATGTTTGATGGTTAGGATCTCATAAAGGATTAAAATGTGTTTCATGACCCACATGACTCACATGATGAGTCATCATGGTGAATAGGATAGTGGTTAAAAAAATTTCAATTTGCAAAGGTAGCTAGAAATTAGTTATGGATTTGGAAGTCTCTTTTGGAATAAATAGTTGTGTTAGTGTACGAGTCATTCAGAGTCAGATTCAAGTCATTAGTTGGGGAAGGGGTTGGATGTAAAGAGGAAATGGTATAACCCTGATTAAATGAAGAAATTTTTGTTTGAATGAAGCACATACCCTATTTTTTACATTGTCAATGAATGGATTGTGTAATGTTAGAAAGCACAAAATAAAGCAAATTATGTTAATTTTTGAGTTCATTGTGATGTATTTGCATTGGGAGAAGATCCATGTATAAAATAATCAACACTCAAAATGTATTTGAAGGAAGCCATGTTCCATTTTCATAAAGGTGTTAATATACTACTAGTGTTTGATGATATTTGTAGCCCACAAGACAACATACCAGTCTATAGACAACTATGTAAAAGTTGTGTATAAAGTCAGACGTTGAATGATATTTGTCTTAATAACTCATTTTTATTTGTTAAGTCACTATCCATGATCTTAGAGTTAAGTGAAGCTATCTAAACAAGGTTATAAGTGTATGTTTCAGGAAACTCTCAGCCTTGGATTTGTAAGTTCTCAAATTCTATGTTAACAGTCTAACATATTTTGTAAAGAAACTTGACAAAAGTGATATATACTATAAGGATTAGTTAAGTGGTGTAAACATAGTGTAGGGATCAATAAACATTTATAATATATTTAAATTCCTTTTGAAATGAAAGAACCAAAAAAAAAATCACCTCTCGAGTCGAAACAGTTCTGTGACTATACGCAAAGTAGATCTAAACGTGATTGTGTTGTATGAGGAAGAATTATTTTCTGTGTTGAATTAATAGGACCCAATAATTTAATTGAAATATTGTGTTTATTGGTAAGTGGACATTAGTATTCCTTATATTGTTTTACGTATTTGATAAGTTTGTTTCAATAATCTTTGAGGTGGTGCAAGAATTCAGTCCTTGCCCTATAATCAGATAATTGTGTACCCAACACAATGGAGTAAATTATAATCCTAGTAAGTTTTGAAGATGGGGTATTAGAGATAATAATGGTGAGTCATATTCACCACATTATTAAGTTTCTTTCTATGACTAAGTTGATTGAAATAAACTAGACTTTTCATAGACAGTGTTCAAACCTGTAGATAACCATATTGATATGCCCAATCAAGCTAATTCAAATTGAAAAAAATGAGCCATTGTGATACAATTGGTAGCTATTGATTTTTTCAATTGTATAAACCTAGTGTAAGGATGAACCAACCCTTGGTTTGGGTTACAGATCCTTTTAGAACAACAGAATTCAAAATAGTCATCTGTGGGTCCATACAGTCTAGTTTTGTGTGCACAGGTGGTTAAATATGTGAGTGTGTTTACCTATAGAAACCCCCTTAGTGATGTTCTATGATTTGAAGGAGCATTTAGGGGATTATATCAATGTTTTTGAACCAATTTGAATGTTTAAAAACTTGCATTGAATTTGAAACTAATGAAAATAGTTTCTTGTAATTCACAGACCTGTAATTGTGTTCCCAAGCACGTTCTTGAGATATATATTGAGGATTAATTTGTATTGTGCTTAAGCACATACAAGTCACTATGTAAAGATTTACTAAGTATGAGAATAATTATAATATAACCAATGTGTTCATAGTTGTAATGATGAATGGGATTAATAAAGAATGAAGGTTTGAAGGTAGAAAAGACAAGTTTTGAGACCCAAAGACAAACAAGTCAAGTAAGGTGATTAGAGTTGAAAGTCATTGGCAGAGATAAGAGGTGAATTTTTATATGTTTATTATTTAAATTCAACCAATACAAATTGATTTGAATTCATTTACATCATGTGGTATCAAAGCGGGAAGATTTTTTGGTCAAGTATGTTTTGAAGTTTGATATTGTTGGTTACTTTTACATACAGTTATGGTTGAGTAGATGTTGAATGTTGTTTAAATGTTGTTGTGAGATGCTAAAAAATACTGTAGGAATGAGGTAAAGAGGCTAAAGTTGAATTTGAAAGACAAGAAGAAGTATAAGTGAAAGAAAGATAGGTGACATAGCCCTTAAGCCAAGAAGGTTTTAAGAGAGAGGAAGAGAGCTAGTGAGAGCTCCAAGAGAAAAGCTCATAGGTGAGCTTGAGAGAGAGTCCTAGAGGTAAGACAAGAGAGAAGAAAAGTCCCAAGTGAGGACAAAAGAAGATTAAAATACCAAGTGAATGGTCAATAGGATAAGATGGAAGGCTTTTCAGAAGGAAGGATAGGTCCAAATGAGACCAAAGAATTGATAGGTGTCTTAGTTAAGATAAGGAGAGAGAGAGAGAGAGAGAGAGAGAGAGAGAGAGAGAGAGAGAGAGAGAGAGAGAGAGAGAGAGAGAGAGAGAGAGAGAGAGAGAGAGAGAGAGAGAGAGAGAGAGAGAGAGAGAGAGAGAGAGAGGAAAAAAGGGAAGGTTGAGAAAATCCACCACAAAGAGAATATGGTGCATGAAAACACCAAGAGGATAGAGATGGAGAAAGAGATAAGTGAGATGAGGCAATAAATAAATGAGATGCTGACCAATATAGAGCACCTGAGAGAGATTGTGAACCCACATCTTGGATGGGTGATGAGGAAGAAGCCACTCAAGTGGATAATCAATCAATTAGTGGAGAAGAGAAGAAAACAAAAGATGAAAATGAAATTAAGGAAGATTAGAGAGAAAAATTAGGAGGCAAACAAGCCTCAAGTCATTATAACTAATGATTTATTTGAATGCTTATATACAGGTGAAGGATTAAAGCATGAACAACATGCTAGTGGAGAAGAAATTGATTGGATGGCTGAGTATGGTGACGCCATCTTGTGTTACCCTAAATAAGGAGAGCCATTGGATGAAGATAAGGAATAAAGATAAGTTGTAGCAACACCATGTCTCATAATCAGCAAGGAGGCAAATTTTAGACAAGAAAGATTGGAGGAGAGCCAAAAGGTATAAAGTATTTATTTTAACATCATTTTTGATGAGTATGTTGATATAGATGTTGAGAAAGATGAATTTTATAAAAGTACATTGAGGTTAATGAATGTGTTGGTGGAAGGAAAAGAAAGTACAGTAGTACCAAATGAGGTGTGTGACACATGTGAAGGTTTAGTAGTAGAGAAGGAAGATGAAGCACAAGTTGAAGTGCTTGAAGAGTTTACATAGCAGTAGGTTGAGGTGTCTTGCTTGACACAAATGGAAGAGCAAGGTGATGAGGATGAGTATAAAATAGAAGAAAAGAAGCTAATAATAGGATAATCTAATGATATAAGTCTCATAAGAGACAATAATAACATCATGGTAGCTGAGTTAGCATTGGAGAGAATCTTGAGCCAAGAGGAAGAAGAATTGGCAAGCAATGAACAAGGAGAATTACAAGGGAGCAAGCAAGAAGTTGTTTTTATTGACATGTTTGCTTTGTGTGTAGGTAATTTGAGGAAAGAGAATTAACAACAGTTGCCAAAGATTGGGAAGATGCAAAACAAGAGGAAAAGCAAGAGGAGGAATGAGCGAAAGAAGAATAAAGGAAGAACCATCATGAGCAATCATTACAAAGGCCTATATATTTCAAATAGGCCTTGGGATCCAGGTGGGAATGAGTTTGGAAGGAATATGTTGTAAATAACCATTAACACCAAATATTTTATCACTTTCATGGAAATTTTCTTGCTCCTCGGTAGTATGATGCAGGAGCATCACTACCTCAAATTATACGTATGCTCTATTTTGAAAATTTAGAGTCTTTAGGAGGGGTTTTAGTCATTTTAGGTCTCTAGGAAACAATTTGATGTGTTGGTTTTGTGTCAAATTTGAATCAAGGACATTTTTGGCATTTTCCCACCAAAATCTTGATTTGAATTTTCAAATTTTAATGAGAAGGTTTGAGATCTCCATCTTGTTTCCAAGGGGTCTCAACATTGATTTTTGATGGTTAGGGTCTCATAAAGGATTCAAAGGTGTTTCATGACCCACATGACTCACATGATGACTCATCATGGTGAATAGGATAGTGGTTAGGAAGTTTTCAACATGCAAGGGTAGTTAGAAATTAGTCATGGATTTGGAAGTCTCTTTTGGAATAGATAGTTGTGTTAGTGTACGGGTCAATTAGAGTCAGAGTCAATTCATTAGTTAGGGAAGAGGTTGGATGTAAAGAGGAAATGGTAAAACCTTGAGTAAATGAAGAAATTTATGTTTGAATGAATCACAAACCCTATTTTTTACGTTGTCAATGAATGGATTGTGTAATGTTGGAAAACACAAAATAAAGAAAATTTTGTTAATTTTTGAGTTCATTATGAACGTATTTACATTGGGAGAAGATCCATGTATAAACTAATCAACACTCAAAATGTATTTGAAGGAATCCAAGTTCCATTTTCATAAGGTGTTAATACAGTACTAGTGTCTGATGATATGTGTAACCCACAAGATAACATACCAGTCTATAGACAACTGTGTAAAAGTTGTGTATAAAGGAAGACACTGAGTGAGGTTTATCTTAATCACTCCTTTATATTTGGTAAGTCACTATCCATTATCCTAAATTTAATTGAATCTATCTAAACAAGGTTATAAGTGTATGTTTTAGGAAACTCTCAACCTTAGATTTGTAAGTTCTCAAAGTTTATGTTAACAGTCTAACATATTTTGTAAAGAAACTTGACAAAAGCAATATATATTTTAAGCATTGATTTGTTAAGTAGTGTAAACATAGTTTAGGGATAAATAAACATTAATACTATATTGAATTTTTTTTTGAAATGAAAGAACCCAAAAAAAATCACCTCTTGAGTCCAAACAGTTTTATGATTGTACACAAAGTAGATCTAAACATGATTGTGTTGTATGAGGAAGAATTATTTTCTATGTTGAATAGAATAGGACCTGAGCATTTAATTGAAAGGATGTGTTGATTGGTAAGTGGACATTACTCTTCCTTATATTGTTTTATGTATTTGATAAGTTTATTTCAAGAATCTTTAAGGTGGTGCAAGAATATAGTCCTTGCCTTGTAATCAGATAACTGTGTACCCAACACAATGCAGTAAATTATAATCTTGGTAAGTTTTGAAGATGGGAAATTTGAGATACTAATGGTGAGTCATATTCACCACATTATTAATTTTTTTTCTATGACTAAGGTGATTGAAAGACACTGGACTTTTCATATACAATGTTCAGACCTATAGATAATCATATTTCTATGCCCAGTCAAGCTAATTCAAATTGAAAAGGTTGAGTTGTCGTGATACAATTGGTAAGTATTGATTTGTTTAGTTTTATAAACCTAGTGTAAGGTGAACCAACCCTTAGTTTGGGTTACATCTCCTTTTAGAATAAGATAATTTAAAATAGTCATCTGTGGGTCCATACAATCTAGTTTTATGTGCACAAGTGGTTAAATATGTGAGTATGTTTACCTTTAGACATTATCTAAGGGAGTTTATATGCTTTGAAGGAGAAGTAAGTGCATTATATCAATGTGTTTCAACCAATGAGAATGTGGAAAAACTTTCATTAAGTTTGAAACCAATGAAAACTAGTTCTTGTAATTACATAGACCTGTAATTGTGTTCCCAGGCACGTTCTTGAGATATATATTGAGGATTAATTTGTCTTGTGTTTAATAAAATACATGTCACTATGGAAATATTTTATAAGTATAATAATAATTATAAGATAATTAGTGTGTTCATAGTTGTATTGATGAATGGGATTAATAAAGAATGAAGGTTTGAAGGCAGAGAATATAAGTTTTGAAACCCAAAGACAAATAAGTCAAGTAAGGTGATTAGAGTTGAAAGTCATTGGCATAGGTAAGAGGTGAAGTTTTATATGTTTATTGTTTACATGAAACCAAGACAAATTGATTTGAAGCCCTCTGCATCACTTTGGGGGAGAAAATTAGGTTTTATTATCATTATGGTGTTGACTTTGCCATTTGGTGAGGATTTGAGTGGTAGGGTTTGAGATGCATCCATCGTGCTAAAATAATGTTAGTGGAACTTTGAGCTAATGATAGAAAGGATGAATATGCAATTATGAATTTAAGTCCTATAATGGAGAACTCATGGAGTTTCAGGAGAAACTCAAGGGCATGTAGAATGTATAAAATAAAAGAAAAGAAAATAAGAAGAGGAAAAATAGAAGAGTTGAGGACATAGTGGGGAAAGGAAGCAAGAGCATTATTTAAAGGGAAAGGACTACCAATATTTTCATTTGGATGACAACCATTGCTAATGACTAGGCAAGTAAAGTATTTCAATTTAAAAATGAAATTATATGGGTTTGCTTGTATATATACAGACTATGTTTTATGTCTATAAATAGAAATTTTAAATACCCTTATCACCTATATTTAGTATTAAAAATTGTTTGAATTCATATATTGGTAGTATCTTGTACATTTAGGACCATCCTACATAGCCAAATATAAAACAATGGTGTTTAGAGATTGATTTGGTTGTATAGTATGTCACTCTTATGGACCTGGGGATGGAACTCATTTCCATCCTTAGGTCCATCAATGTGATTTTAGAGCCATTGTAAAAGAATAAAACACATCTTTGACGGTCGGCTCACCTATGAGAAATACACCCACTACATTCTTCTTAATTGAGTATAACAAGTTGGAAGATGAGAAATTGTATTCTATTGTATAGATCTTGTTATAGTGAGATTTTCTCATAGCATCTATAGTGAAATTGATTTTTGACTTACCTTCATTGGTTGGGATTAAACATAGACACAATATTTTATTTACTAAAAATTTATAGATAAATTAGTACATGAGAATGTATTTTTTGATTTAAAAGATACTATAGTCTTAGGGATTTGTATTAGAGTTGTTGATTGGAAATTATATGGTTTTCATAGTAAGTTGTAGGTTCATAATTTGAGAATTTGGCAAGTTTTCTACAACCATACTTTTACATACTCAATTTTGTATATGTGTATTGTTGATTGAACTATACACACCTATGTATTTATATACAAATTTCAGAATTTAGATGGTGGCTAATTGTTGATAGTATACATTTATATATGAATACATGTATAAAAATAAAAATAACCTACATATACTAATTGAATTGTTGAGTCACCTATACCAAGGAGTTTATGTATAACTTTATTCACTCTTATATGACTGAGAAGTTCATATACAATCATATACTTTCATATCTTGTCTGATTTGTAGATAATCCTCTTTGGACTTAGTGATTAAGATGAATTGGTAAAACATTTAATATTGGTGTTGATTTTAAAATGGGTAAACATTTAATATTGGTGTTGATTTAAAAATGGGTAAACATTTAATAAAGACTTAAAGGGAAATTCTTGTTAAATTTCAAATGTGTTAAAACAATTATTTTCTTAGGAGAGTATTGAAGGAAAATTGTTAGCTTAATCCTATCTTTTTAGTAGAGTTGTTAAACAGAGCATAAGGACTTATCTCCCTGCATAGATAAAGGCATAAGATAAAGTTGTTTAAAAATATATAATCATTAATTTAGGTTTATAGTCATTAAATGTTACTATCAAACATGCCTATTAGAAATAGTTATTTTATAGACAACCAAGTGGACATTTGACCTTGACATGGCAAATAAACCCTGATTTTCATGTTATGCTAATCTTTCTTGAGTATCATTTGATTTATTACTCATTTGGTTAAAATAATAGGGAAATAAGTTATTTTAAAGGACAATAACATTTAAAACACTTCCATTTGTGCATCAAATAATTATATTATAATTAAACCTACCTACTTAGATCAATTGACATGGAAATTAATATTAGGCATCTCTTTCATGAATCATATGCTTATGTAAAATGACGAAAAGAAAATCTATGTTGTTTGGAATTAGTGTATAGGACAATGATAGTATGTTTAAAAGATGTTTGAACTTATACTAAATGGTGGAGAGGGATCTACAATAAATTTCTATTTGAATTTAATGTTGCAAGTTGTGAATGGTATGTTCCTAGAATTGTGTTATGAAATTTTATACAGTTGTATGATCTATTATGTTAAGGGATGATTGTTATATATGCCTTATGCCATGAAGGTATATACCTATTATTTGGTAACATAAGGGAAATTTAGTTTAAGTAGCAAAGAGTATGTGTGCATGGAATTGACTTAGATCAATGAGAGATTTGAACTTTATAATGAAAAAAATTGGCCAAAGTAATGTTGTAGCTAAAAACATTACCATGCCACTCTACTATATAGTTTACATGCATATGTATGATGTCATATTAGATAGAGGATTGTTTTCCATCGTTTATATGATTATTGCATATATTAGTGACTACACTACACGTGGTTATGGTTTAATTATTGATATTTGCACTACCATTATCTACCCCTCAGTGAAGGGAAGGGCCAATCTTAGTGGGGAAGTGTGCAGGAGATCGACAGTCTATCGTTAGATAAAAAACACTCAAATGATGCCTCCCTCACTTCAGCTAATCAACCATACTAGATACATACTCATGGATATTATATTGAATGTTGAGTTGTTTTATGAAGCTTCAATGTACTATTGCACTTCCTATCATGTGTATTTATGATAGTCGGTGATAAATTGTAACATTTTTAAATTCAATATTATGGTTATTAAATACAACATTAGTTGTACACTTGTACATGATTCATAATGTTGAACATGAAAAAGCTTTATTTACATTTTTAGCTGTAAGAATGGTTTATTTTAGTATACTATTGCACCATTCATCTACAAATGTGTTATGAGATGGATTATATCTTTTGCACTATTAAATAATGTTTGAAAACTAAGTATATAACGACTTAATTAGTGACTTAGCTATATGTGATATACATGTTGTTTTAGATGTATTTAACTATCAAACAGTAAATCATTATATTAATTAGGGAAGAAGATTTATGTAAAGTATGTTATAGTTAGGTTTTAAAGAAAAAAATTACATGTTGCTTTAGTAAAACCCAGTGTGGTTGTACCATCATGAGTGGAAAACTAAAATACAAATATTTTAAGGAATAAAGGTTTACATAAAATAACTATGGGTATTGAAACTAAACCAAATCTATATGCATAAAATATTAAGTGGTTTAACCTATGTGATGAGGCATATGGTCTATTATATTTATATGTATCTCCCAACTTACTCTTCCACATTGAAACTAAAAAATCACTAAATGAGGTCTGGACCATTTTGAAAGAAGTCTTTAGAAAGCAAGATGTAATGAAGGGTCATCAGTTGGAGAATGAGCTCATTAATTTGAGCCCAAACAATTTTGACACAATACTAGAATTCTTCACCAAATTTAAGTCACTTATGTTACAATTAAAATTGTGTGGCATAGAGAAAAAGGATGAACAATTGATCCTTTGAAATCTTTTCAAATTAGGCCCTGATTATTTTGTTTTTGTCTATACCTTCCATGATACTAAGAGTGACCTAAGAGCTACATGGACCATGTCATCCTTATATGCTTCTTTCAAAAACTTGAATAGGGAGGAAAACAAGCTTATTCAAATGGGTATGTTTAAGTCCTCTAAGTCTCATACTCTTATTGTTAGTAATGAAAAACATAAGGCTTCAAGTAGTAAGAATAAGAAACATAAAAAGAATGACTATGAGCAAAATAAGGGTAAAAAAAACTAATGCTACATTCAAAATAATGACTATTAAGATATTATCTTCAAATGCCAAACCTAAGATAGAGAAGATCAAATGTATCTATTACAAGAGAATTGGGCATGACGAAAATAAATTTATGAAGAAACAGAAACACCACTTAACAAAAATTCTTGAGAGGAATAATACAAGTGTCCCTAATTCTGTCACACAAATTTCATCAACTCTAGAGTCTTATATAAGACAAAAGATAGTAGTAAAGGGAAAGGGAAGGGAATGACCCTTGTTTTAGGTGCATTTTAGCCTTCCACATGTGTGATTGATTATGGTGCTTCACATTACATGGATTCATCACATGACCTTTTTTCATTCTCAGAGCCATGTTATATGCCTTCTATTTTGATAGGTGATGATACTTATGTAGAAGTTTATGGGAGAGGGTTTGTTGAAGTGAGTGATGGAATATTTGAGGATGTTTTGTGTTTTCTCACTGTCAGCTAATCTCCTATGTATTTATCAGATTACCCACATTAAACTAGAAAAGAGAGTGGAATTTACCCTAGATTCTATGGTCACTAGGGAATTACACAATAATTCTATAGTGGAAGTTGGGAAAATAAATTACTGATCATAGTTGTACACTTTCTCACATTTTGCCCCTGATCAACCTTCTACTACACTACTCACTCACTCAAATGAGGTGAGTAAGCTATGGCATGAGTGATTTATCCATCTTAACTATTGCTACTTAGAGCAATTCATTTAACATGATATGGTTAAAAGATTACTTCATGTTCATTTTTATGATGGTGTTTGTTAGGGTTGCATACTTGGTAAACATTTTAAAGAAAAATATGACAAAGGCAAATCATGGAGAGTTACATATATTTTAGATCTTGTACATAGTGATATTTCCAATCCATTTACATAGCCTTCATTTTGAATAACTAGATATATTCTTACCTTAATTAATGTTTTTTCAAGGTATTCTTAGGTGTGCTTTCTCAAACAAAAAGTCTATTTTTTAATCTTTTTTAGGAATTCAAGCCCCTTGTGGAGAAATAGTCAAGGAAAAATATTAGGGTTTTACGTATAGACAATGGTGGAGAGTATGTCAACCATCATTTTGATCAATTCTACACTTTATAATGGATTGATTTATAATGTATAGTACCATATAGTCCTCAGCAGATTGGTGTGGCAGAACACAAGAATAGGTCCTTGAAGGAAATGGCAAACTATATGATGCGCTCCAAATATATAGCACCTTAATATTGGGTAGAGGCCATTAACTTTACATGTTACATCTAAAACTAAATTCCTTGTCAAGTGTTAAAAGTAATCACTCCTTTTGAATCTTGGAGTGGTTAGAAACCCATAGTTAAACACTTCAAAGTGTTTGAATATCCAATTATGGCCTGCATTCCTAAGAAGAAATGTAAGGCAATAAATCTACAAAGTATGGATTGCATCTTTATTGGGTATCTAGATGGTATTAATGGATCTAAGGTTTTTCATCCTACCACACATGAGTTGATCATTGAGAGGAGTGTTCATTTTCAGGAGGGTCCTTCAGAATCTACACTTAACACTTCTCCCTCCTCTTTGGACTCACTAAGATTTTATGATAGTTATGATGATTCAAATCACCTTGAACATATTCCTAATGATGTGGATTATTCTTTCAATTTAGATGATGATAACAGAGATAGGGATTCATGTCCTTATTTTCTTAATCACTTTTTAGAGGCTAAGGAATATCCTCCTAACTCTTTGACTTCAGGCCATTTGTGGGCTAGAGAGACACTACAAAGTGTGATTGATTATGTTAAGGATCCATCAGATGCTAGGCTAAAACACTCATAGTTCCATGGTGTTCCACATGTCTTCATTACCACTACCTCTGATCCATAATCATTTCGTGAGGCTTCTAGCACTCCTCAGTGGGATGCAACCATGCATGAGGAGTATAGTTCCTTGATTAATAACCACACATGGGATTCAGTTCCCCTTCCTAAGGGAAAGAAACTTATTCAATGTAGATGGATCTATCAAAAAAATTATAATAGATGGTTCAATGGATAAGTTTAAAGCATGGTTGGTAACAAAGGGTTTTTCATAGGTTCTTGGCATTGATTACACTGAGACAGAGACCCTTGCACCAGTTGCAAAGATGAACTCTATTTGACACACTATTTCCATTGTTGCATATCTTCATTGGTATGTTCATCATATGGAGTGAATAACACATTTATTCATAGATAACTTGAGGGGGAAATATATATGGACTAGCCACAAGGTTTTGTGCAAGATTATTTCTTAGTCTGTAGACTTCAAAAATCTATCCATGGCCTAAAACAAGCCCCTCTAGCTTAGTATGCCAAGATGGATTCATTCCTCCTCATAATTTAGTTCACTAGATGCCATTTTGATCTAAATGTCTATATTTTTATAGTAAGATGACTCACACCTAATTCTAGTTTTGTATGTTGATGACCTTTTGATCAAAAGGAGCTCTTCAATCCTCTATTGCAGTAGTGACAATTGCTTTGCATTGTAAATTCTTCATGACTGACTTAGGTTTATTGCACTACTTCCTTGGTATTGAGATTTCATTATCTAACTCAAGTGTCACCATTATACAATCCAAGTATGCTCTTGATTCACTCGCACAATTTTACATGGTTGACTACAAGCTAACTTCATCTCAAAAAATTTTTAGTGTTATTATCCATTGGTTGATGCTACCTTGTACCAATAACTTATTGGCAGCCTCATCTATCAAACTCACACTAGACCTAATATTTCATATGCAGTGAGCATGGTCTCTAGGTTTATATAGGCATTGCATGATTTGCACTAGAAATCATCCAAGTAGATTTTCCACTACATTCAAGGTACTCATAGTTTTGGAATTCATTATGGAGTAGGCATTGGTGGTGATTTAATCAAGTAGACAAATTCAAACTGGGTTGGTGATATTCAATATTTCAAGTCTACTTCAGGATCTAGTTTCTCACTTGGTTCAGGTCCAATTAGTTTCTCTAGAAATAAGCATAATATTATTATTTTATCATATATTGAGATTGAATATATAGGAGATGTCAATGTTGATATTAAGGCTATTTGGATCCAGGGGATTCTTACTAATTTTGATATACATTTTAAGTGACCCATAGTTATCTTTTGTGATAAGCAGAGCACCATTCAAATCTATAGGAATCCAGTCCAACATCAATAAACCAAGCACATCAAGATTCACATGCACTTAATTTTAGAGGTCATTTATGGATAGGTCATTGATCTCATATTTTTCTAGAATATTGAGTAGATATATAATATCTTCACCAAACCCTTCACTGAGAGAAAGTATCTTCACTTGCATGCTCTTCTTGGGGTGTGGGCTACTGCAACATCATCATCTGGGGGGAATTTATAGTTTTATATTTTTTTCTATCTACTTTTTGAGGGATCTTCTCTCTATTATTATGGGGGGATTTTATATGTACTTGGATACCTAATTAGGACTTGTTATCGGGATCCAATTCTTGTACCCACCTAAGTTATGCCTAAGGGGGGTTGTTAATGTAAGTTTTTAAATTCTATTTTATAGTTTTTTCTACACATGTATTTATTTTGATTAGGTGTAATATTGAGGTCACTTAGGTGTAATAATGAGATCATTAAGTTGCACATACACATGTATAATTTGTATTCAAATTGGTTGGTAGGGATGCAATTGACATTTACCAACCAATATTGACATCTTGCATATGGTGCTCATTATTCATTTAGAAATTGCCCTATGTTCACATTGTTAAATGTAGGTGGCTTTATACAACTCCTCTACCTATTTATGTACCTATAATTAAATATATTTTCATCAAATCTATTAACAAGATATTATTCTATGCATATTTGGTTCCTCTTTTACTACAAGACTTTCTCTTTTCACATGTTAAGAGTCTAATATGTTTGAATCTCACCATTTCTTAATCGTGGCCTATTCTAGCATATCATGGTTCATTTTGACAATGTTTCCCTTTGTACATATCTTCTTTTATTTTCACTTCCTTGCTAATTCTTATATCCCTTATCCAAGCATTCTTATAGCCCTTGGCTTTAGTTTTCACTTTGGGACTTGCCCTCTTGATTTTTAAACCAATTTGAATAATTCAAAGCAGCTTATTATTTACTATTACATAAATATCATGCTATAACTTTCCTTTCACTTACATGATCATGTATAACCTCTTTCACATTGAGATCATGTACATTCTTATCTATCTTGATCATTCGAGCTACATTGATATGATTCCTTTACGCCTTTATTGAGGGGCACATGGCTTTCTTTCTTTGTTATCATATAATGTTTTTACTCCTTGTTGAGGATTGTATGAATCCCTCCCCTTTCCTCTATTTTTAAAACCTTACTCCTTAAGAAATTTTTAGTTCTAATATTCAAAAATTCTAAAAATATTCATATATGGTAAAAATCTAAAAAATCTAAAAAAATTCAAAAAATTCAAAATTAGGACCTAAAAAGCATTTTCAATTGTTGACAATTTTTTCTTTCAATGCTTTATTTATTCTATGTTAGATAAATATCATGTTTTCAATTTTCAATACACATTGCTTTTCATAAGGTATTTGAGTTTGATACAGGTCATATTTTTACATGGTTTCAATGTCGAGTTTTTCTTATTACCCAACAACCTTGCTAAGTTGGGGGCATCTCTTTGTTCTTTGTGAACAATTCTACATGTTGTATCTTATCCACAACCTTTCTACCATGTTGAGCTATATATCATACAAATATTTTTCTACTCACTCATACTCTACATGTATTACATGAATATACTACTTACTAACAATGACATGGATCCATATGGTGGATGTAGACTAGTCTCATTTACGTTATTCTTCTTTCTTATTTTACTACGTGATAAGTTAGAACTTTATTGATTATTATGTGTGGACCTTAGCCATGTATGTTTAAATTCTACTTATATGGCATCATTATGTCATTTATGTGTGGCCCTTAGCCTTGTGTATTACTATGACATTCACATGTCCCTTGTATATGGCCTTTCGGCCTTTATGTGTGACATCATATGCAAATTGTTTGACATTATATGACATTACTTGTATGATCATTGCTTGTCACTATGGTGCCATGATTCATATCATGCATTACTTATATATGATATTAATCTAGTGCCATGATGCATATCATACAGATCAAATTTACGTGCTTCAATGATACATCTTTATAATTCATGCTCACATGCAAATTCAATGTTATATTCAAAACTATGGTGTAAATATATTTAAAATTTAAAGTGCTACTATGTGATTACATATTTCAGATATTACATAAATCTTCTTTTAAGCTAAGCGACTTACAGGATATGTCCCTTGTCTAAAAAGAGGGCATCATAATGGGTTTGTCTTGAGAAGTCAAGTCCTTATGAGCAAATTTATAGATTTATAATGCTATATAGTTTTCAAAATTACAACATGATTCATAAATTTCATATTATAGGGGTAGGTGGCATGCATGTATACTCATTCCTATAATTACAAGTTTGCAAACAGTTATAGGTTTTAATAGTTACAAAGTTCAAATTGGCATTCAATAAAAATTTAGTACAATATAGGGGGCATGATGCTCATTCATGTTTAAGTTACTACATGGCAATTTCAAAGTTCACAAGTGCAAAAGTTTCGGAAGTTTCAAATTTTCTCTAGCTCAAAAGTCTCAAAAGTTGCAAAGTTTCAAGAGTTTAAAATTTTCTCTAGTTCAAAAGTTTCATAGTTTCAAAGTTTCAAATTTTCAAATAGAATCTAGATCTGTCTATAGTGGTGTGATTTATCTTCATGTTGCAAGTGGGTCACGAAAGAGTCTAGTTACATTCAACATCTATGGTTGCACTTTTTCAAGATGTAGTGAGCCACATTTGGTGGTTCCACCCATTCAATTAATTTACGTAGTACTTTACACTGTCAAATGAGGATTGAAGCATACAATATTGTCAACTCAAGAGCATTCAATGTTTTTTAAATTGAGACTTGATCACTCTTAATTCACCATAGTTTTAACATTTCTCCAAATGCCTCAACCAGGGGGCAAACACTTCTCTAATTTCAATTTACAAAGCAATTAGATTGAATACTCTTTCAAGTGTATACTTTTCTTGCTCTCTTTGTAAACTTTAGATTTTCAATTTTGAAATATGGACAATAACTACTTTCAATGGCATTGTTGCAGGGTTTGCATCAAGGCATCTTGTATGATCAAACTTTGCATCCAAAGATAAAGTGTGTACACACACTTAGGTTTGAATCTAATTTAATACTTTTACTTTGTTACATCACTAGAATAAAGTGGGAGTAAATGTGGACACATAAAATTAATCAAGTGTTTAACAATGTTTTAATCTTGACATCCTTACCATACTTAGTATGTTCACCATTTTACTAACTCACAATCTATGAGAAAGCCTTCATTGTCTTGTTAACACTAAAACATTCATACAAACATCCCTATTTCAGCCACATTCATCCCTAAACTAATCACAACCACTTGGTAGACCTTTTCCAACAATCTTTATCCTTCTAGAACAAGACTACACTAGGTGAAATAAGGCTGCACTACGACCTTATACCCCCATGTCTAACGGTTACTTTTTCAAATTGAGACATTTCACAATGACTTTCTTGTGCATATTTTAAAGTGGTTAATGAAAGTATTCTAAAGATCCCCCATAAAATCACATCAAGGCATTCACTTGAGGACGCTTAACAAGCTGATTTCAAATTGCTACACATTGAGCAAAAGAGTATTATTTCTTCCAATTCTAATTATATTACTTTATAAAAGTCATAGATCAATATTCTAATTTGTTGCACAATTACAGATCACACAATCACCCTCGGAGGGAGAAATACATCACCATGAGGTCCATTTGGGCAATATAGGCAACACTTAGATTACGTGGAGTTTTTTTAGGATAATTCAACTATTCCTCTTACTCATTTCCCCCCTTTTACATTTGATTTCCTATTTGGTTTTTGTGTAGGACTAGTTTTTTTTATTTTATAGGTCTATAATGCATCTATTTGACTCCCACATAGAATTAACAACCCCTCGCAAGTAGTCACACTAACCCAAATCAATAAATCACACATACATTCAACTAGGATGTGGCCACAGTCAATAGACAAGGTCGTAATGTATCCATATCCTCCTTTTGCAACCTTGTCCTTACATAATTTGTAATTATGTTTTTTGATGCGACATAATACACATGTCCTTTTAAGCAGTTTCTAGTTATACTCAACCTGCATAGTCAGAATCAAATCTATTTTAGGGAGGTTTGCATATCCTTAGGCTCATTTACTATTTTTATAAAATTCTAAATTCTATAAAATTATATAGTGTAATGTATTTTAATATTAGACCTATATATTATAGCATTTCCATTTCAATATTTTAAATCTAAATAGTTTGGATTAAATAAACTCAAAATAGATTAAACATCTCTACCAAATATTGGACACATTGACCTGCTTTGCAAAGAAAATACAAGTGACATAAGCTTGGCCTTCAACCAACTGTTGCATGGTGGAAAGATTGGCGATGGAACTGTGATACTTTTTTCAAGCACTACTCTCTAGGTTTATTATATCAGAGTATGAGTCTCATTTCCTTGACTCTTGGCAAGTTAAACAATTAGAGTTTGAATTCTTCTCCCTAAACATGTCTTGCCCATCTTAACCAACTATGGGTTTCTAAAATTGAGCTCAAATTTACCCATTTTGTTTGGTGTTTAGTCTACCAAGGTCTACCATTAGGTGAACAACTCAACCACATTGGGGTGCCTCATCCCAAATTCCCTACATGCTCTAGACCCAAGATATTCAAACACTTATTTTGGACATGCTCATGGACTCGTGACCCCTAATAATGGATTCACAATTTATTTCAACCTTTCCACCCAAAGCCCATCAATTAGATGATAGGTTTGTTTAGAGATCCTTATCAGTGGTTGACATACATAAAATTTGTTTGGATTTTTTTTAGAGCTTTAAATCTCTTTTAACTTGATAAATCTAGGATTGTTGTTATGTTCAATAACGAGGCTCCTTCTCACTAGGTTTTATAGTAATGATGAATTTAATATGCTCACCCCGACATGTCTATAAATCCAAGCGCAAGCCAAGAAGGTGGCCTTAAAGTTTTATCATTTACAAGAGCTCCTTAATCATTGGGGGAGTGCTCCATATACAATGAACAAGTCCCTCTAAATGTGGGAAAATAGAGTTTCACACTTTGCTCAACACCTCAACCTCTACTAAAATTAAGGGATCTTCTATGCCAAAAGTATATGTAAAGTTTTTGAAATAGTTAAACTATTTTTCAAATGGATCAGGGATGGGTTTAGATCTAGTATTTCATTTAACAACCACACTCTATGGTGGTCCCTAATTATGTCTAGAAGTAGCCTCCCATGTATCGAAACTATGGGTATAAAATCCATCCAGTTGTTCAAGTAAGGTATTTGCACTGTGAGAGATCTTGCCTCTACCAAAGATTGGACTCCTTGACTGACTTTGCAGAGAAAATACAAGCTAACAACTTGTGATATGCCTTCTATCATACACATTTAGAGCTCATGCTAGATGTTATGTTACATAAACCTGTCCTTCAACCAATAGTTGCATGGTGGAAAGATTGGCGAAAGAACTATGATACCGCTTTCAAACACTACTCTCTAGGGTTGTTATATCGAATTATGAGTTCCTTTTCCTCAACTCTTATCGTATTAAATAGTTGATGGAGTTTGAATTCTTCTCCTTGAACATGGCTTGCTTATCTTAACTAGATATGGGATTCCAAAATTGAGCCCAAGTTTGCACATTTTCTTTGGTGTTTAGTCTACCAAGGCCTACCACTAGGCAAACAACTCAACCACATTGGGGTGCCTCATCCCAAATTCCCTGTGTGCTATAGACCCACGATCTCCAAACACTTATTTTAGATGTGTTTGCGAGACCCATAACCACAACAAATGATTCATAGTTTATTTTAGCCATTCCACCTAGATTCTGTCAATTGGAGGATAAATTTATCTGGACATCCTTCTCAGTGGTTGAGATACATAACATTTGTTTAGATTTTTCTGAGAGCTTTAATTCTATTTCAACTTTAGAAATCTAGGAACGTTGCTATTTTCAATAACGAGGTAGTTTTATATTATAATAAAGTTGATGTGCTCACCTCTGCACGTCTACAGATCTAAGCGCATGTCAAGAAGGTGGCCTTAGAGTCTCAACATTTACAAGGGCTCCTTAATCACAAGGGGAATGCTCCATGTATTATGAGTAAGGTCCCCCCAGAGGTGTTGTTACAAGGCTCTCTACCTTCGATGCCTAAACATCGATGGAGCCACTCACATCACTGTTTCTCCTCCTCAATGCAAGAGATGAAACTTTTCTAAAGTGAAGTGGCGATCAATCTGTTATTATGCTTCCACCAATTAAAAAGAGCGCTTGTATCTTTTGTTCTGCTAATAATTCCAAAAATAATTGAGTGGCTCCAGATCCATGAATCCAAAAACCTCCTTCTTAAATTCTTCGACCTCTCAAGAATAATTTACCACCACCTACCTTCGATATTACTACCTACCCCTAATGTTGACACTTGTTATTACGCTGAATAATATGCTATTTTCCCATGTGGGCATCAATGTTACTCATGTGACAATGTTATTGTGTTGAATAATATGCTATTTTCCCATGTGGACATCAATGTGACTCATGTGGACATCAATGTGAGCGTAATCGCTTCCAAGAAATTTCTGCAAGGTGGGTCCATGTATAAAGGCAGCCTGACTTCTCATTCCCATCAGGAGGGGTACTCAACGAAGGTAGGAATATCTTCTTGGGGCGGTCTTCCTTTTGGCCTTTCCAGTTAATAATGAGTACCTTTGTACTCACAAAATGAGCAAATAAATGGTTGGCCTACGTGACTCGGTATTGCACCCAAAATATTTTTAAACCGGGTCGATGCCCTTTGAACCCCAACAAAAGACACATCCCGCTGCCCAAAATCTTTACAGGGATAAAATACAACATTAAATACACATTTAAAATTATAAAGGCATCAAATGTGGATGGGACATCTCCTTTCCCCAAATGTGCACCGTCAGGGAAACATCCATCAACAGTTATCGCAATATCTTTTTACTCAGATCGCCAATCGAATCAATCGACCCTTAAGTACGAGGGGCTCCAATTTACGACCGTCGATCATGTCATTTTCATACGTTATCCTCAAAAAAAAATCAACATTTGGCTTAAAGTTAGTGGCGACTTAACTCCAGAGTCAAGTTTACATAAGAGATGTGAGTTATGGTGAGTAACTTCCAATATGTGGCAAGCGAGTTATAGTACGGTTATGGTGTAACGTTTAAAACGGATGTATTTGTATCGGAGTAATACAGATTCAAATCTTATTAGTGATTAGGGTATTTATTAAAATTTTGGTATGTGTATTGATAGATTGGTTAAGTGGAGGTACAAATCTGACCAATGATTAGACTACTTACAATGGTGAATATAAAATTTATAGATTATTCAAGTAGAGAGAGGTATGGGGACTTGAATTTTGTTTGTGTTTCAAATTTATGTACCGATTCAAGTTTGTGTTACCAATCTTAAAATTAATATGTATCGAAAAGTTTATAATTTATAATTGTGTTTTGATTCAAGGTTGGCTACCAATCCCATATTTGGTTAAGCGGAGGTACAAATCCAACTCGCGATTAACGTACCCACAACAATAAACATAAAATTGACGGATTGGCCAAGTGTAATGAACCCGAATACTATCGAGACAATAAATCATTAATAGACAAAGCTTCTGGAATAATATCATGATTCGTATTGAATGATTCAAATAATTACAAACCATGTATAAATAAGTCTCAACTCAACATTTGAGTTGACATACAAAATTCAAAATTCTATAAATAAATAAAACTTGCCCTGTTATTTTTAGTAAGTTTCGCATGCAAGCGTGCGTAGCTCTAAAAAACTCTAAAAATAAACTAAACACTAAAATCAACCTATCGGACAAATTTCAACTGAGGTTCAAGTCCAGTTACAAAATAGATAATTTCTAAATTTAGAAAAAAACTGAAAATAATATTAAACTGCAATTTTGGACCCTCAGATGGTCACGTATGGCCTCCAAAAATATCAAAAACGTCTTATAACTAGAACCGCTGGTTATCGCTGCATTGAACTTTTCAAGATGGTTGTTTTGGTGCGAAGATGGGTTCAAATGGGGCTACGGATCAAAAGTCATGGCCTTCGAAAGTTTGACGTCTCTTTCTACATCGAAGTGGAGTACGTGATCCCAATTTGTGTCCCAGTTCAGAGTTGGTTCGCCAATCCAACAATTAGTATGTATAAAAAAAACTAACAATTTATACTTGTGTTCCAATTCAGGGTTCTGCGACTAATCTATATTGGCTAAGTGAAGGTACAAATCTAACCAACAATCATGGTACCCACAACGTTGAAAATAAATTGGCAGATTAGCCAAGTGGACGTATGGGCACTGGAACCCCGCTCGTGTTCCTAATTTATATCCCAGTTTAGGGTTGTGAAACGAATCCCACAAGTTGTGTTCAAATTCAAATTTGGACAACCAACTTATAATCTATGGCAAGATTGTAAATGCGTCGATTCTCTCTATCTCCCTCCATCTATATATATAACACCCATATTTATGGTTGGTAAGGTAATGTAAACCGTAAATTGGTCAAGTGGAGTACGTGCACTGGAGCCACTGCATGTGTTCCCAATTTGTGTTGCAGTTCAAGGTTGGGCCGCCAATCCCACAATTAATTTATATCAAAAAACTTATAGATATATGGCTATATTTCAATTAAGGTTCGGGCCGCGAATCCCACATTGATGAATTGAAGGTAAAAATCCAACAAACAATTAAAAACCCGCAACAATGAACATAAAATTTGTAGATTGCTCAAAGAAAGGTATAAACATCGAAATCCCCACTTATATTCACAATTTATATTTGAATTCCCACTTATATACACAATTTATATTTGAATTCAAAGTTGGACCATCAATCTCACAATTAATACGTATCCCAAAAAAAACTTCCAATCTTTTTAAAAAATTATATATATATATATATATACACACCCAAAAAAAAAAAAAAAAAACTTCCAATTTTTCAAAAAAATAAAAAATATATATATATACACGGCCCGCAATTTGTGGTAGGTAAGGAAGTGTAAACCGCAAGAATGTTAAAAAGTGAAAGTCCGCGGCCGTAAAGCGGATATACCCCGTCGGCACGTTGCTTTTTCTTCTTACAACGCCAAGGAGAATATGTATACGGGGGAGGAATCAGTGTGAGTGACAAGGAAAGTGTGGGCGTTTGAAGTAAAGGAGGCGGCGGAAAAACATTTGTTCTGCACATATTATCTTACTTCGGAGAAGGCTAGGACAAGGGGGTTGTCACTGTTGTAGGTTACGAGATCGAATCCAGGCACGCTAGATCTGTTGTGCTCTCAATCATGGATCGGTTTGAAGTGGTGAAAGACATAGGCGCTGGCAATTTCGGAATCGCGAGGCTCATGCGCGACAAGAAAACCAAAGAGCTGGTGGCCATGAAATACATAGACCGAGGTCACAAGGTTTGTATTTTTTGGAACAGAAACCCTAGATTCGTGATCTGTGTTGGAGTATCGGTCAATAACAATTAGTTTCAAGCCATATTTTTCTTCTCTGCTTTTCAAGTTTCTCTGAAGAGCTAGGTTTGTGTTATATTATTTTTGGTTGAGGATTTCAAGCCGTGGTGTGTGCAGATAGATGAGAATGTTAGGCGTGAAATCATAAACCACCGGATGCTGAGGCATCCTAATATTGTTCGATTCAAGGAGGTATGTATGAGGTCCAAAACCCAGTTGTTGTAATTGTTATTTTTCTGATTGTTTATTACTCGGATCGGTGATTAGTCGCACCTGTGGCCTTTTGTTTGCCATACTGTGATGCTCTACAACCTAAGTAACGGTCTTTTTGTCAGGAGCGTGGATTGTTTTTCTGACAACAACCCTCCATTTTATGGATATTTTTTCTAAATATATTTTTTCAGTAAAATTTATGTGTTTTGAGCAGGTGCTGTTAACTCCCACTCATCTTGCCATAGTGATGGAGTATGCCGCTGGTGGGGAGCTGTTCGAGCGAATTTGTACTGCCGGCCGCTTTAGCGAGGACGAGGTAGGATTTTATCATTTCACTATTGTAGTGTTAGATAGTTAAACAGATTTTGATGGAATGAGTTAAAGTGGTCAAAGCACGGGGTTTACATAACCAATCGCAGGCTTAAATACTGGGAGACATTATAAAGTGTTATTGGCTAGGTTTTCATTTTTGGAGACATTACAAATGTTATTGGCTAGGTTTTCAGTTTTGTAAACATTATAAAGTGTAAAAGCTGGGTACGGTATCACAGTCTGTGCATCTAACTTGCATGGTAACGCCCAGTCGTGTAGAGCAAACCCTTTTGTCGGTATGCAGAGGTGACGAAAATTGGGCAACGCTGTGGATCCTCTGCTCTCGAATCTGTTTTAGAGTATCCTCCTTGTCCTCAGGACCCCATACAGGTCGGGTGGGGCAGGTAGCATCCCGAGGGGTTGAACTTAGAACTCCGAGGATGTTTAAAATTCTGCAAATGAGTTGAGTGTATAACTGGCCCAAAAACTAATAATTTTTTTCTATGCGCCTTGAGCATCTTTGGCCCAAATTTTTTTTTTTTTTTTTTTTTTTGGTGCTTTAAGCATCTCTGGCCGGAAAAACAATTAATTTTTTTCTTTGTGCTTTAAGCATCACTGGCCCAAAAAACAAATAATTTTTTTCTCTGTGCCTAAAGCATCACTGGGTCAAAAAGAAAACATTATTTTTTTTTTAAATTTCAAAAGATGAACACTTTTTTAATGTGCCAGTTCAGAAGCTCGGGGATTTGGTGTTGTTTGGGAGAATAACACCCGTTTGGGGTGGTGTACCTTAATGGTGACACAAAAGAGACGTCCCTATGTTTATAGCAACTAAGCATAAAGTTATTTAAAAAAGAATTTATCGAGATAAAATAATCTAGATGTGATTTCTTGAAGGGAATGAATACCCATTAGTGGGCTAGCTTACAAAGAACACTCAAAAACTTCAATTCCTCAGAAGCATCAAATAGGAAATGAGGCTGGGTGGGAGTCTGGATGCCAACGGGTTGCTTATTCTCTAATCACAATTAATTTTAAAATTTATTACTTACTCTTATTTTAGGATCGCATTTCCATTTTACATTACTATCCCCACTGTAAATAAAATACGTGCTCTGGTGTACTGTGTGCATTCTACCATGTTGTAAGATGATCCAGTAATCTTACCTTTTAACATTCACTGTTTGCTTTCTTCTTGTTTGATATTCGGGTGTTTCCATAGTCTTTATTTTTCATGATTGTGTCTAATAACAGAAGCTTTATGTAATTTAACAGGCCAGGTTTTTCTTCCAGCAGCTGATATCTGGTGTTAGCTACTGCCATTCCAAGGTTAAATTTTCCTAATTTTCTTGAAGTTTTTTTAGTACTGTGGTGTTTATTTTGGTTTTATGGTTTATTTTGGTAGTTAAAATTGTACAATGCCCTTGGGGTTTTTAAAAGTGTGTACTGATATGAGGGGGAAATTTGCAGCAAGTCTGTCACCGTGATCTTAAGCTGGAAAATACGTTACTGGATGGAAGCCCTGCACCTCGGTTGAAAATTTGTGACTTCGGATACTCAAAGGTAATTTTTTTTTGGGCCATTATTGCTATATATGTGTAGAGTAAAATCTATCCTTTTTTCTTTACGATAATGTCTTTATGCATATTCTATCTTATAGTCACAATTGCACTTTTTAAAAATGATTGCCATGTACGCATGGTGTTTATCTTGATATTTCCTTTTTTTGTGGTTTCTGTATATACATTGTGCATAACTTAAGCATTATTTTTCACAGATATACATTGTGTATATTTTTGGCATTCATTTTCATGGTTACTGTGTATGCTTTTAGCATGCACCATCAGGGTTTTCCATATTTGTTGTATATCGTCAGCATTCCCCATAATTGCTATATATATATTGTGCATACCTTCATGTTTTTTTTTTTTTTTTTTTCCATATAGCTGCATATATCTTATGTATGTCTTCGGCATTGTTTTACTTGTAAATTTATAATAGCTTTATATACATTGTTTGTATCTTCAGCATCCTATTTGTTCAGAATTGCTATATATGTATATATCTTTGCTGTTTTTCTAATAATTTATGTGTGTACATTGTGAATATATATTCAGTATTTTTTCATAATTTTGGTGTATACATTGTATATATGTAGTGCTCTCTTCTTCAATCGCGGCCCAAATCCACAGTAGGGACACCTGCTTACATTGCCCCTGAAGTTTTATCGAGGAAAGAGTATGATGGCAAGGTAAAATCCATTTACCATTCTAGAAACACAAACAGTAAAACTTGCACATTCTTAAAGGTGAAAAATTAATTGTGTTTGGGCTTCTCAGCTTGCGGATGTGTGGTCCTGTGGAGTAACACTGTATGTGATGTTAGTGGGGGCTTATCCGTTTGAGGACCAAGAGGATCCCAAAAACTTCAGGAAGACAATACAGGTAAGCTTTTGTTTTCTATTATTAATTGTGTTGAATTAATTTGCAAAGTCGCTAGCATGTTTGAGGAAAACACATATTTGAAACGTTTAAACAAATTTTGAAGGTCCTACATATCATGGAAACAATATTCAAAGAAGTAAACACACTTTGATACCTCTTACAGACCATTTTGGCGCAAAGAATGTTAAAAGTTATCTTATTTCATATTGTATCTGACATGTCAGCGCATAATGAGTGTTCAATACACAATCCCAGACTATGTGCATGTGTCCCTCGAATGCAAGCAGCTTCTTGCCCGAATTTTTGTGGCCAATCCTACCAAGGTAGTGCCTTTCCCCTTATTTCCATTCGCTGTTTTTCCTTGGTTGTAAAACGGATGAGTTGGATTACAGGCTTTCCAATGTTTTAATTTGTCTTATGTTAGTTCTAAAGTGAATGAGTTGAATTGGATAATTCAGAGGATTACCATTCAAGAGATAAAGAACCACCCATGGTTCAGAAAGAACCTGCCTAGGGAACTCATGGAAGGTGTGGAAGCAAACTACCGATATGAGGATCCTAGTAGCCCACCTCAGAGTATAGAAGAAATCATCAAGATCTTAGATGAGGCGAAAACAGCTGCCCCACGGCAGAGGACTGAAGATCTTCTCTTGTGGGAGGAGGATGAACAAGAGGAAGATGAATTTGCACCAAGGATTGAAGAGCAAGAGGGTGAGGGGAGTGGAGAATATGATGAATGTTATTATGATCCCAGCCACAACGAGGATCTCAAGGTCTATGAGGATCCCAAACACTATGACCCCAAATAAGGTTAATAATATTTACAGGGTACTGGATTGTATACACTTATTTACCTTATTTTTGAGCTTGGAAGTCGTTATTTCCCTAATAACTGCTACCATAAATCCTCTCGATGAGGTGTTTTATCCAAGTTTTCTATTTTTCAATAACTTGGAGGAGGTTTGAAGGCAGCAAGCATGTTGTCCTACATAATCTAGAAATGACTGTTTGTAGAGTAGATAGTGCTTCTTGGCTGAGCAAATAATGCCAACAAAAAAAAGGGCGGAGGGGGATTGTGTGAGGGTGCCATATCTTACAAAAGTTGGTCCATATTGCATATGGCATGATATACTTGTTATTGATGGAAGACAATGTGTACTATAAAACTCTGTTCTTTGTAACTTGGCTCACTCATAGAGCTTATATGTTTAGCTTTTGTGTTTCTGTACTTGATCTGATAGGCTCCATCAGATGCATTATCTCCATAAAATGGCTCTGAAAAAAGTACATTGTTATGAATTCATAAAAAAATTAAGCATAAATTAATGAATGATGGATGTTTTTATTTGAGTTTGGTTTAAGTACGCTATATGTGCAACATGCAATAATGGATGGCCTTGAAGGATTCTGTGTTTGAAGTTTTCTCATTTATTTGCATCTTGCCATTGTTTGGATGGATTTCTCAAATGAGGAATTATCACCAAGGTCAGTCACTTTTTTGAATTTTACTGAAGTGAATCAAGTTGTATCATTGAAATATACGTCTGCTTTCTGATGTGGAATGAGAGTCACGGAACTAGTCATGCATGGAATGAGATCCTTTATTATTTATATTGTTTGAAAAGATTTTTTAAATTTATCATCAGTTTTGGGCATCCACATGTTTATTTTGTACCCTTGTTCATGTCATTATGGACATCAAAGATTTCATTACAGAAGCATTATTTAGCCCATTTTCAAGTATCATTGATGGGGAAGTCATCAGGCATATTTTAAATTATTAATGGGGGGCTAGGGAATCAATGCTCGTCTGTAATTCCGATGCAAAAGGTTCTTCGGAACATACTTTTCCTTACAAGGAGAAGTTCTCAATATAAAAGAATCCCCGGCAATATTGTAGTGGTGGCAATATAAAAGAAGCATACAACAGCTAAATTTTTTAGACATCACCATCAGTTGAAAAACTCGATGGGCATCCAACTATCCATATGCAATAATGGAAGGAGTTCTCTTTTTTATGGGGAGATCCATAAAGAATGTTCAATGCAATTTGCAGTCCTCCTGTCTAGTGCAATTTGCAGTCCCTATTTCAAACTTGAAACTTCATTTGATGAAGGTTTACATAAGTTTGGTTGGAAGGAAACCTTCCATGCCATATGGTTCTGTCCTTGTGTCAAACTTAGAAACTTTATTTGATGAGGGTTTACATAAGTTTGGTTGGAAGGAAACCTTCCGTGCCATACGGTTCAGTCCTTGTGTCAAACTTCGACACTTTATTTGATGAAGGTTTACATAAGTTTGGTTGGAAGGAAACCTTCAGTGCCATACAGTTTAGTCCTAGTGTCAAACTTAGAAACTGTATTTGATGAAGGTTTACATAAGTATGGTTAGAAGGAAACTTTCCGTGCCATACGGTTCAGTCCTTGTGTCAAACCTAGACACTTTATTTGATGAAGGTTTACATTAGTTTGGTTGGAAGGAAACCTTCAGTGCCATACGGTTCAGTCCTTGTGTCAAACTTAGAAACTTTATTTGATCAAAGTTTCCATAAGTTTGGTTGGAAGGAAACCTTCCCTGTCATATGGTTCAGTCTTTATGTCAAACTTAGAAATTTTATTTGATGAAGATTTGCATAAGTTTGGTCGGAAGGAAACTTTCCATGTCATACGATTTTCAAAGAAAAATGGAAATGTTTTACTGGAGGACACATGGAAAAATTGAAACGAGGCTTTTAGAAGCATTGCAAATATGATGCTCAATGGCCATGGGTACCTGTCAAATTTGAACCCTCTATAAGACTTATAAAAAATTGAAAAGTTATTCAAGTTAAAATGAGAACTTAGAAATTAAAGAAAGTTATCTAATTTATAATGTGTTTCTATATTCATTCCAAGTTAATTACCAAAGAAAAGTTTGACAGCTCTTGTACATTCTTAAATATTGTGGGAGTTCATTCAGGGATGTGTAGACACCTAAAATTGGTGTTGGGACATTATTTAATGTTGATTTATATTAAGCGAAAATATTTGTTTAGGTGAGGTATTTTGGTTTAAATTGTATAATAAGAGCTCTTTTGTTGATTTTATCTTTTAAAATCTTGTTATGTATGCATTCTCATCTTTATTTTATGTTCTTGCATCATTTTTTCCCCTTTTTAGGTTCTAGTCATTACAAGTTGGCGCAAGTGTTTGTGTTGTTAATTTTGAATTCACAAGTCATCTCTAGCTAGTTAAGTGTTGTAGTTAATTTAATACGAAAGATTTTGTAATAAGGAAGTGTTATGGTTCATTCGTTGCAAGAGGTAATTGACGTGTACAATATTTTATTGATCACAACTTTCAATTGAGAGATGAAGCAATCAATTAGAGCATTTTCATTTTTTGAAGTCAGCATTTTTGGTGCACGATTTAGGATTCTATGTTATGAAAATTTCGAAGTTATTTCTTTTTATGCCGTTCATTGATTTTTGACATTTCTATTTCGTAGTTCTCACCCTTTAAGGGCCGAACAAATAGCAAGATAGTCACATTATTCAGTAGCTTTAATGCATGCCCTTAAAGTAATGTTTTTCTTAAAATCTTTAGATATCATAAGGGCAATGGAGTTCTTTTAGGGCAATAAAGAAAATCTGTTTTGCATGTACACGAGTGTTGTGGTGCTATGAATTCAGGGTAAGGATGTGGAGTCAAATCTATCAGTGTGACAAACCCAAGATAATACAAGATCAATATAAAAGGTTCCTAGTTCCCAATTTCCTCTTCATGTTTTATCTATATTAGAAATGGCTAGGCATCGTGTACTATGGTTTTCATGTATTTCTGGATGCTCAATTAGAGATTGTACAATTTATGGTACTTATTATAAGCCTTTATGGTTTCTAACAAGGGCTCTTTTGTATGCTCAACCTTCATCTCAATTCCACCTCCCTTCGCCATGTCCTCTATGCTCTTAACTTGCGCATCTTCCTTTTCATCTTGACATCTTCCCTTCACCTTTGCTCATGCTTAGTACCACTTCCCCTGTGCCACTCCACTATGGTTTTCATGTATTTAACGTCATTGCAAGTAGTCTTCAATGTCATTTCACGACTACTCCCGAGCCCCTGCTGTCCATTATAAAGAAGGTTCACCGGGCAACCTTTTGTCAACATAAAGTTGTGTTAGACACTTCTGAGCATGAGACTCCCAGCGCCAAGTTTGTTTATATCACTTGGCAAGGGCAAGGATGGAAATCTAAGCAAGGGTTTTTAACACAAGGGAAGACCATGCAATAGCTACAATCTTATTCCCAGTTTTTTCCAAAGAGATTACCATTTTAATAATCAACAAACAAGCATTCCAATGATCATTCAAACGAAACAAAGCATTCAATAATATAGTATATACAGACAAGTTCTTAAGACAACAAGGTCTGCAAGAAGTCATGAAATAGCAAGAGGATGTCATCACTCTATTACTTCCTTCCAATGGTCATGGGAGAGTTGAACAACCCACCATTATGCCCTGCGTAAGAGGACTTTAACCGTTGCCATCATGACATTCATGAGAGGATTAAACAACCTTCCATTGTCCCCCGCACAAGAGGACTTTGATACATTACCATCATGAAAATGTTGCTCCCAGACCACCATCACACAGTGACACAACAATATATCAAAAGACGTATAAGATCAAAACACTTCATGGAAATAAGGAGGAACAACCTCTCTAAAGTCCTCAAAGGACAAGCACTACATGGCCGCTGAGGCTCAATTATGGGCAAATAATAAAATAGCCAAGATAAACCAAGTGGTCTTATTCGTCTGAAAGCAAGAAGAACAAACAAAGAATATATCAATTCATTCCAAATGAATAGCATAAAACATAGTTTAAAAGGGAAGCCCACTTATCGACCTTTAAACCACCTGGACACTGTCCTCTAACTGTGTAAATTTGGCTCTCCTAAGCCGCTGATCCTATTTGTTGCTTCTCCTTCTATGCTAAGTCCAATTCTTTTCAAATTGACAAAAGCCCCTAAGGTAGTTTGACTATTATATAAAGATGTTTTAGGATTAGCCAACCACCAGCGTCTCACCATCTATGCCTTATTATGGGACATTCTTTTCAACGATCAGTTAAGGCGCATGACGACTCTTGCAGAGTTTTGTGGTTGTTGTCTTGGTTCACTTACCTCCTTTCCCATTATATTTCAGTTTAAGGCAATCAATCTGAATATATGTCAGTCGACCACTAGACAAATTAGATGTTCGTTGCAAGATCTTACAACTTGATGACAACAAGTTTCACCAACCAGGGTTAAAGGCTCGCTGTCCAACACAATCACTAAGTCAACAAAGGTGGCGGATGAAAATTAGGGAACCAACAACTTTGCAAGGTTTTAAGAAAGGCTAAAGTAACTTATTAGTGATAAAACCATGGTTGGCATAGTCTCTTTCCTTCATTAGCCTTTTTTTTGTTCTTGCACACTTGATGCACACGTCAAATTCCTCTAATCTAATAGTTGAAGCTACATAATTTAATCAAACAAGGCATTTAATCAATTATCCATAATCACACATTCACGGAATATCACAACATTCACATATATAATCTCATGCTTCAATATACAATTAATTGTCAATTTTATCAACTTAAAAGCAATAATTTAAACACTTGATTTAAATCGATATATATTATAGACATAATCTATTTTCATAAGGAGACATAAGCATAACATCATACTTTCATAAGTAATAAATGAAAATATGATTGATAATAGGATTTTTCCATGGTTTCCAACACATGAAAAACCTTCTTAAATCCTTGCACATCTCAGCTGGACGTGACTTAACAACATAATTCAATAATTAAAACATAAGAGTCATAGTTCCACAGTCATCTTTCCCAAAGATGAACAGTATGTAAAATGGGACTTTACATCCCTCTCTCCTTAAACAAACTGTCGCATGGAAGTCACTGAAAGAGGTGAGGATACTAAATCCTCAAAGTTGCAACATCTTTTCAAGTTGCTATAGCTTCATCATATTTGTCCCATTGGACCTTGACCTAAACCTGATCTCTACTTCAAAGTGTCAGTATCCTACGTGCTAAAATCCTTATGGGCTCCAAAGTTATATCCTCGTCGGTCTCGACCTACAAGGCCGTCCAATCCAATATTTGAACAATGTCAACAACACACTGATGCAAAACAAAAACATGAAATGCATCGTGGATAAGAGATAGGCTAGGTGGCAAGGCTAGTTTATAAGCTATTGGGTAAACTATTTCTAAAATCTTAAATGGCCCAAAAAAATGAGGTGCCAACTTTGACCCTTTTCCATAACAGATGGCGCTCTTGTTGGGTCTCACTCTCAAGAAAACTTTATCACCAACATGAAAGCGCTGGTCAACTTTGCATCCTCATATTTATTCTATCGATCCCTAGCAGTCTCAAGGTGTTGCTGATTCTTATTCACTTGTCACTCCATGTCTTCCAACATCGCAGGGCCAATCATGACTTTGTCCTCAAGTCGATTCCAGCGTAGTGGGGTTCTATAGGCTTGGCCATACAAGTCCTAGTAAGGTGCCATATTAATCGAACTATGATAGCTATTGTTATAAGCAAATTCAACAAGATACAAATAGTCTTCCCAATGGGATTGTTGATCCCTAACATATATGTGCAACATGTCTTCTAGGCCCTGCTTGACTCTCTCAATCTGACCATCAGTCTCGGGGTGATAGGAAGTGGTAAAATTGAGTTGAGTGCCCAATTCCTTCTATAAATAAGTCTAGAAGTGAGAAGTAAAAACTGGATCTCAATTCAAAATAATCTCATGGGGAATCTCGTGCAATCTAATAACATCAACCAGAAAGACCTTTGCCACAGAATTGACATTATAAGTGGTCTTTGTGGGAGAAAAGTGAGCAACTTTGGTCAACTTATCCATAGTGACCATGATTGCATCATGATGATACGAAGAAGTGGGCAAATCTAATAAAATCCATACAGATGGTGTCTCATTTCCATTCTAGAATCTCACGAGGAAATAACAATCTTGTTGGACGCTGATGTTTGGACTTCACCCTCTAGCACCCCAGACAATGAACTACAAATTAAGTGATATCACCCCTGAAACCAGTGCAATGGTATAATTTCCTTAGCTTGGCATGCATTTTCTTAACTCCAAGGTGTGCTTGATAAGGGGCTCTATGTGACTCAGAGAAAATAGGCTCACACAAGCCATTTATAGAAGGAAATTAGATACGCTCTTTATGGTACAGCAGGTCATCTGGCTTAAGAGGATAGCTTTCAAACTTACATTTCATATTCATACCAGAATTCATCAACTGTCTTACTCTTTATAGAGGTAATCCTCAGGAAACAACTTCAAAATCTGACTCCATAGATCAGTTCATAAACTCATTACTGCCAACTTATGGTGCCTTCTTTTCAAGGCATCAATAACTACGTCCTCTTTTTCTTTGATGTAAAAGATTTCGTAATCATATTCACACAATAGTTCCATCCAATGACTTTGACATGTGTTGAGGTTAGGTTGATTAAATAGATGCTACAGACTTAGGTAATCTATCTTTAAAACAAAATGGCAACCAAGCAAGAAGTGTCAACATCTTAAGCAAGCATGAATGATGGTTGCAAATTCCAAATCATGCTAGGATATCCAAACTCATAAGCTTTGAGTTTTCGAGATTCATATGCAATAACTTTACCTTCCTACATGAGTAAAACTCCTAGTCCTTCTTTCGATGCATCGATGCAAATGAAGAATTCTCCCGTAGGATTAGGCACAACCAAAATTGGTGCACTAGTGAGTTGCTCTTTCAACAACTGAAAAACTTCTTCACACTTTACCATCCAAGCAAACTTCTTCCCTTTCTTCTCAAGTGAAGTGATAGAATTTGCAATGTGAGAGAAATTCTCAAGAAAGCATTTGTAGTACACTGCCAATCCCATGAAACTGCACACCTCTACAACATTTGTGGGGGATGGCCATCCCAAAATGGATCGAATCATGGAGGGATCCATAGAGATTCCTTCCCCTGAGATGATATGTCCAAGGTACTACACTACAAATTGTGAAAATTCACACTTCTCTAAGTTGCCAAACAATTTATTTTCTCTCCAAACTTGATGGCCCTGTCTCAAATGGTCCTCATGTTCTTCATCTGTGAATAGATTATAATGTCAACAAGAAATACTAGCAAAAAAATGATCTAGGAAGTGCAAAACACACCGTTCATAAGGCTCACAAACACTATTGGAGCATTTGTTAACCCAAAAGGTACAATTATGAATTCATAATGTCCATATCACGTTTGAAATGCAGTCTTTGAAAATATCAGGTTTTATGATACGTAACTGATGGTATCCATATTTTAAATCAATCTTGGAGAACACCTTGGATCCCCGCATCTGATAAAACAAGTCATCTAGTCTAACCAAGGGATAATGATTCTTAATCATCACCTTATTCAACTAGCAGTAATTCATGCACAGACAAAGGGAATCATCCTTCACAAGGATGACATGCTCCCTACGAGGACACACTAGGATGAATCAATCCTTTCTCAATGAGTTTCTCAAGCTACATCTTGAGTTCACACAATTCAGGTGTGATCAACTGATAAGGTGCCTTTGAGATGGGCTCAACCCCAGGTACTAAGTCAGTCTAAAAATCATTTTCCCATTGAGGAGGCATCCCTGGGAAGTCATCAAGGAATACATCAGGGAATTCTCATAGAATAGGATGATCATCTAGAGATGCCTTCTCTAACTCATGCGACCTATCACTCACTATGATAGAAAACATCTGACAACCTTTCCTCAAGCTTCTCTTAAGCTACATTGCAAAAATCATGCAAAGGGAAACAAGTTTCTTAACTCCAGTTACTACTATGGAAGTCCCAAGGTCATCCTCACATTCAATAACCTTATCATGACAATTCAATTTGGCCTTATGAATCAAAAGCCAATCCATTCCTAAGACAATTCGTAGATGCCCAAGGGAATTATGTGTAAGTCCATGGTAGTGGAAAAGACACCCAAGTTTAAAACACAACTGCTTACCAAGGAACTAACGGACATCTTAACCCCTGAGGCCAACTTTATTGCCCAACTCTCTAGCTATTTGACAGCCACCATCTCACAACGGTCCACAATGGAAGGTGAAATAAAGGAGTTTGAGGCTCATGAATTAAACAAAACAGAAATAAAATTCCTTCTATCATACATGTGGTCTCAATGACCATCACCTAGTGCTTAGCTTAGTGGTCATCCACCATTGCATAGATCCCATGCCTTCAACCCACATTACTCATTATTTGCTCTGACATCAGGGCCTTCTACTTGCTAGGAATCGATGTTCCAAGAGGACAATATCATGCAAAATGATCAAAATATCTACACGTGAAGCAAGCATCCTTTTGTGGGTCTCATCCTGAGGGAGTTATAGTTGTTCTAGGTCCAAACAAAGTAGTTGACCCCAAAAGTCTTACCTGATCGAATTGACGAGCTTGCACAGTCCCAGACTACTAACAGTTTGGGATTCCAGCCTCACCACATCTTCTACTATCCTCCAAATGGTTCTAATTCTGACTGGCCAGAATAGTTCCTCTCTTGTTGAGGTTGTTGAGGGGGTCTAAAGTTGGATTGAGCTGCTTTTTAACCTCTCCAGGTGTAGGATGCGGACCTTGAGACCTTGAGTCACATTAAAATTATAATCTACCTCAAAACTTATCTTGAGCAAACTGAGTCTTTCCTCGAGACTCTTCGACCAAATAGGCTTTCTCAACTACCATTGCTAAGGTTGTGGGATCCAAAATGTGCACTGCACCAACTAGCTCAAGATTCAGGGCTCTGATAAACTTGTTTACTTGGATCATCTCATTTGTGTAACCCTATACATACCTGATCAAATCTAAAAACTGGCACACATATTGTGCCATTGTGCTACTACCTTGTTGTAGGTAATGGAACTCGTCCACCTTCTTCTACACATAACGGGGTGATAAGTAGCATGCTCTAAAATGCTCCTCAAACAATTCCTAATTGAGGGAAGCTAATGTTAAGTGGAGTTTTTGCTCCTCTCCTTCCCACCATATCTTAGCTGCATCATGAAGTAGGTGAGTTCCTAGACGAGCCTTACCATTAGAATCATAGTCATTTTAAAGTGAATCACCCCCTCATGCTTTCCAACCATGCTTCTGCTACAAATCCTTCTTGAGTACCATCAAAATTAGGAGGGTGCAGTTTGATAAAATCATTAACAAGGTCACCTAGTGCAGGTTTAAGAAGACGTTCTACGTATCGTCTCACTCGTCGCTCACCATGGTAATGCAAATCTATATCACCCTCAGAATGGTGTTAGGGAGGACTCCTAGACCTCTCTCTTTCTCTTTCAACTGATACTTCATTGTCCTTAGAATGTCATGGAGAGTGCATTTCTCCTTCATTCTGAACCACAAATAATCTCTCCTATAAGACGTCCCATATCTATTGCATGGCTAAGAGGAGTTGAGATCCAATTTAATTTAGTCCCTGCTGATTGGGAGGATCATGCTCACTAAGGGGATCCTCTTCATGATGAGCTCAACGTCCTCTTCTCATTCTGCATACAACACGTAGGAGATCAAAATACATGCAAAAAATAGAAAACCAAAAGCAAATCTAATTACCCAGAGCTCCCGATGTTGCAATCATGCTCCGATACCAAAATGTCATCCCTATTTTTTTAATAAAAAAACAATCATGACACAATTAAAACATAAATAACCAACCATAAACACATGCAAAAACTAAAATTCGTGTTAATCATAACACTCATGCAATCCTTAAACACTACCACCAATCCATAATCAAAGCATTCCATAAATCCAAAGGCCACAATCCTAATTCGTTTGACTAGTACTCGTAATTCTCCTTGAGCTCATGCTAAAGATTTATGTGCTTAAGACGTTGAAATGACCATCAAGTTAAATCTAGGATCCAACTGACACATTCGACAACCACGTGGTGGCATCAGTGGTTCCCAGGCCATGCTAGTGTTTCCTTAGGCTCCTAGGGACCTTTCTTGGCATGTGGTGTCTTATAATTTACTCGTTGGTCGGGATGAGCCTTTTCAAAGCAACCCTAGGACTACGATCTATCAGGATGATGCCACATGGCAATGTCCCACTAGTCCGATAGCCTAGAGGCTTTGCCCTCAACATAGATTTTAATGAAACTACAGATCATCAGGATGATGCCATGTGGTAGCATTCTGCTAGTTTGTTGTCTCAGAGGCAAGTTCTTTGTAGGGCCAATTTCAAGATCACGGGTCATCGAGATGATGCCACGCAAAAACATCTCTCTCATTCACTGGCCTAGAGGCTCCACACTCTGTACGACCAACTCTGGGATCGTGGGTTACTAGGATGATATCACATGACAACAACCCATGAGCCTACTAGCCTAGAGACAAGCCCCTTGTAGGATCATCTCTAGAACTGTGGGTCACCAAGATGATGCCACGTGGTAGCATCTTGTGAACCCACGAGCCTAGAGGCAAACTTCTTGTACGTCCAACTCCAAGATTACGGGTTACCAGGGTGATGCCATGCAGTAGCATCCTGCGAGCCAACTACTAACCACACATTAGACCACATTAACATCACCCCTGGGTTAGCAGGATGGTGACATGTGGCTTCCTTTGAACCAACTATTCAAAGTCGTGAAATTGGTTAAGGCAAATATTAAACAAACAGCCAAGGCAATAAATTGGCTAAGGTAAAAATGTCATGCAATGCCCATGGTTTAAAAATGATAAATGCAAGGTTTAAGCGAATCACTGAGTCGCCAAAAAGGGCCCAACTAAGGTAGAATGTTGTGCGAAGAGTGTGACGAATGGATAATGCTAAGATAAAATCGAGACTAGTTGCAACCGATGCCATAAATTGACTAAGACTCAAGCCAGAGCAAAACTCAGAAATGGATTGGAGAGTTAGTAATTAACTAAGGCAAAAAAGGCTTTCGACGCTAAACCAATATTCTCCTTAGTTTAGCCAAATATGCAACAATCAAAGAGACTCAATTTTTACTGGAAACTCAAAGGTTTATAAATGAACCCACTCAAAGAAAGAATTGCTTTAAAGACTTAGTCGAATGACTCAGTTAGTAATGGCCCTCTGCTCAACTCTTTCCTTACACAATCTTGGCTCAATCATTAATGCAAAGTAAAGAAGTTGTTCTCGGTAAAGCTTAAATCAAAAACTCATAGTCCTTTATAGAAAAGACATACGATAAGATGGCGCTCTCTTAATGAAACGATTTCCTCCCAAGGGTCTTAAATTCAAATGGTCATAACTAGTTATGACTTCTTTACAAAAAGGTTCGGCACAAAGAAAACACAAGTATTTATTCATTAGTAGCATAACTATAACAGAAATCACTAGTGTTTAACTCAATTAATCAAGTTGAATTGTTATTCCCAATAACAATTCCATAACTATTATCTAAGTTCCACTTAATTTTAGATATGTTTAATTCCATTAAATTTTCTCATTCAAATAAACAAAAATACATAAAGCTTAATGAATTAATCACACATGACAAGATATAAGCAAGGAAATCAATCTTTTTATTCATTTGAAAGTGCCTCAAAGGCAAGGGACTTATACACACAAGACTCTTCCCAAGATCCTATAATTCAAGTATTTATAAGCAATTACATCTCATATTGACACTAAGGTTTTAATAATCAAAAGCAGATGCATTATTCCATAGTAGGCGTATCGTCCAACTCTATCTTTTACAAGAATATTACAAGCAGGTTGGCTGCTACAATATTAATAATATAACCAATTCATTCATCTTATAAACATAAGAGAGATACATTTCTTAGTCTAAATGAATATGGATAAACCAAGCAGTTTTCAACATCATTCCACGATTGTTCTTGAGCACCTATTGGACATTAGAAGGAAGGCTCATCGCCCAACCTTTTGTCATCATAAAGCTTTTGCTATAGACACCCTCAAGAACGAGACTCCCAACATCGAGCATGTGTATATCACTTGGCAAGGGCAAGGATGAGAATGTAAGCAAGGGTTTTTAACACAAGGGAAGACCATACAACACCTACAATCTTATTCCCATTTTTTTCCAAAGAGATTATCAACAAACAAGCATTCCAATGATCATTCAAATGAAGCAAAGCATTCAATAATATAGTATATGCAGACAAGTTCTTAAGACATAACAAGATCTGTAAGAAGTCATGAAGTCACAAGAGCATTTTATCACTTTGTTGCTTCCTTCAAATGGTCATGGAAGAGTTGAAAAACTTACCATTATGCCTTTCATAAGAGGGCTTCAACTGTTGCCATCATGACATTCACATGAGGATTAAACAACCTTCCATTATGCCTCACACAAGAGGACTTCGATACACTACCATCATGAAAATGCTGCTCCCAAACCACCATCACACATTGACATAACACCATATCAAAAAATGCATAAGATCAAAACACTTCATGAAAATAAGAAGGAAAAACCTCTCCGAACTCATCAAAGGACAAACACTACATGGCGCCCAATGCTCAACCATGGACAAACAATAAAATAGACGGAATAAATCAAGTAGTTTTGTTACCCTGAATATAAGAAGAACAAGCAAAGAATATATCAATTCATTCTTAATGAACAACATAAGACATAATTTAAAAAGTAAACCCACCTATTGACCTTTAGATTGGCTGGGCACTATCCTCTAGCTATCTAGATTAGGCTCTCCTACCTGTTGATCCTATTTGGTGCTTCTCCTTATTCTATAATAAGTCCAATTCTTTTTGAATTGGCGAAAGTACCTAATTAAGGTAGCTCAACTACTATACAAAAATGTTTCAGGATTAACCAACCACCAACCTCTCGCTATCCATGCCTCATTAAGGGACAATTTTTTCTATACTCAGTTAAGGCATATGATGTCTCTTGCAGACCTCTGTGGTTCATTCCTTGGTTCACTTACCTCCCTTCCCATTAGATTATAGTCTAAGGCAATCAATCTGAATATCTGTCAGCAACCATTAGACAAATTAGACACTGGTTGCAAGATCTTATGGCCCGATGAAACAAAGTTTCACCAACCAAGATTTGAGGCTAGTCATCTAACACAACCACTAAGTCGGCAAAGGTGGTGAACGAATATTTAGGCAACCAATAACTTAGCAAGGTTTTATTAAAGTTTAAGGTAACTGATTAGTGATAAAACTAGGCTTAGCGTAGTCTCTTTCCTTCATTGGCCTTTTGCCTATTCCTACACACTTGATACACATATCAAATTCCTCTAATCTAATAGTCAAAGCTACATAATTTAGTCACACAAGACATTTAATCAATTATACATAGTCACACATTCACAGAATATCAACATTCACATAGATAATCTCATGTGCTTCAATATACAATTAATTATCAATTTTATCAACTTAAAAGCAATAATTTGAACACATGATTTAAGTAAATAATTTGAACACATGATTTAAGTCAATATATCTCATAGACATAATCAATTTTCATAAGGAGACATAAGCATAACATCATACTTTCATAAGTAAGAAATCAAAACATGATTGATAATATGTCTTTCCCATGGTTTTCAACACATGAAAATCCTTCTTAAATCCTTGCACATCTTAGCTGGATGTGATTTAACAACATAATTCAATAATCAAAACATAAAAGTCATAGTTCCATCGTCATCTTTCCCAAAGATGAACACTATGCAAAACGAGGCCTTACATATAATTCCACTTGTAAATGTTGCATTGTAGTTGTTATTACATTGTTCTTCTCATTTATTTTCAGTTAAATTTATAATGTTCATCTCAATACGTTTCAAAATTTAAAAGCATACTTGATTGTAGTCTTTAAATAATGCAAACACAAACACAAACACAAACACAAACACAAACACAAACACAAACACAAACACAAACACATGGGAAGCTACACAGTGTAAACATAGTTTGAATGTGTAATTAGTTTTAGCTTGGGCATGCATAACATACCATAAAATATTGAAATAGCCAACACACATATTTCTTCTATTCTTGTTGGATTCTCTATAAGTCGAGTGAGTTTCAACACCTTTGGAAAGGGAATGGCTCTAGGCATAGCCCTTGCAATCAGATTGGCCATCTTTTACGGCTTGCTAGGAAGTCGAACTAGGTGTTGAATGCGATATGTTGTGCATCATGGAAAAACCTTGAATGTAGACATAACCAACTCAAAGCATTATACCTTTCATTTATCCTATTTTTGTTGTTGTAGGATAATATGCTCGTACAACTAAGCCAAAGATTACAAATTACAGCTTACAACGATATCGAAAAACCTACAAGTGTCCTCCTTGCCCTGAGGCACATCCACCACATACGACACCAACACAAGGGTCCACCGCTCCCTGTTATCCACCACTACCTCATTCAATGTGGTGATAAAGCAATAATCTTGAGCCTATGCTCACTACCTTGCACATTGAAGTTCATGACATGGCTCTCCTTGTTTAAGATCTCAAGTGGTAGAATATGGTTTTAAAAACATTGATAATGGGGATTTTCATTACAAACAAATGATTCATGTATAAATCTATCATTAGGATTTTCCTTCCAAAAATAATAATAATGCAAAATGGCAGAATATGGCGTATTAGGCAATCAGGGCCTCCATAAACACAAGGAAACATCCTAGATGAAGTTGAGAGACCACGCTACCATACGTCAAAATCTTAGTAGGGATAGAAAAATATTCAATGTTTAGACCAATAACCACATATTGATATGCATGTTTAATATAATGTTAAGACTAATAAACGTTAATATCTATTTAAATGAAAAAGTCTTTGGGTTCTGCCTATGAAGACTCCTTCGGTGTAAATATATTATAATATAATATATTATAGTATTATAAAATGATAATTATTATAACTCTAGAGGGTAAGCACACAATTATTTTCTCCCACCATTTTCTTTTGCTCAACCATTTCATAGGGCACCCTATAAACATTCATTTTTTTTCCGCTGAAGTCTCTAGAGGCCTCCGTAAACAATTTCAAGAACTATCCTTCTACTGACCTTATTCACAAGGGCCTTATCCTTTTGATTGTTAAAAGGGGGTGGGCTTTGGGGTAAATATATTTCGGAGGCAATTCATATTCGAAGTGACCAGGGAGATTCTGCAAGGTATAGTGAGGATTTTTCGAGAAATGGAGAGGGGAAGAACCCTACAGGGTTAGGGGGAGAAAATGTTTTTGGTGTTTTATTCCCCAGTGGTAGTCAGAAAGGAAACCTTGTTCATGTTGACCCCATTACTAGTATGGGTCCTTCTTATAAGTATAATTTCACTGTTGAAGTTGAATTGTATCTGCAAAAGCTCTAGATGAAAATTACAGTCCAGAGGCTTTTGAGTTCTGAGATTTCGAAAGAAGTGGACAAGCTGAAATTGTTGCTGACTCTGGACGAATCTCTCTTGGGGAAGGGTGGTAATCAGAGAGATGGTAATGAAAATATGGGGGTGTTTGTCTCAACCGCATCCTTTAAAAAGAACAAGGATTAGAGCGGGGAGGGAGAGGTGGAAAGGAAGAAGACTTGACAGGTAAAGACGAAAGTAAGCATTGTGGGAATTAAAAGAAAAGACATAACAAATTCTCTGCAGGGCCCTAGCAATAGGACCAGGGGCAAGGAAAAGAACAAAGAAAATTCTGGTACTAACAAGCTAGTTCTTTATTCGGAGTCGGAGGACCCGGGTTATTAATCTTTTTGGCCTTGGTTTTTGTTGTCTTTTTGGTAGGATTTTGGCGGAAGTTTGTCTGTTGTAGCTGGTTGTTGATGATTGTCGAGCCTTGTGGCTGTGTTTGGTTCTTGGTTCTATTTGTTGTGTTTGCCTATATTTTGATTATTTTTTATATTGGGTACGGGGCTTTAACCCGTTTGTTTACTTGATGTAATATATAAAAAAATAATTATTATTATATTTTTTTTGCTAACCGAGAGTTTCTTGCAACTTTTCTGGCACGACGTTATCACCGTTTTGAACCCAGTGCCCTGGGACACACTTAGGCGCGCTATTGCAGGGCGAGTCCAACAGACTAATCTGTTGGACTTATGCTAATGGCCCACTCGATGCTCACGGTTTAATCAGGGCTTGAACCCGTGACCTAGTAGTCACCGTTGCAACGACTTACTATTGAGGTATAAACCTGTGGGTAATAATTATTATAATATTATAACTATATTTATATATTATTATTATTATTTAATATTAAATATACATACATATATAATACTCTATTATTAAATATTATATATAAATTAATAATAATATATACTATATTTAAGTGATTAGATTTAATGAGAGGGCATTATTAAGGGGAAAGGGGCTAATATTATGACACGAGGTCTTTGACATTTGTAACAAAGATGAACAAATTGAATGAGGTAGATAATATGTAATAAAAGGGGGTAAACAGGGTGTAGACGATGAAGTTTGCACTATCTTTTTATGAGTGGGTGCTGTTAAAATCTTCTTCTTTAGTCATCTTTTTGTGTGTTATGTATTTTATATTATATGCTCTGTACTATATGTTGCTACCCTTTATGTTTTGTTTTTCTTCAGAATTCATAACGAATTGATAGAATTCCATTCCTCTCCTACGTGTTTATAAAGTTTCTAAGGGGTGAAGACAAGTTTAATAATGATAAATAGGTTTGTTTTAGAAGGGCCTTGCCACCTAAGATATGGTACGACAACATCTTATTTTACTTTCAGGATGGATCAGAGAATTCTCATATACAAGTGTATCACACCCAAGTCTGTATCGTGATATTTATAGCTTCCACAATCTTATATTTATTTGCATCAATTTTTACAATCGCATTATATAATTTGTTTCATTTCAAATATATGCAAATAAATATTTATGAAAAATTGTTCGTTTTGTGATTTTATTTTGGTTGAGCTCGAACAAAATGAATTTAATGAAATGCTAAAACTTACCAATATGAATATCGATAGTCCACATTAAGTATACGTGTCCTTATTTAAATAAGGGAAAAAACTTTAATAAAATTTGCATTCAACCCCGTTTTCAGAAGGAAGCTGCGAGCCAACGCCGACTTATTTGTTGGTGCATTGGCTTGAAGCGAGGACGTTGCTAGAAACACGGAGGCCCTGCAGTCTTTTTGATTGATAATTCGCGATTCCCCATTATTTTACCAAGCGCAAAGTCATGGCGAAGTGTGGGAAACTGCACAGCTTTGACAATGGGCACCTCGTGAAACAGACGTTTCGAATATATATAGATTTCCATGTTTTCCCTCGCCTCCCAACGCATCGTACTCCTCGAAAGATACCCATCTGGGACTCAACGAATTTAGCTCTCTTTTGACCCTTTGTTTTTTATGCTATACGTTTAGCTATCCAACTCTTCAATGTACATATATAAAGTACCATGATCATTACAATCCACATGAACCATCTTCATAAATGAAGAGGGCCACACAACTTACATGCCAGCTTATATTAATGGAAAATTAAACATCCACATTGCAAATATGTTATCCATGTAGCAGTGTGCAAACATTGATTTCCAACTAGTTGTTCCCTGTTACACAATGCTCAAATATATTGTCAATTATGTAGCAAACGCTGAGGACACATCTAAAAGCTACCAACATGTGTTAACTAGAATATCAGTCATAATTGTAATTGATAGCCCTATGATGGTTGCATATATCAAGATCCTCACAAAAATTATTGTCGACCATGACATTGGTGCATAAGAACCATGCCACATGTTGCCAAAAATCCTCTTAATAGTTTATATCTAGACCTTTCTCACCCTATCTGTTGGAAAACAAAGATTTAAACATGTGTTTTAGAGCATGACAAATGTAGATCCAATTCCATCCTTCATTGATGCATATATAAATCATCTTTCTTTTTTGGGGACATTTCTACTCGTTGAGGCTCACGAACTTGGTCTTTTAGCAATCAAAGAATCACTACACAATGGAAAGAAAGAAAGATTACAACCATTGTTCACATGTTTCCTTGTTTATCTTTTATCTCTCTAGTTGATTCACTATCATATGAGACTTTTTGTTGGGCAAATATTTTACTTTACAAACCATTTCACAACATTGCAAGGGACATTGGTTTAACCAAAGAACAAATTGTTTCACATTGGACACAAATTAGAACTTTCGAGCGTTTGTAGCATATTGAGCAAACAACTACAGAAGCTGACAACAAAGGTGATGCAATCAATGATGATAGTGACATGCAAGAACATACATAAATGGGAACTCTTGTCCTACATGCATCCATCATGAAAAAATACAATAACTGACATAGATATGCTTGACCTTTGCGACTTCGATAAAACCCATAATTAAAATCATATCGAGGTGTTGCTAAGCCTACACATAACAACACCACAATTTATAGAATCACAACTCAAAACCACCCAAAACCTAGATAATGGGTGCTCAACCCAATTATTGCCAAGTGAGTTTTCAAATAAACAACAAACAACCTTCAACATTATTGTTGACCATGCCCATAAAAAAACACATGCCTCACCACTGAAGATGATTATTTAGGGTACAATGGGTATAGGAAAATCATACTCGATTGACAAAATAAAATGTGGTTTAAATGGGCTTATATGCAATAACAAATCTCCCGCGTTTCTACTCGATCAAACTAGTGTAGTAACATTCAACATAAATGCATCAACTATACATTTAGGCCTTTGCAATTCCTATCTAAGAATTGAAGGCACTTGAGGGTCAGTGAATGTCAGTTTTCCAAGAATAAATGAGACACATTGACTATGTAATCATAGATAGAGTGAGATTCATAGGGCAAATATGCTTAGAAAAATAAATGACCTTTTATGTAAGGCATCCCCCTCACAAAAAAATAAAGATTTTGGCAGTTGCTCAATTATTCTTATTGGGGACCTAGGTGAACTTCCACCCGTGAATGACATACCAATGTATGTAGGAAAGTCATTTGGTTACACACTATGGCAAACATTTGACACTATTCTAACATTGAACATAAACTTTTGTCAGCAAGGATGCATAACACAATAAATATAATTCAAAATTTTATTGACAAATATCAAAAATGCAAAATTGATAAAAGAGGACTTGAATATGCTCATGTCAAGAATGAAATTCTTCATTCTTACAGGAAAAACAACAAGCATTGAAAATCTCAACACATTTGTATGCAACCAATGACTTGGCTACATTGCATAACACATAAATACTAAAATTGTTAAAGATTTCAATTGCAATATGCAAATTAAAACAAAGCAAATATCAGGGGATGCCAAACCAAAATGATAGTCAACTAGAATCAATAATTCTATTATGCAATGGACCAAATATTATGTTGACATCCAATCAATGGGTTAAAGTAGGGTTAGTTAATGGAGCGTTCATAGAATTTTTTCTCATTATCTAAAATCTAGATTTTAAACCACCTTGCCTTACCAATATATGTTGTTGTTGCCTTCAAAAAATACTCATGTCTCCCATGGGATATCATAAATCTAACACATACCAATTACACTTGTTACAAGAGGTAACCATTGTCATATGCCCGTCAAAATGGTGTGGGCTATAAACATACATAAAGCACAAGGAATGACTCTTAATAAGACAATAATCGATATTGGCAACACAAATTGTCAAGGTTTGGCTTTCATTACAATATCAAGAGTATGTTATTTGAAAAACTTGCATATCTCCCATGCATTTACTTTCGATTGTTACACAAGAATAAAGGTATAAAATATGTAACACTCAGAAAAGAAGAGGAGACAAGACTGAGTACAAAAGCTCTACCACAACTTCTACAAGATTTGTAAAGTCCTTCAACAAAGCCAATAGAATAATTTGACATACTTTTTTTGTTAATTAATATTGACCCACCATATAACACTCGCTTTTTAAAATAAAAATTTAAAGATACCTTCTTTCTGACATAACTTGCACCTTTGCACAATTCCTAGTAATAACAAGGGTTGCATAATGGCTAGTCCCTTCTTTTGTATTGAGAATTGTTTGTGCTTGATTTTGCATGTAATTTTGTAAAGTACGCTTGCTTTAATAATTTAAACTTGAAAATACAAAATTAAAAGTATGTTATTTGTTATTTCAATTTAATTTTGACTAACATTTTTGTTGTCTTTGTTTGCTAGCATCAATAATATCTATTTCTCTCTCAAAGTGTTAAGTGCTTTCATAATTTACATGGTTGAGAATTATGCATGATCGCCCATGTTGTATAAGTAAGAAGACTATCTATAACTTGAATATTAATAATAATTATGGGCAAAGCTTATCTTGTACTAATTAAACACATGAGAGGATCAAGAGTAAAAGCAAAAAAATAATAAATTAAAAAAAGTAACAATCGAACATTTTACAATTTATCAAAACAAGTGATTAATTTTATCCTAAAGAAAACAGAAGCAGAGAACATCCCCATTGAATATTGTTGGCGAAAGATGAGGCCCTCACTTCACAACTTTTACGAGCATAAATCATACTTAGTAATTTTATAAGGCAGTGAAAAGGATCGTATTTAGAACATCTATTTTTTCATATCCATGATAGTGATTCCCAATTACATAAAATGTAAAAAAGTATATTAGCATCTTAAAATATGTATTTGTTTCCCAACTGCACGGTCATGCGAAGTGTAGGAAACTACACAACTTTGACAATGCTAACTTCATGAAACAGACAATTGGAATTTATACATAAATTTCCATGTTATCCCCCGCGTTTGAATGCAGCGTACTCCTTGAAATATATCCATATTGGACTCAAAAAATTTAGGTATCTTGTGAATGTGGAAAAGTGGGTTTACATCAAAATATTATACGTTTAGTTATACAAACTGCAATTAAATTTAATTAAGTATAAAACTGGCAATTTCTCTTACAGTGAAAGTTATGCTAAAGGAGTGTGGTTTAATGTTTTGGTAAATTGAGGTTTTGTAAAATGAAAGAATATAAATATATGATTCTTCTTTAATGGAAGAAGATTGGGGTTGTTGAAGGGTCAAACATTAAGATATGTTTGGCTATCTACAACTTGATAACACATTAAATATAAATAAAAAATTGGTGTAAGCGAATACAAAATGATTATAATAAGGGTCATGTAGATTATAAAAAATAAAACTAGAATAAGAATGGAGTTTCATGGAATTGATAACTAATTATTAATAATAAGCTGCGTTAGATTTTTTGTTATACACTTCGTATTAATGGCCTCATATTTTTCGTAAATTGTAGCGGACACATGTTGACAACATGCACATTGAAACTATGAGAAGCACTTAAAGTTACATTAAATCTACAAGAATATGCTTAACCAACCATTAAATAAATTCTAATATTTATATATAAACCCTTATGCCGAACTTTATAATTTTTAAAATAATATGTATTTTAAACTTTTTTATTTGTTGAACAAAAAATAGGATAATTGAAAAGTGATTCTTATAGGCCTCCTTGGCTATATTAAGACTAATAATAACTACTTATAAAAATAATATGAGATAACTTAAAAAAACACTTGACAAACTTACACTCAAGTAGTTAACAGTGGCCAAACTTGGCAAACCTTTTCAACTTTTGGGGAATTACGTGGCCTACCCATCTTTTCATAAGGATGTTGTGAGCCAACACCATCTTTTATCAATGCATTGGCTTGCAATTGGGACGTTGTTAGAAACAATGAGGCCCTTCTACCATTATAAACAAACACAAGATTACCCTCGAGAAACCCGATTTGGGAAAACTCCAGAAGAGTGAGGGATCTCTTCCTCTTGTCATTATCTAATTGTGTAATTAGAACTGTACTTCCTTATCAAGGCCTTCATACACTGTATTTTCATTATAACATGTTCAATCACTCATACATGTTCTACAACTTTCTCACTTACACTTTCCTTTTCACACTCCAACTCCAAAACACACATACAATCAAGAAGAACTAATAGAAAACCATTCCATGACTGATGAGTTGAATGAATCATCTCATAACCGACTCAGCCCATTTACTCAATTAATGGATGATTGAATCCAATGAATCCATTTCTGTTGCAATGATTCTCTCAATGTAATCTATAAAATTTAACACCATATCTAAGATCGAATGAAAAGCCCAAAAGACTTAGATAAGAAGAAACATTGTTTGCAACTGTTGATCTACATGTTCTTTGGCTTTGGGCGAAACCATCACTTAATGCAATAACGAAACTATTAGGGCGATTACATATCCATAACATAAGGTTGTGAAATTTTCGCAACACTTACGTAACCACCGCTACTTAAACTAATGACTTCATAACCCTAAAAACTACACCAACTTCTAGAGGCCATATCTTTTACATATAAACTTGTATTAACAATTTTTTTTTGAAATTAAATAACTTTTCAAGAAGAATCCATATATGTAATTGAAAATTACTATCGATGAATTATACTTATTGTTTTAGACTTTACACCAAAACCTCCCTGTTTTGGGATCATACTATAGTGAAACATTTTCTTGAACCTTGTCAACAATCAATCAACATAACTAATTAAAAAATGTGATATAAAGCTAATTTCAAATGTTTAAAGTTAAATTCTTAGTTACAATGAGAATAATGAATTAATTCTTATCTTCCAAACATTACTGATCTAAAATTTGGATCAAACTTCCCTAATTAAAAATCTTTTAGACTACAAAAACTTAGAATTCGTGCCGTGAGGAAACTCATTCTCCACTTCTTAGAATGCCATTTAGATCTACTTGTAAATTTTATGCACTACCCTTCTTTACGCTCGCTCTTTCATCTAAAAACCATATTTTTCTAACTCCTCTTATCTGTTAAAAGCAAGATCTATAAAGAAAAGTAACAGAAGACCTTCTCATTGTAAACAATGAAAGTCTCAAATAAACTTAAGTTTTCAACATTCACAACAAAATATTTCTTCATAAAATAAAATAAGGCATATGTCTTTTTGACTGATAATTCTTAATTTTATAAGGCGGTGAAAAGGATCGTATTTAGGAAATCTATTTTTTCATCTCCACGGCGAAGGTATCATTTGGTAGAAGAAATTATTTGTTGAGATTTCGCATATCAGAATTTGAGATTCATTGCACTTTGACAATGTTAACCTCATGAAACAGACGTTCTGCATTTATATGCGAAATTACATATGATAAACTCGTGCCCCAACCCGTCCTAATCCTTTAAAAACACCCATATTGGTCTCTTGAATTTAATGTGAGATGTCTACTATCTGGCTGTACCTTGCACTCACAATGTTAGTTGCACCTTATCAAACCGTACACGATACATTATTGGAGAATAATTGACATACAAAAATTGATTTGACGACTTTATTTTGTTACGTCTGGAGTTTTGAAAGCCTCATCACCCTTTTTAAAAATTTGTGTATATCTTTAGAAGAATTGATCTTCTTTTTCAAAACTGTAATAGGGCAGTTGAACTTACAGACAAAATATTTATTTTGGGATCTATGCTTAGAGTCAACAATGTTTTAAAGCATCGACTTTTTATCAAGGCCCTAAAAAACGCTTAATATAAAAAATAACATGCTATGCATAAGGCAATTCAACGATGGAGTCAAATGTGATGCATTGTCTAACCCATATTGACTTTCCATGCTACAATGAATGTTTGATTCCTTCTAGAATGCAGTAGTAAATTCTATATGGTCTTCGAATTTATTTAGATTATTGAATATCTACTCTAGATGCTTGAATTAATTATTTTTCACTCATTTATTATACATCCTTATCATGGCCTAAATGCACTAATGCACTTGTGTATTTATAGACTTCTCAAATTCAAATTAAGATTCCATTGGAGCACAAAAAGACACACAATGCATGGCAAAGGCAAAGAAAACTAGACCCAAAACCCTCGGGGATCCAAAACTGGGTCAGAAGGGTCCAATTCTAGAAAAGTATATAGTCTATATTTATGGGAAAATCCATTGAAACATTGAAAAATAGTTGGGTAAGAGAGAGAGAGCAAACATAGAAAAGGAGTAAATGATGAGGAACATCTAGAAACATGGGAAAAGATGCCAATAAGAGCTTAATCTAAAACAACAATTAACAAAAAATAAGTACCCTAAATGAACAATAACTATGTGGATATTCCACTAAAAAATCACCAATACAAATCTTATACTACTCATAAAAGCTCTTCATTGAATAGTTTGTGTTCATGAATTAGCCTGAAAATAATCAAGAAGTGTACACAATTATAAAGGTACATAAAATTACCCTAGAGAAACCCAATTCAGGAAAACTCCAGAAGAGTGAGGGATCTCCTCATCTTGCCACTGTCTCATTTTGCAATTACAAGTGTACTGCCTTCTCAAGGCCTTCATGGATAGTATTCGCATTACAACATGTCCAAACATTCATACGTACTTTTCGAATTTATCACTCACACTTTACTTTTCACATTTCAACTCCATAACACACATAAAATCAAGAAGAACTAATAGGAAACTATTCTTTGACTAAATCTGTTGAATGAATCATCCCATAAATGACTAAACCCCTTCTCTCAATCAATGGATGATTGAATCCACTTTCTTTGCAATGGTGCTATCAATGTAATTTATACAATTCAACACATGTCATGAAAAGCTCAAAACACTACGATAAGGAGAAACATCATTTAAAACTATTAATCTACCACTTCTTAAACTTTGGGTGAAACAACTACCTCATGCAATTATGAAATTGTGGGGCGGTTAAATATTCATCACATAAGTTGGGAAATTACCACAATAATTACGAAACTGCCAGGAAATTATCTAAAAGTCAGAATAATTACATAACTGCCACTTGCTTTAATCAACAATTTCACAACCCTAAAAACTACACCAAATTCTAGAGGTCATATCTTTGGCATAAGATCTTAGATTAACATTTTTTTTCAATTGTATAACTTTTCAAAATGAAACCATGTATCTAATCAAAAAGTAATTTTGATGAAGTATAGTTTTTTTTAGCTTTTACACTAAAACTATCTCATTTGAGGTTCTACCATGGAACAACATCTTGAACCCTGTCAAGGGTTAATCAATGTAACCAACTAAAAAAGAGTGATACAAAATTGATTTCAATTGCTTCAAGTTGCATTATTAGTTACAATGAGAATCATGTATTAGTTAGCTTATCTCACTAACATTACTAATATGAAATTCATATCAAACCTCTCCATTTATAAAGCTTTTAGTTCTTAAAAGCTTAGAAATCTTGTGACGAGGAAACTCATTCCTAAATTCTTCTTTGAATTCCATTTGGATTTACTTGGAAATTTTACTTTCAACCCAATTTGACTATTTTTTTGCAACTCCCTTTATTTATGCTCTTTCCTCCATCTAAAAAACATCTTTGTCCAACTCATCTTGGCCATTAAGAACCTGATCTATAATGGAAGGTAACAAAAGATCACTTCATTTGTTTATCATGGAAGGCTCAAAGAAACCTAAGTTTTCAACATTCAAAACATAATATTTCTTCATAAAAGGAGGCATATCGAACTTAAAATAATTATTTTTCACTTGTTCTACCTTAAGTTGCTTAATTTTATCTTGGAGCCATTCTTTGCTCAAGAACAACCATACCTTATACTTAATAAGGAAAATACGTGCAACTCTACATTGATCATGTCTTTATTTATAATTTGCTTGAAAATTCCTTAACCTTTCTTGCATTTGGAGGAGCATTCACCAAGCAAAATACTTAGCTTTAGGAACTTCCAAGTTCACCATTTTACGTCCATTAGGTGGCTTATTAACATCCATCAAAGAATGTTGGTAAAGACCATCAAATCACAATGCCCATTGTATGCATCTAAATTCACTCGCTTCATTAATCATCACTAATATTCCTATTAGTTGATGCTAATTCCGCTTATCTCATCTATTCTAATTTATCCCATTAATTTATCCCTTTCCTAGTCACTCATCTAGTGTTCTCATTTTATCATTCTTCATCTACTAACCTTATTCTATCCCACTTCATCATTAATTTATCCTAAAATGACATTATTATAATCTAATCCTATTTACGTATTATTTGGAAAATTTAAATTCCCCATGGCCCACCTACTAACCTATTCCTAGGCTATCCTACATCCCTAGTCCCTAATCCCTACCTAATCCCTATCTAACCTTATTCTAATCACCATTAGTCCCTAAGAAGGATTCTAGAACCCTCCAAATCTAGAACCTTCCCTATTCTAACCCCTCCTCTCTAGAAGCCTTTGAATCTAGAGGCTTCCAAGGAATTTTAAATTCCTTGGATAATCCCCATCCATTAGATCTGCTCATCCAACTTTAAATATAAACCCTTGATCATTCCCTCCACAATCTATATAAGTAAGGGAACTCCTCCATTGGAGCCATCTCAAAGCTTCATAACAAATCCATGCCAAAATAATTCTTGCATAAATTATCAAGCAATCCTCATCATGCCATCATAATGTCAACATTTTGAGTTCAAGGTATATTAATCCAATCTCAATCTCTTCTTGTTTTCTTTAATATGTTTTGTCATGGTGTAGAGCATTTAGCTTTAAGATTAATATGCTGATTTGTATAGTTTAATTCATCTATTGCATTTTGGTTCTAATGGATCTATCACTTTACATAGTAGTTTGATATTTGGGTTTTGAATTTACATAGTTAAATCCATATAGATCTCAAAAATCACCTACATTTTGGTGACCACGATGGGACCTTGCTTCTAATTTAATAAATTTTGCTTGTTAGTGGTGTTTTGCTAGCTTGCAAGTTAGATTTTTAAAATTTTTGCATGCACAGGGTCAATCTGCAACATTGCACTGTTAATCACGACTATGTAGTCACAATATTATCCCCATAAGTCACAAGTTTATGCCAACCATCAAACCTAATCGCTAATAGTTTGCCCTAATTGTGATAGGTTTTAAATTTTTGACGAAACCATGACTTTGAGAATTGTGACTTTGTATAGGTAGTTCCAATTTTGCCATATGGACTTGCATTTTTTCAAGTTTATGAGGTGCGCATAAAGTCATCACAAAATCGTAACATTGATAATTATGATTTTGCCCTGTGAACTATGATATTGTAGACAAGAGTTGATATATTCTGATTTTTGGATAAATCTTTGATAGTTGACCATTGATCTCTAACCTCCATGCTTAAATTTGGGTGTTTTCTATTTTGCAAGGACCAATAATTATTTAACCTCAACACCTCTTGTATTGTGTTTATATCATTAGGGGTCTTAAGAGGAATATTTACTAACCCCTTGACTATAACTAGATTGTGTATCTCTATGGTTTATCTATGTAGGATAATAAGCAGGAAGAACATCCAAAGACAAGTCAAAGACACAACCCCTTTAGCCTTTTTCTCATCATATACAAAACCATAGATTATTAAAATTATAAGATAATGACCTTGTTCTATAGAGTTGTGGCATTGTGTGCATAGTCATGATTTTGTCATTTTGATCATTTTGAATTAACTCTATCTGCAGATTGTCTTTACAAATTCCATAGGGTAGACTTAGGGTAAAATCTATTGAAGTACACTTTTTGTTGCTTAGAATTTTGATTCATTTTATGATAAAAGACTAAAGTGTTTTATGGATAAAATTTGGATATGTCATGAATCAGTTGTAATTTGCCTTAAATCATATATCAATAAACTTTCATAAACCTCTGAGCAACTTATTAGAATCTATTTAATCATTTATTTTTGATCAAATATCAAAATCTTAAGGTTTTTTAGTTTATCACAAAACTGCAACTCTCATTTTTTAGTCAGTAGAGATATTGGCATTTACAGTAGTGATTTTTGTAGTATATAACAAAATCACTAATCTTGATTTCTCGTTAATAGCAATTTTGTAGTTTGAATCATGATTTTGTCTAACTATAATGGTTTTTCAAACTAACTATTGTAGTTAAGCTAACTCATGCAAGATCGCAACTCATGATCTATGATTTTGCTTTAGAATGACAATTTTGTTGTTTCTGATTGTGACTTTGCATCATGTAGTTGTGATTTTGCATTAATTTTTACCTTCAATTTGATCATTTTAAGTGCATTTTAAGGGTCATTTTTGATAAATTGAGTCATTTCAGGCTTCCCATAAGGCCCAAATTGCCTTTGGCATTGGGGGCTCTGCCTCAACCCCGCCCTGTACCATAACAGGGAGTGCACTTAGGGTTTACCCCTGAACCCTGCAAGGGGATCTATGCCTTGACCCCACAAGGGGTGCTACCCCTTGACCCTATTGGGAATTGTAATCCCTAAACCCCCATGTCATGACCCACTCACCCCAAAGAAATTATAGAGGCAAATCATGATTTTTCTTAGGGTGTTTTATTAAGGCATATTGACTAACATATTGTTTCCTGTAGGGGTGAACTTAGAGACTATTTTGTTGTATCTAACACCTTATTTTGAAAGGCATATTTTGATCTAACAAAATTGTGTCTTGCAGGTTTCCCCTCAAGATCATCAGTCAAACTACTAATCCTTGCCTTGCAGGTTACCATTTTTGAGTGCCACTTGAAACTACTAACCCTATGCTTTCAGTCCACCTATCAAAGACTCTTTTTGTCACTTTGAAAATCATTTTTAAATCATCTCTATCATTTGTATATTGTATATGTCATTTGTATAAATCTCCTTGTCTTGTATATTGTTGTAGATATGTCACACTTAATATAATCATTTAATAATCTTTTTAGCTTACTTGATTATCTCTTGGGGCTACGATTGGTGTATGCTCTCCTCCTTGCATCCTTACGATGATTCTTGGAGGATAAAAAACCACCTATAAACCCCTTACTTTTTTATTTTCTTTAGGGGTCGATGACATGGATTTCACCACCACGCACTTGATCAAACTCTGTGTTCCAACAGAGTCTAAAAATTAGGAGAGTTGTCGCTATGCACCTAAGCAAAATTCCCCATATGGGGTTTTATGGAGTGAGGGGAGGTTAAGATCTAAGATATAGGGTCGTCAAACAATATCCTACATGGGCTTGGGACTAATCATATCTTCGTATATATAGGGAATGCACCTACAAGCCTTGTGCAAACCTAGAATAAGATCTTTCGATCATAACATGTGTACAACTGGAAGAGTCAGTATCAGCTCTAAAGTAGCCATCTAGTACAAGCGTGGTTGAGAAGGTTCAATCAATACAATAATGGGTCACTGACCTACAACCTCACTCATAAATTTGTTAGATGGTGCAAGCATGGGGTTACACACCCTTAACAATTTACTAATCATAGGTTGTGGATTGCTTGCTTGGGTGTGTGTTGTGCTAAACCCATGTTGTTTGTGATCCGAGTCAGCCTTGACCCAAATACACCTAGCTAGGTCCTTTTCACAACCCACCTTGTACATCCTACCATCATTTTATATATATCTATTTTGTGTATATTTTTATCTCATCAAAATAATCATCTCATCTCATCACCATCATCTTGTCCACACTTGTCATCATCCTCTTATAAACTTATCCCATCCCCCACCTTATTTTCATCTTGTCCTAGTCATCTCCACCCATTGGTTAAACCCCCATCATCCACATATCCTAATCTTAACCACCTATGTTCCTATGTCCATAATCAATCCTTTGTCTTGTATATCTTTGTAACATCATTCTATCATCTGGTCATCCTTGTCATCATCCCATTATCCACCCTCATCTTAATCCACATCCCCATCACCTATATCATGTCTTATACATTCTTACCCCATCACTTAGACATACATTTTATTATTTTTTACACCCTTTGATCCCTTCTTATCGCTACAACCACTCATTATTAGTCACACCCCCATCACCAACATCTCATCTTGTACATCCTTGCCATCATCCCATTGTACATCCCTCATCCCTTCCTAGTCTAACTATATCCCCCTATCCTTGATTACCCCCCATATATTTTTTTGTACATAATTTTGTTCTCTTGTACATCCTTCTAATCACATCCTATTGTAGTCCACCAATCATTAGTCATACTCCATCACATATCGCACCTTGCATATCCTTGTCAACATCCTCCTTATATATATTATCCTTTGTGATTGTCCTTTGTATATCCTTTACATCTTTTAATCTTCTCTTTGTCTAACCATATCTTACACATCTTGTCTTATCATCCACATCTTGTTCTAAGTCCACAATTAATCATCTGCCTTGACTTTGTCTCCATCACCCATCTAGTCTAACCTCATTCTATCTGCCCCTAGTTGGCTTTTTAGGTCACACCCATGTCCATACCATTCACATCTCATTCATCTTACCCTTGATCATTTCATCAACACCTGTTTATATTAGTCCTTACCACCATTAGCCTTACCATCTCTATCACATAATCCTATTCCATCCCATCTTGAGCAAATTAGTTCAAGGTTTGAGCTAGTCCTTTTATCCTATCCATATCATCTTATCATCTTAGTCAAACTATCACTCATCAGTTGGTCAGGTATCATACCTAGTCAATATACTATTAGCATCTTATCACTTTGTCAGTCTCAATTTAGCAAGCCCATCATCATCAATATAGTCTCTATCACCCTTGCTTATTCATAGCTAGCACCCATCATATTATAATCTTGCTAGTTTGAATCAAGGTACCCATCACAATCCTCAATCCTTTTGCTAGCTTGACTACTAAGCATTGTTCATAGGTCGTTAACACCTATTATACTATCAGTCTGAAATCTGATCATAGTCTTTAATCTATTAAGTCTATCCCATATTCATCATCATCCATCCTACTAGCTTGATATTTTGACGTTACTTTGTTCAAAGAATCCTTAGTCTACCTTCGCATCATCATCCATCTTTCCCCATGGAATTGGACCCAGTTCTTGTAGACCAATACATCCTAGCCAACAAGGATGAAGTCCTTTTGTAGGAACTAGAGTTAGGTGCTCACCTACCCTCTTACCTTGATCCCATTCATCCCAAACCAACATACCACATGGTTCTTCATCCACAATCCCATAGCCCATCAAAATCCAACTCCACAATCCTTGATGTAGTCACCCTAATCAATCAAAACATCATGGAAAATAAAGATGAATTCCTTTTATGAGTATGGAAAATAGGTGATTTCTTTCCCAATGATTTTGACCCCATAAGCCTAAAGTCACCTCTCAAACCAGTCCACCATCAACCCTTATCCCATTTCGCTCCACCATCTACTAACCCTATTCAAAACCCCTTGGCCCCAATTTGTACATATCCACATTCAAACCCTCCATCTATTAATCATAATCCATCACCGTTCCCTTGTCCTTTATCACCCACGACAATGAAGTTGGACCCTGTTCTCATAAACCAATACATAGCTGCCAATAAAGATGAGATCCTGTTATAGTTCATTATGATGGGTGTACCACTTCTTGAAGATGTTAACCCCTTTCAACTTATTGCACCTATAACACAAACCCATTTGTGTAAGTCTCCTAATCTCCCATCCACTAGTCATAGCCAATCATCTACCCCTTCCCCCACTAGTAAAGGGAATTCTATCCTGGCCACCTCATCTGCTACCAAACCAACCACCCAGTTGCATCACCAACCATCTGATCCAAAGTCCAATGCATCCACATCTAAATCACAATGTGAAGCGGGTCATTATACTCCCCTTCCTATATCTTTGGAATCCCATTTTAAACAATTAGTCACCACCAACATGTTGATCTATCCACCCATCCAACATCTTGATCCCATTAAGCCTAAGTCCTCCTAGTGTAAAGCAAACCGATATTGTCTGTATCATCAAACTTGGGGCCATTCCCTTAAATGATGTCAAATTTTTTGAGATTATATCCAAGACCTTATCAATCATGGTGACATAGTAATCAAGGATGAATTAGATGAATATTTATCCCTAGGTGAACAAGAAGAGGAATACCAAGATTCCATTCCCAATCATGATCAAGCCCTTCCCCTTCCAAGCCAGGGTCAAGCCATATTGTCCTTTGTACATGATCCTTCCATCATCAAACAATCCTCCATCAACCATAGGTATATTTCCCATATGCATAGTCCCCATATATCTCATGAATCCTTCCATGGCCCTCTCTTTACTTAGTCCATTATTCATCCATCATCTCCCTCTCACCCATCACATCCAATACCCCATGTTGAGAGGACAATCATGGATAATCACTCCTCTACTCATAAGATCATGCCTTATGAATTTAAGCTAGCATCAACACTTATTAAAGTCCTATCTACATTTGGATCACGTTCCACACTAGCATTTGAATCATATTCCTCATCAGAATCATCATCTTTTATCGATATTACAATAGATGGTGATAATGCCCTCTCTTTTGTAAATCCCACTCAAGATGATGACATCATAATTGAGTTATTGAATGTTTTATCAAGTTTTTAGAGTGAATCCAATCTTACTTTAGAAGCATGTATTAGTGATCCTTTAGAGATTCTCTAGGACATTGTCTCTTACATTGAGGCTAGGGATCCTAGTGACCTTTATGAGGACTATGCTGCTCATTATCCACTTAATCCATCACAAAACATTAGTCATCCACCTCACCTCCATAATCCCTATATCCCACTTCATCCAAGGGATGAACAAGAACATGCATCGTTGGATTCCCCTCTGCATTCCATACCGTGTGCCACAAATATAAAGACCCAAGACTCTATTCTAAAAGTCATAAATCATAATCAAACTATCTTTGATCATATCCATCAAAATCAAGCAAATTGAAATCATCAGCCTAATCAAAAAATAATTTCTCCTAGTGAAGCCAAAAATTAGGCACTAAGAGAATATCAAAGTCAAAATAATGATTATATATCAAGTCAAAAATCAATCCCCGATGGTGAAGCTCAAAAAATAGCACTAGTGGGTAGTCAATATCAAATCCAATCAGAAAATAAAGTCAAAAATCATATGGCCAACCATCCTCTTAATGTTTGGATCAAATAATCAACAAATCAAAAGGTCTTAGATCTCGTGATCTCATGGCACCAATCTACATAACCCCCCTTACCATATCTAATGATGTATGCAATGGTTGAACCACATTTCTACACCCCATCTTATCATATCATCTATCATGATCATATCCCTCCTTTACATCTTATATACCATCATCACATTCATGGCATACCCCCATCCTGACCATACCTCAAATCCATGGGCGATATTGTCCCTTGTAGGAATTACAAAGACACCTAGTTAAAACACCCGAAGGATGCTAAATCAAGAATCTATAAAGGCCACAAAGACATGATTTGAGCGTCATATATCCCTATAATAGGCATCAATTAATGATCATAATGATACCAACATCTTGCATCTCACCCTTATCAAATAAATTAAGATACCCAATTAAAAAAATATCATTCGTCTAATGGTGAAAACTAGTCCTCTGGTGCCTTGGTCAAGTACCATGATGAAAACTGGTTTCTGACGTCATTGTAAAATAATCAATTATCTGCATTATACCTTAAACACTTTAGGGAAAACTCCTCCATTTCATATCCTTTGTCAATCCCTCTACATTATTCTCATCCCTCATAAACCTTATCTATATCACCCATCCTTGTCTATCTTATCCCTTGGTCCAACCTATCATCTGCCATCATATCATATTCCTTACTGCCTTGACCTTTGCAAAGAAGTGGAAGGTGTCTTGAGACATGTTCTCAAACCACATTGGCTTATCCTCCAATGAAGACTTAGGTAACAAACGTTTGATTCCTTCATGATATGGTCATTGGCAATCTTTAGTCCATTCTTCCTTGGTCCCCATCCCCTCATACTTTTGTTAGCATCATCCATCATTCCATCCATTCTCATCCTGGTTGCTAAGCTTGGTATTCCCTTTGGTAGTAACCCCATTTATATAGTATACATACGTATCCCAAAAATCACTAAAAATTTAAATATGTTAAAAACCCTAAAAATCATAAATCTGAAAAAGCCAAAAGTAAGCACATTGTGTCTTGTCTTATGCCCAATCCCCTAGTCACATCCATCTCCATCCATTTAATATCTTCCCAACTTTGGATACCACATTCCATCTTGGAACCAAATCAGAATAGTCACCCATCCCGCCATATCTTCATCATCCTTATGACTAGGTATTATTGACACACATCACCTTGTCAAAGAATTTAGTTTAACACCCATCACTTCCTTATCATTGCCTCTTCATACCTATCACCCATATAATCCCTATTTGCTAGTATGAAAGGTATATGATCCCATCACTTCTCTACCAATGCCTCTCCATACCTATCACCCATCCAATCACTATTTTGATAACATGGAAGGCATTTGATCCCATCATCTCCTAATATTTTGCTAGATTGGATTCTTACTAGGTTTGTGTTTTGGTAATTCTTGGTCATTTTTATATCCACATCCTCAACCAAGTCCCTCCTCTAGTCCATCATCCACCTGCACATTCATATCCCTACCTACGTCCTCATCTTAATCATCATCATTATTCTATCCCAAATTGAACTCTATCCTTAGTCCATAATCCTCATCATAATCATCCCAGTCTAACCTATCACCTAATCAATCCTCACGTCATTAGATAAGACATTATGACATTGCATGTGGATACTTGTCTGTGTTGTTTGTTTTGTTTACATTATATATATATATATATATATTGTTTGTCTTATTTTTTGTTTGCATCATGTCTCTTTTTGTCTTTTGGGGCAATGAATAGGGATGATATGAGGTCACTAATGCTTTTAGGTGCCCTCAATGATGCAGGGTTTGCTATTTACCCATGCACTTTAGCACCATGTTCTCTTGGTCATACTTATATCATGGGGCATACTGCCAAGTTCCATATTTATTGGATTGCTTAGACTATGATGAGCCTTATGATTTCTATGATGGCTTGATCACCTCCACCCTCATCATTCATCTAATCATCCTTATTCCCATCACTAATATAATTTTCTTGACTGATCCAAATAACATCCCATATTTTATTTTTATCATCTTCATCTCATCATGTGAATCATATCCTTCAATCACTAACAAGTCTAATCATCTTCATCATCATCACTTTATAATCATCATCATCATCACTTTATAATAATAATAATAATAATCATCATCATCAACTTCTTGTCCATCATTGCCGTTAATCCCTAAGTCAAAACTACATTGGCCTAAGGTCTTTTCAGACTATGTAGGCAACACTTGGCCATGTTTCAATAACCAAGAATAACTTGGATACTATCTCCTTTATTTCTCCCTTGTATGTGTCCTTTCTTGGGGCATCATCATTAATCACATTATGGATCATTGATTTGATGTAATGCAATCCAATTCTTTTCCCCTGATTATTGGTCACTTGATCATATTAATTATTCTCTACATCATATTGATCGATTTAGCTGAGCTACACCGATCATCAATCTTGTCAAATCATCATCATCATAGCCTATATCTCTCCTTTTCATGCATCCTTGCTTTGGATACGCCTAAAGCTTGTGGCCTTTTAATCCTATCATCATCACGGTTGATTCCCCCTTAAGATGTTTCGACAATCATGACACCCATTGTCTTTACTCCCTTTGCATGTGTCCTTACTAGGGGCATCATCATCAATTTGTAACTCATTTCTCAAGTTGAATTTATCCTCTTCCTCATCTATCTCAAGACCTCACATCCAATCCCCTTATCTATTCATCGCATCCCACCCCTCGTTTCTTCTTTCAAGTGGCCATCCATCTCATTCTTCCCTACATGCCCCTCGAGGGGGCATTATATCATATCCACTAACATCATATCTACTAACATTCATCCATGACATGGTTTTTATTTAAAATACCATTACTCCTTCCACTTCTCTCTACTCACAATGTCATTTCAAAGAGGGACAAAATGTATGCATCTAAATTTTTTCATTTCTATAATCGTCACTAATATTATTATTAGTCGATGCTAATTCAACTTATCTCATTTATTCTAATTTATCCCATTAAGTTATCCCTTTCCTAGTCACTCATCTAGTGTTCCCATTTTATCATTCTTCATCCAGTAACCTTATTCTATCCCACTTCATCATTAATTTATTCTAAAACCCCATTATCCTAATCTAATCCTATTTACCTATTATTTGGAAATTTTAAATTCCCAATGGCCCACCTACTAGCCTATCCCTAGGCTATCCTACATCCCTAGTCCCTAATCCCTACCTAATCTCTATCTAACCTCATTATAATCACCATTAGTCCCTAAGGAGGATTCTATAACCCTCCAAATCTAGAACCTTCCCTATTCTAACCCCTCCTCTCTAGAAGCCTCTAAATCTAGAGGCTTTCAAGGAATTTTAAATTCATTGGATAATCCCCATCTATTAGATCTCTTCATCCAACTTCAAATATCAACCCTTGATCTTTCTCTCTATAATCTATATAAGCAAGGCCACTCCTCCATTGGAGCCATCCCCAAGCTTCATAACAAATCCATGCCAAAATATTCCTTGCATTAACTATCAAGCAATACTCATCATGCCATCATAATGTCAACAATCTGAGTCCAAGGTATATCAATCCAATCTCAATATCTTCTTGTTTTCTTTAATCTGTTTGATCATGGTGTAGAGCATTTAAATTTAGAATAAATATGTTGATTTGGATAGTTTAATTCATATATTGCATTTTGGTTCTAATGGCTCTACCAATTTACCTAGTAGTTTGATATTTGGGTTATGAATTTACATAGTTAAATCCATATAGATCTCAAAAATCATCTACACCCACAATGCCTTGTACCATCCTTTTTAGCAATACCAACAATACATCTAACTGTCCTTGTTGCCAAGGGGTGAAGACACATTCTACAATAACACTTTTTATCTTGGTAATATGCAAATATTTGCACAATGATTACACCATAAAAATCACACACAATGAAACACTTACCTGCTCTGATACCAATCTGATTTGTAGATATGTTGATATTCCACAATGAGTTTATCAATACGAGTCCTATACTACTCCTAATAACTCTTAATTGATTAGTTGGTTGTTTGCTCACGAATTATATTTAAAACAATCATGAAATGTGCACGATACATTAATGAAATTGTTGCATATCGAAAGGAACACTAAAACATGTAAGAATATATATAGCAACATAAGAAACATAATTTTAAAGATACAAAAGATTACCCTCAAGAAACCTAATTTGAGAAAACTCCAGAAGATTGAGGCATTTTCTCCTCTTGCCACTATCTCATATTTCAGTTACAAGTATATTGCCTTCTCAAAGCCTTCATGGATAATATTTGTATTACAACATATCCAAACACTCATACATGTTTTGCAACTTGCTCATTCACACTCATTTTTTCACACTCCACCTCCAAAACACACATACAATAAAGAACTGATAAGTAACCATTCAATGACTAAATGAGTTGAATGAATCATCCCATAATTGACTCACTTCCTTAAACAATCAATGGATGATTAAATCTAATGAATAAAATTCTTATACATTGAGCTTTCAATGTGTTTTATAAACATTTACATCATATCAATATTGAATGAGAATCTCAAAAGAATTAGAGAAGAAGAAACACCATTTACAATTGTTGATTTGTGTGTTCTTTGTCTTTCGGTTAAACTATTGCCTCATGTAGGGAGAAATTGATGTGGTGGTAATGAAACTGCCAAGAAAGTTACCTAATTGTCACTTCAGTTACAAAACTATTATGATGGTTATGAAAATGCCTAATATTTTCATTAATATTTTCCTCGCACAACAAAAAAAAGTAATGCGAAATGGCAAAAGTGGCAAAATATGGTTTATTAGGCAATCGAGGCCTCCACAAACATGAGGAAACATCTTAGATGAAGTTGAGAGACTGCGCTGCCATGCATCAAAATCTTAGTAAGGATAGAAGAATCTTAGATGTTTAGACTAAAATCCACATATTGATATACTGTTTAAAATAATGTTAAGACTAATAAATGTTAACATCTATTTATGCATGGTAGAAATCGATGGAATTGTTAGACGATGCGACATAATTAATTATGATATTAAAATGTGTATTTAAATAACATATGGTTTAAATGAAAAATAAGTAAAAATTTATCTATAAAAAATATCGAAATATATATAAAAAATATCATTATAATAATAACTATTTATAAAAGTGAATATGAGATAACTTAAAAGCACACTTACCAAAATTACATTCGATCCTGTTTTCATAAGGAAGCTGCCAGCCATTGCCAACTTTTTGTTGGTGCATTGGCTTGAAGCGGGGACATTACTAGAAACAGGGAGGCCGTTCTACCGCTGTTGAGTAGTCTTTTTGATTGATAATTTGTCGTAATGATCCGCGTTCCCAATTATTTTTCGGAGTGCAAAATCAGTGCGAAGTGTAGGAAACTGTACAGCTTTGACAACGTTAACCTCATGAAATAGACTTTTTCAAATTTATATATAAAATTCCATGTTTTCTCCTCTATCCCAACGCATCGTACTCCTCAAAAGATACCCATATTAGACTGAACGAATTTATGTCTCTCGTGACCCTTTGTTTTTTATAATATATGTTTAGCTATACAACTCTTCAATGCAGATATAAAGCACCATGACCATTACAATCCACATCAATCATCTTCATAAATGAAGAGGACCACACAACTTACATGCCAGTTTCATATTGATGAAAAATTAAACATCCACCATGCAAACATGTTATCCATGCGGTGTGCAAACATTAATCACTAACTAGTTGTCTCCCGCTACACTGTGCTCAAATATATTGTCAATTATGTAGCAAAAGTTGAGAACACATCTAAAATTTACCACCATGTGCTAATTAGAATATCAGTCATAGTTGTAATTGAGAGCCCTATGATGGTTGCATATATCAAGTTCCTCACAAAAACTATTGTCAACCATGACTTTGGTCATAGGAGCCATGCCACATGTTGCCAAAAATCCCCCTAATAGTTTGTATCCAGACCTTTCTCACCCTATCTGTTGGAAAACAAATATTTAAATGCGTCTTTTAGGTCATGACAAATGTAGAGCCAATTCCATCCTTCATTGATGCATATATAAATCACCCTTATTTTCTAGGCCAATTTCCATTCATCGAGGCTACACGAACTTGGTATTTTAGCAATCAAAGAATCACTACACAATGGAAAGAAAGAGAGATTCAAACCATTGTTCGCATGTTTCCTTGTTTCTCTTTTATCCCTCCTATTGATTCACTATCATACGAGGCTTTTTGTTGGGCAAAGCTTTTACTTTACAAACTATTCCACAACATTGCAAAGAACATTGGTTTAACTAAAGAACAAATTATTTCACATTGGATACAAAATAGAACTTTCAAGCTTCTATGGCATATTGAGCGAACAACTAGAGAAGCTGATAATAAAGGTGATGCAAGCAATGATATAGTGACATGCAAGAACATATATAAATGGATATGAAACTACACGAATGGGAACTCTTGTCCTACATGCATCCATTATTAAAAAATACAATAACTGACATAGACATGCTTGACCTTTGCAACTTTGAAGAAACCCACAATTGGAACCATATCGAGGTGTTACTTAGCCTACACACAACAATGCCACAATTTATAGAATCAGTACTCAAAACCACCCAAAAACCAGATAATGAGTGCTTAATCCAATTATTGCCAAGTGAGTTTTCAAATAAACAACAAACAACCTTCAAAATTATTGTTGGCCATGCCCATAAAAAAACACATGCCTCACCACTGAAGATGATTATTTAGGGACCAATGGGTCTAGGAAAATCATACTTGATTGATAGAATAAAATGTGGTCTAAATGGGTGCACTTGCAATAAAAAATCTTCCTTGCTTATTATCAATCAAACTAGTGTAACAAAACATTAACAAGAAGAATGGATTTGATTGCAGTATCTCCAAATTTGGATGCCAATTCAAATTATTGTGAATTCTCAACAAACAATTTAGTGTAACAACATTCAACATAAATGCATCAACTATACATTCAGGCCTTCACATTCCTATCTAAGAATTGAAGGCACTTGAGGGTCAGGGACTATCAGTTTTTCAAGAATAAATGAGACACACTAACTATGCAATCATAGATGAAATGAGCTTCATAGGGAAAATATGTTTAGAAAAATAAATGACCTTTTACGTGAGGCATTACCTCACAAAAAAATAAAGATTTTGGCAGTTACTCAATTATGCTTATTGGGGACCTAGGTGAACTTTGACCCGTGAAAGGCATACCAATGTATGTAGGCAAGTTATTTGGTCACACACTATGCCAAACATTTGACAAAATTGTAACATTGAACACAAATATGTAGTTGTTTCCCAACTGCACGGTCATGCGAAGTGTAGGAAACTACACAACTTTGACAATGCTAACTTCATGAAATAGACAATTGGAATTTGTATATAAATTTCCACATTCGAATGTGGTGTACTCCTTGAAATATATCCATATTGGACTCAACGAATTTAGGTATCTTGTGAATGTTAAAAAGCGGGTTTACATCAAAATATTATACTTTTAGTTATAAAAAATGTAGTTAAATTTAATTAAGTATAAAATTAGCAATTTCTCCTACAATGAAAGTTATGCTAGAGGACAGGAGAGTGGTTTAATGTTTTGGTAAATTGAGGTTTTGTAAAATGAAAGAATATAAATATATAATTCTTCCTTAATGGAGAAAGATTGGGGTTGTTGAAGGGTCAACCATTAAGATATGCTTGGCTATCTACAACTTGATAACACATTAAATATAGATAAAAAATTGGTCTAAGCAAATACAAAATGATTATAATAAGGGTCATGTAGATTATAAAAAATAAAACTAGAATAAGAATGGAGTTTCATGGAATTGATAACTAATTATTAATAATAAGCAATGTTAGATTTTTTGTTATACACTTGGTATTAATGGCCCCATATTTTTCGTAAATTGTAGTGGATACATGTTGACAACGTGCACATTGAAACTATGAGGAGCACTTAAAGTTACATTAAATCTACAAGAATATGCTTAACCAACCCTTAAATAAATTCTAATATTTATATGTAAACCGTTATGCCAAACTTTATAATTTTTAAAATAATATGTATTTTAAACTTTTTAATTTGTTGAACAAAAAATAGGATAATTGAAAAGTGATTCCTATAGGCCTCCTTGGCTATATTAAGACTAATAATAACTACTTATAAAAATAATATGAGATAACTTAAAAAAACACTTGCCAAACTTATACTCAAGTAGTTAACGGTGGCCAAACTTGGCAAACCTTTTTTAATAATCAACTTTTTGGGAATTACGTGACCTACCCATCTTTTCATAAGGACGTTGTGAGCCAACACCGTCTTTTATCAATGCATTGGCTTGCAATAAGGACGTTATTAGAAACAATGAGGCCCTTCTACCATTATAAACAAACACAAGATTACCCTCGAGAAACCCGATTTGGGAAAACTCCAGAAGAGTGAGGGATCTCTTCCTCTTGTCATTATCTAATTGTGCAATTAGAAGTGTATTGCCTTATCAAAGCCTTCATAGATTGTATTTTCATTATAACATGTTCAGTCACTCATACATGCTCTACAACTTTCTCACTTACACTTTCCTTTTCACACTCCAGCTCCAAAACACACATACAATCAAGAAGAACTAATAGAAAACCATTCCATGACTGATGAGTTGAATGAATCATCTCATAACCGACTCACCCCATTTACTCAATTAATGGATGATTGAATCCAATGAATCCATTTCCGTTGCAATGATCTTCTCAATGTAATCTATAAAATTTAACACCATATCTATATATCGAATGAAAAGCCCAAAAGACTTAGATAAGAAGAAACATTGTTTGCAACTGTTGATCTACATGTTCTTTGGCTTTGGGCGAAACCATCACTTAATGCAATAACAAAACTATTAGGGCGGTTACATATCCATAACATAAGGTTGTGAAACTACCGCAACACTTATGTAACCACCCCTACTTTAACTAACAACTTCATAACCCTAAAAACTACACCAACTTCTAGAGGCCATATCTGTTACATATAAACTTGTACAAACAATTTTTTTTTGAAATTGCATTACTTTTCGAAAGGAATCGATATATGTAATTGAAAATTACTATTATTGAATTATACTTATTGTTTTAGACTTTACACCAAAACCTACCTGTTTTGGGATCACACTATAGTGGAACATTTTCTTAAACCTTGTCAACAGTCAATCAACATAACTAATTAAAAAAGAGTGATATAAAGCTAATTTCAAATGTTTAAAGTTAAATTCTTAGTTACAATGAGAATAATGAATTAATTCTTATCTTCCAAACATTACTGATCTAAACTTTGGATCAAACTTCCCTAATTAAAAATCTTTTAGACTACAAAAACTTAGAATTCATGCCGTGAGGAAACTCATTCTCCACTTCTTAGAATGCCATTTAGATCTACTTGTAAATTTTATGCACTACCCTTCTTTACGCTCGCTCTTTCATCTAAAAACCATATTTTTCTAACTCCTCTTATCTGTTAAAAGCAAGATCTATAAAGAAAAGTAACAGAAGAACTTCTCATTGTAAACAATGAAAGGCTCAAATAAACTTAAGTTTTCAACTTTCACAACAAAATATTTCTTCATAAAATAAAATAAGGCATATGTCTTTTTGACTGATAATTCTTAATTTTAAAAGGCGGTGAAAAGGATCGTATTTAGGAAATCTATTTTTTCATCTCCACGGCGAAGGTATCATTTGGTAGAAGAAATTATTTGTTGAGATTTCGCATATCAGAATTTGAGATTCATTGCACTTTGACAATGTTAACCTCATGAAACAGACGTTCTGCATTTATATGCGAAATTACATATGATAAACTCGTGCCCCAACCCGCCTAATCCTTTAAAAACACCCATATTGGTCTCTTGAATTTAATGTGAGATGTCTACTATCTAGCTATACCTTGCACTCACAATGCTAGTTGCATCTTATCAAAACCGTACACAATACATTATTGGAGGATAATCGACATACAAAAATTGATTTGATGACTTTGTTTTGTTGGGTCTGGAGTTTCGAAAGCCTCTTTACCCTTTTTAAAATTTTGTGTGGATCTTCAAAGAATTGATCTTCTTTTTCAAAACTGTAAAGAGAAAATATTTATTTTGGGATCTATGCTTAGAGTCAACAATGTTTTAAAGCATCGACTTTTTATCAAGGCCCTAAAAAATGCTTAATATAAAAAATAACATGCTATGCATAAGGCAATTCAACGATGGAGTCAAATGTGGTGCATTGTCTAACCCATATTGACTTTCCATGCTGCAGTGAATGTTTGATTCCTTCCGGAATGTAGTAGTAAATGCTATATGCTCTATGAATTTCTTTAGATTATTGAATATCTACTCTAGGTGCTTGAATTAATTAACTTTCACTCATTTATTGTATATCCTTATCATGTCCTACATGCACTAATGCACTTGTGTATTAATTAGAGTTCTCATATTTAAATTAAGATCCCATTGAAGCACAAGAAGACACACAATGCGTGGCAAAGGCAAACAAAACTAGACCCAAAACCCTAGGGGATCCAAAACTGGGTTAGAAGGGTACAATCCTAGAAATGTATAGTCTATGTGTATGGAAAAATCCATAGAAACATTACAAAATAGGTGGGGAAGAGAGAGAAATAACAAATGTAGAAAAGGATGGGGAAATGATGAGGAACATCTAGAAACATGGGAAAAGAAGCTAATAAAAGCCTCATCTAAAACAATGATTAACAACAAACAAGTACCCTAAATGATTTGCAATTATGTGGATATTCCACTAAAAATTCATCAATACAAATATTATACTATTCATAACAAGTCTTCATTGATTAGCTTGTGCTCATGAATTAGCTTTAAAACAATTAAGAAATGTACACAATTATAAAGAGACATAAAATTACCCTAGAGAAACCCAATTTGGGAAAACTCCAGAAGAGGGAGGCATCTCCTCCTCTTGCCACTGTCTCATTTTGTAATCACAAGTGTACTACTGTCTCAAGGTCTTCATGGATAGTATTCAGACTACAACATGTCCAAACACTCATACATGCTTTGCAACTTTGTCACTCACACTTTCCTTTTCACACTCCAACTCTATAACACACATAAAATCAAGAACTTATAGGAAACCATTCTAGGATTGAATTTGTTGAATTAATCATCCCATAAATGACAAAAGGTTGAGAAACTACCACAACAATTATGAAATTTCTAGGATAATTACGTAACTGTTAGAATAGTTACATAACTGGCACTTGCTTTAATCAACAATTTAACAACCCTAAAAACTACACCAACTTCTAGATGTCATATCTTTTGCATACGATCTTATATTAACATGTTTTTTTAATTGCATAAATTTTCAAGAGGAAACCATGTATCAAATCAAAAATTACTTTTGATGAAGTATACTTGTTTTTTTAGTTTCTATATCAAAACTATTTGTTTTGAGGTTATACCATGGAACAACATCTTAAACCCTGTCAAGGGTTAATCAATGTAACCAACTAAAAAAGAGTGATAGAAAACTGATTTCAAGTATTTCAAGTTGCATTCTTAGTTACAATGAGAATAATGTATTAGTTAGCTTATCTCACTAACATTACTAATCCAAAATTTAGATCAAACTTCCCCATTTAGAAAGCTTTTAGTTCATAAAAGCTTTGAAATCTTGCAGTGAGGAAACCCATTCCCAACTTATTCTTTGAATGCCATTTGGATTTACTTGGAAATTTTACGGTCAACCCAATTTGACAATTTTCTTGCATTCCCCTTATTTATGCTCTTTTCTCCATCTAAAAAACATCTTTGTCCAACTCCTCTTGGCCATTAGGAACATGATATATAATGGAAGGTAACAAAAGATCACTTCCTTTGTTTAGGTTCGAAGGCTCAAATAAACCTAAGTTTTCAACAACACAACATAATATTTCTTCATAAAAGGAGAAATATTGAACTTAAAATAATTATTTATCTCTTGTTCTACCTTAAGCTGCTTAATTTTATCTTGGAGTCTTTATTTGCACAAGCACAACCATACCTTGTAATTAATAAGGAAAATACATTCAAATCTACATTGATCAAGTCTTGCTTTATAATTTGCTTTCAAAATCCTTAATCTTTCTTGCATTTAGAGGAGTATTCACCAAGAAAAATACTTAGCTTTGGGAACTTCCAAGTTCACCATTTTACGTCCATTAGGTGGCTTATTGACATCCATCAAAGAATGTTGGCAAAGACCATCACATCATAGTGCCCACAATGCCTTGTACCATCCTTTTTAGAAACAATAAAAATACATTTAACCCACCTTGTTGCCAAGGAGTGAAGACACATTTTCCAATAACACTTTTTATCTTGGTAATAGTCATATATCTACACAATGATTGCACCACAACAATCACACACAATAAAACACTTACATGTTTTGATACCAATTTGATTCGTAGTTACGTTGATATTCCACTACAAGTTCATCAATATGAATCCTATACTACTCCTAACAACTCTTAATTGATTAGATGGTTGTTTGGTCATGAATTATATTTAAAACAATCAAGAAATGTGCACAATACATAAATGGAAGTGTTACATATTGAAAGGAATACTGAAACATGTAAGAAGAGAAATAACAACATAAGAAACATAATTTTAAAGATACACAAGATTACCCACAAGAAACCCAATTTGGGAAAACCCCAGAAGAGTGAGGGATCTTCTCCTCTTGCCACTATCTCATTTTACAATTACAAGTGTATTACCTTCTCAATGTTTTCATGGATAATATTTGCATTACAACATGTCCAAACACTCATACATGTTATACAAATTTCTCACTCACACTTTTATTTTCACACTCCACCTCCAAAACAGACATACAATCAAGAAGAATTGATAGGAAACCATTCAATGACAAAACACGTTGAATGGATCATCCCATAACTGACTCACTTCCTTCACGTAATCAATGGATGATTAAATCTAATGAATATAATTCTTTTACAATGATCTTTCAATGTGCTTTATAAAAATTTACACCATATCAAGCTCGAATGAGAAGCTCAAAATAATTAGAGAAGAATAAAACCATTTACAATTGTTGATTTACATGTTCTTTGTCTTTCAATGAAATTATTGCCTCATGTAGGGAGAAACTGATGTGGTGGTAATGAAACTGCTACGGAAGTTACATAAATGTCTCTTCAGTTGCAAAAGTATCATGATGGTTATAAAACGAACTTGGTGGTTAACTTACTGCCACCTATTTTAACTAGTGGTTTCACAACCCTAAAAAATTCACCAACTTATGGAGGCCATATATTTTGTGTATGAACTCGAATTCACATTCCTTATTTTTTGAAATTGCATAAATTTTCCAAATGAGTCAAAATATATAATTAAAAAGTAATTTTTATGAATTATACCTATTATTTTCGCCTCTGCTTCAAAAGCTATCTATTTTTAGGTCATACCATGGGACACCATCTTCATGAACCATGTCAATGGTTAATCAACATAAAAAACTGAAAAATGAGTGATAAAAATATTATCTCAAGTGCTTCAATTTACATTATTAGTTACAATTAGAATAATGGATTAATTGACTCATCTTGCTAACACTACTACTATAAAATTTTGATTAATTAGAACAATGTAATTTTATAACTAATAAATACCCTAGGACCAATTTTAGGTGTATACATAATGCTTCACTTTTGACTAAAATTATTGTTGATTGTGATGTGAGTAAACAAGAGGCTTTTCATATGTTGTACAAACTCCCACTTGTAATTTTCAACTGCTCATTTGTTTCTTTAAATGTTGGTTAGAAGGTTTTCTATGTAGTGTCTCCCAAGGTTCATTAGATATGTGTTTAAAGTCATGTTTCATTAATGCATACATTGTCTAACCTTATGAGTTTTAGTCATTTCTGCTTATGTAAGTTGCGAAATTGTGGTCTTATGAAAATAGTTGAAAAAATAAAAAATGGAAGAGGAGGAAGTGTCAGTTATTGTTTAGATCTCACCCCATTACTTTATTGTGCCATTATGATTTTTGTTTGTTGTGAAGGATTTTTCACAAGTGAGCTAATCTTATACAAATCATTACATATCATTCTTCTCAATATTGGTTTCTCCACAAATCAAATTTTTGCAAGTTGGGAATGCAAGAGAACCACTTACCATTTGTGGAAGGTTGAACATATGGCACTCAAGAATGAAACAAAGTTTGGTGAAGATCAATTTGATGAAGATGTCATTGACCCTTAAACTGTAGATCAAGATGAATGGTAGTTGTTATCTCATCTCCATCCAACCAATGATATGGAAATAAGTGACATGGACATGCTTGGTTATTGTGATTTCGACATTAATCAATACTAGAATATTAAAAATATCTCCAAATCTTTGCAAGAGATAACTACCTCCTTAATAAACTTCAACTGAGTAGCCCGTCACATCAATCATTTTTGTTCGTCTATGTCCCTTACACAAGATACATTCTTTTTATAAACAATGACTTGCATTTAACATTTTTAGACAACACTCCTATTAACATATTATTTTGTCATCTCTAGAAATGATAATATAGGGAACTGTAGGGATCGGAAAATATACATGATAAACAACATAATACTTAAATTTACTTCACATGTGAGCCAATATAGCTCACACTTGTTTTTAATAGGTCAGAATGGAGTTGAAACCTTCAATATTAATGCATCCACCATACATGTTGGCCTTCCCATGCATATAAAAGATATGAAACCTATTAAAAGCTTGTATATTTCTAAGAATCTTTGAAGCATGTGTTCTACATTATAATTGATGAAGTGAGCTTCATAAGATGAACTTTATTGTCACAATTTATGAGTGCTTTCATAAGACATTCCCCCACCATATGAACACCCCATTTGGTACAAACCCAATTCTTCTTGTTGGTGAGCTTGGATAACTACTACTAGTGAAGGACATTCCAATGTATGCTAGAAAATCATATAGGGCATCCCTTTGGTGAAGCTTTACCAAAATTATTAAATTGGATAAAATCTTATGCAAACAAATAGTTGACCCATGATAGGTCACTTTTTGCAGCCTTTTGCTCAATCTCATAAATATAGAACCAAAACTAGATGATTGAAACCTTCTCATTTACCAGACATACACCTCCTTCTCGCTTTAATAAAAAGACAATTTTCATTCTTCAACACATGTATGTAAAAAATAAAATGTTTTTTTTTCATAATAATAAAATGTTTAAGTCATTAGGTGTCCCATGTGGAAAAAAAACAACCAATCCAGATGATGATCATTTAGAGGCCATAGTCATCTTATCTTATGGATAATAAATTATGATTACTTGTGATGTGTTGGTATTTGTAAGCCTCATGAATATTGCTATTGGCAAGTCCTTGAAATTGTCTTTAGCCATAACACAAAACCACCATATTTGCTAATGGTCGTCCTTATCAAATTAAAATAAATAAATAATTACAATATGGGATCCAAACCATTTGGCATGTGTAACAATTATACCTGTGACTTGTGGATATCGCACACAACTTCCCCTTAAAATGGCATGGGATTTAACAATACAAAAATCATAAGGCCTTACCTTACATAAGCTAATAATTGTTATTAGAAGAATTGGTTAGCAAGGATTAACATTTACTACAATCTCTAGTTCAGTTATTGAAGGCTAACCTTTGCATCTCCTTATAGAGGTATGATAAAATGCAAGACAACCCATATATTCAAATGAAAAATCAAGAGGAAACTCAATTTCATTTAAGACCTAATGGTTTTAGAGATAATGGTTTGAGAAACTTGGGAGTAAGTTAGGATTTTCCTGGAGATATCTTTCTTGGTAAACCTAGTGGATGAGAGGAAGAGAGGGCAAATATTGTTCAACATGTTCTTTGTCTTTGGGTGAAATCACTGCTTCATGTAGTCACAAAACTAATAAGAAGGTTACATATCCATTACTTAAGGTTACAAAACCAATGCGATGGTTACAAAACTGCTGGCATAGTTACCCAACCGCCACATGCTTTAACCTATGGTTTCAAAACCCTAAAATATGTACCAAATTTTACAGGCCATATATTTTACATATGAACTCATATTAACATATTTTTTAAAAATTGCATAACTTTTCGAGAGGAATCCATATATGTAATCAAAAAGTAGTTTTGATGAATTATTCCTACTATTTTAACCTCTACATGAAAACTTATTTGTTTTGAGATTGTACCATGGCACAACATCTTATTTAACCTTGCCAATGGTTAATCAATGTAACCGACTAAAAAAGAGTCGTAAAAATTTGATTTCAAGTGCTTCAAGTTATATTCTTAGTGACAATGAGAATAGTGGATTAGTTAGCTCATCTTGCTAACATTACTGATCAATTTTTTTGATCAAACCTTCCCAATTAGAAGAATTTTGAGCCCCAAAATCTTAAAACTCATGAAATGAGGAAACTCATTCCCTATTTATTCTTTGAATGACATTTGGATTAACTTGGAAATTGTATTGTCAATACAATTTGCCAATTTTCTTGCATTGCCTTTATTTATGCTCTTTCCTTCATCTACAAAACAACATCTTTGTTGAACTCCTTTTGGCCATTAGGAATAGGATCCATGATGGAAGGTAACAAAATACATTTTAACATGGAAGGATTAAATAAACCTAAGTTTCCAACATTCAAACAAAATATTTTTCCATAAAAAGGAGGCATATAGAATCTAAAATCATTCTTTCTCGCTTGTTCTACCTTAAGTTTCTTAGTTTTACCTTGGAGTCTTAATCTTCTTAATCACAGCCATATCTTGTCCCTAATAAGGAACCTATGTTCAACTCTACGTTGATCATGTCTTACTCTATACCTTTCTTGAAACTCCCGTAACCTTTCTTGCATTTGGAGGAGTATTCACCAAGGAAAATTCTAAGCTTTGGGAACTTTTGAGTTCACCTTTTTATGTCCCTTAAGTGGCTTGTTATAATCCATCAAAGACTATTAGTAAAGACCATCACATCACAGTGCCCATAATGCCTTGTACCATCCTTTCTAGCAACACCGATAATATGTTAAACCCACCTTGTTGTGAAGGAATCAATACACCTTCTCCACTATCACTTATTGTCTTGGTAATGGACATACATCTACAGAATGGTCACACCACAACAACCACAAACAATTTTTTTAACCTACTTTGATATCGATCTGATCCATAATCAGTGGATATTCCAATACAAATTCATAAATACAAGCCATATACTACTTCTAACAACTCTTCATTGATTAACTTGTTATTTGCTTAGGAAGTATCTGTAAAACAATGAAGAAATGTGCACAATATAGAATTGAAAGTGTTGCATATTGAAAGGAATATTGAAACATGTAAATAGAGAATAACAACACAAGAAGAATTATAAAGAGATACAACACTGATATGGAGAAAACCAATTCAGAAAAACTCCAAAAGAGTGAGGGATCTTCTCCTCTTAACACTATCTCATTCTGAAATTACAACTATACTGCCTTCTCAAGGAACTTCATTGACAATTTTTGCATTACAACATATTCAAAAAATTATACATTGTCTACAACTTGCTCACTGCACTTGGTGTATCATTGAACATGGGTCAGAAGTAATTCATAATCTTTGAGACCATTAAATGCAAGTATTTTTGGTGTTTTTGTTAAGGTGTGGAGCTAAAAGCTTCACAAAATGAGCGAGTTTGATAGTTGCAGGTTTACATAGTCACCGGTGTCGGTCAGGAGCGACCGACGTCGATCAGGAGCAGTTCAGGAGATGCTGGAGTCGGTAGGAATCCGCTAACGTCGGTCACAGGCAAGCAGGCAGGAACCGATGTCGATTACCTGTGCGTTCAGAAAGCTATTTCCGTGGACAAAACTGAGTGTTTGCATGATGGGATTAAGTGATAGTCTTAAGTCCGCGTCTCTATTATTAGTAAGACTGTTTAGAGCCCTTGATTAGGAGGTGCATTTGATGGCTGTAGTTGTATGCTCATGTTTCCTAATTATTATATAATAGGATAATTCTTCTTAGCTTATTGTATTGTAGAATGTTGAACAGTACATAATTGTATATGTGAATCAATCCAGGTTGTTGGAGTTGATTGTACTTGAGAGAGAGAGCTCTTGAGGGAAAGAGATCTAGAGAGAGATCTGTACATCTGAGAGAGGTGTGGAAGAAAAGAAGTTTCTTCAATTGTATTCCTTCTGTAAAGAGTTTAATACAAGTTTTCAGGGTGGTTTCTTGTATCTCTTTTTCTTTGCTATTTATCATTCTAGTTACTTATCATTCTAGTTAATTCCGTGTTTTATTGCTTTCATAAGTGTAATCAACATTGTTGGTTGATTCCCAACAGTTTTGTGTTGTTTATGGTTTTTCATTGTGTACTTTAAGTAGCCAGTGTTTAAAAAACATGTTGACCTTAAGCAAAGGTTGATGATATGTCTAAAGCAAATATTTTCCCCTATTCTTTGTAGTTTCAATTGGAGTTTGTAGTGTTTAAAAAACTTTAATTCCATTGTCTAATCATGACAACTATTTCTAGAATTCAAGCAAATAAAAATAATTTTCTAAACCCTCACTTTATTAATAATCACTCTGAAAGTGAAATAACAATTAAATTTTATTTTACCATTTTAAATATAATTAAACATAATTAACTCTTTTTGTCTTGATTTATTGCATTTTCATGTCAAAAGAGTTTTGTATAAAACACATATTTTTTACCATAGTTTTAAAAATAAAATAGTTTATAATTCAACTTGTAAATGTTGCATTGTAGTTTTTATTACTTTGTTCTCCTCACTTATTTTTAGTTAAATTTACAATTTTTTATCTCTATGCTTTTAAAAATTTAATAGCATACTTGATTGTAGTCTTTAAATAATGCAAACACAAACATGTGGAAAACTACATGGTGTAAACATAGTTTGAATGTGTAATTAGTTTTAACTTAGGTATGTATAGCACACCATAATATATTGAAATAGCTAACACACACATTGCTTCTATTGTTATCTGATTTTCTGTAATTCAAACGAGTTTCAATGCATTTGGAAAGGGAATGGCTCTAGGCATAGCCCCTGTAGTCGGATTAGCCATATATTAAGCCCTACTAGGGAGTTGGAGTAGGTGTTGAATGCAATATGCTGTGTATTATGGAAAAGCCCTAAATGTATATACATCCAACTCAAAACATTATGCATTTCATTTACCTTATTTTTTGTTGTTGCAGGACAAGATGCTCAAACAACTAAGCCAAAGACTACAAATTACAACAAACAATACTATTAAAAAACCTGCAAGTGTCCTTGTCCTGAGGCACATCCACCACATACGACTCCAACACAAGGGTCCACCACTTCCCTTCTCCACCACATCCTCATTCAATGTGGTGACAGAGTCACAATCTTGAGCCTATGCTCGTTGCCTTGCACGTTGAAGCTCATGATGGGGCACTCCTTGTCTAAGATCTCGAGTGGTAGAATATGGCTTTAAAAACATCGATAATGGGGATTTTCATCACAGACAAATGATTCATGTCTAAATCTATCAATAGGATTTTCCTCCCACAATGAACAAACTAATGCGAATTGGCGAAAGTGGTAGAATATGGTGTATTAGGAAATCGGGGCCTCCAACAACATGAGGAAACATCCCATATGAAGTTGAGATGCCGAACTGTCATGCACCAAAATCTTAGTAGGGATAGAAGAATATCAGAGGTTTAGGCTAATAACCACATATTAATATGCGTGTTAACATAATGTTAAGACTAATAAATTATGTTAATATTTGCTTAAACAAAAAAGTGTTTGGCTTTTGCCCATAAAGACTCTTTTGGTGTAAATATATCGTAATATAATATTACAAAGACTCTTTTGGTGTAAATATATCATAATATAATATCACAATCCTTAGTTTTATAAGGTGGTGAAAAGGATCGTATTTAGGAAATCTAGTTTTTCATCTCCACGGCGAAGGAAACGTAATGGTAGAATAAATTATTTGCCAAGATTTCACATATTGGAATTTGAGATTCATTGCACTTTGACAATGTTTCACTTCGTAAAATTGACGTTCCGCATTTATATGCAGAATTCCATATACCCGTCCAAATCCTCAAAAAAAAAAAAAAAAAAACAAAACAAAACCAACCCATATTGGACTCTCGAATTTAATGTGAGACGTTTACTATTTATCTATACATTGCACTCACAATGCCCGTTGCACCTCACCAAAACCGTACATGATACATTTTTGGAGAATAATTGATATACAAAAATTGATTTGACGATTTTTTCGTTTAGGTCTAGAGTTTCGAAAGTCTTGTTCGCTTTTTAAAAAAATTATGCAAATTTTTAAAGAACTGATATTTTTTTTCAAAATTGTAATAAGAGAGTTGAACTTACAAAAACTAGGGTAAATATTTGTTTTGGGATTTGTGTTTAGGGTCAATAATGTTTTAAGCGCCGACTTTTTATCAGGGCCCTCAAAAGCTCTTAATATAAAAAACAACATGCTATGCATATGGCAATTCAATGACGGAGTCAGATGTGATGCATTGTTTAAACCACTATGACTTTCTACGCTACAATAAACATTTGATTCCTTCTAGAATGCAATTGTAAATGCTATATGCTCTTCGTATTTCTTTATATTATTAAATATCTACTCTAGATGCTTGAATTAATTGTTTTTCACTCATTCATTGTATGTCTTTATCATGCCCTTAATGCACTAATGCACTTGTGTATTTATAAACTTCTCAAATTCAAATTAAGATCCCATTGGAACACAAGCAAACACACAATGGGTGGCAAAGGCAAACGAAACTAGACCCAAAACTCTAGGGGACCCAAAACTGAGTTAGAAGGGTCCAATCCTAAAAATGTATAGTCTATGTTTATGGGAAAATCCATAGAAACATTGCAAAATAGGTGGGGAAGAGAGAGAAAGATCAAACATAGAAAAGGAGGGGGAAATGATGAGGAACATCTAGAAACATGGGAAAATATGTCAATAAGAGCCTAATTTGAAACAACAATTAACACCAAACAACTACCCTAGATGATTTATAACTATGTGGATATTCCTCTAAAAATTCATCAATATAAATCTTATACTACTCATAACAACTCTTCATTGATTAGCTTGTGCTCATGAATTAGCTTTAAAACAATCAAGAAATGTACACAATTATAGATAGACATTAAATTACCCTGGAGAAACCCAATTTGAGAAAACTCCAGAAGAGTGAGGGATCTCCTCCTCTTACCACTATCTCATTTTGTAATTACAAATGTATTGCCTTCTCAAGGCCTTCATGGATAGTATTTGCATTACAACATGTCCAACCACTCATACATGTTTTGCAACTTTGTCACTCGCACTTTCATTTTCACATTCTAACTCCATAACACACATATAATCAATAAGTACTAATAAGAAACCATTCTATGACTAAATGCACTGAATGAATCATCCCATAAATGACTCACCCCATTCACTCAAAAAAAGAATGATTGAATATAATTTATTTTAAATGGCCCTATCAATGTAATTTATACAATTCGACACCATATCAAGCTCTAATTAAAAGCCCAAAACACTACAATAAGGAGAAACATCGTTTGCAAATGTTGATCTACATGTTCTTAAAATTTTGGTGAAACCTTTGCCTTATGTAGTTATGAAACCATTGGGGTGGTTACATATCCATCACATAAAATTGGAAAACTACCTCAATAATTACAAAACTACCAGGATAATTATGTAACTACCACTTGCTTTAATCGATAGTTTCACAACCTTAAAAATTACACCAACTTATTGAGGTCATATCTTTTGCATACGATCTTTGATTAACATGTTTTTTAAAAATTTCATAACTTTTCGATAGTAGTCCCTATATCTAATCAAAAAGTACTTTTGATGAATTATACTTGTTTTTAAGCTTCTACACCAAAACCTATCTGTTTTAAGGTTCTACCATGGAACACCATCTTAAACCTTGTCAAGGGTTAATCAATGTAACCAACAAAAAAAGAGTGATAGAAAACTAATTTCAAGTGCTTCAAGTTGCATTTTTAGTTACAATGAGAATAATGTATTAGTTAGCATATCTCACCAACATTATTGATCCAAAATTCAGATCAAACCTCCCCAATTAGAAGGCTTTTATTTCCCAAAAGCTTAGAACTCTTGCGATGAGGAAACTCATTCCCAACTTATTCTTTAAATGCCATTTGGATTTACTTGGAAATTTTACTTTCAACCCAATTTGACAATTTTCTTGCACTCCCCTTATTTATGCTCTTTCCTCTATTTAAAAAACATCTTTGTCCAACTCGTCTTGGCCATTAGGAACATGATCTATAAATAGGAGGTAGCAAAGGATCACCTCCTTTGTTTAGCATGGAAAGCTCAAAGAAACTTAAGTTTTCAACATTCACAACATAAAATTTCTTCATAAAAGGTGGCATATTGAATTTAAAACAATTCTTTCTCACTTGTTGATGTGGCAGTCAAAACACTATTCATGCATCACTATTCACTGATGATGTGGCTAACACTATTCATCCTAGTGAGGTGTCACAATACTATTAATGATTACATAGGTGGCATGGGGCACATTTATATGGAGTCACGTGGTATCACATGGTGGTGGCCTCTCTTGTCTAAAGAAGATGTCTTATTTTGACCTTTGGCATGTGACAAACCTTTCACTATTCATCTATAGTGTTTTCAAATGTGAAGGTGGCACCTATTTTCAAATATGCTTGTCTTTAGACATAGTGACCTCAAGTGGAGAACATGGTGTGGCATTCCTTGGTCTTTACTCCTTTCTTCTTATCATAATTCACCTAAGTCGATGTGGGGCGTAGGTGTTGACCATTCTTCCTTCTTTGTCATGATTCCCCTCCATGTGGGATGTGGGACTTAATTGTTATTTTGTCTCCCTTATTTCTTCATACAATTTTATATATGTTTATATCCTTTCCTTACTTAGGTAGGTGAGTTTATGTGGGAAGGCTTGTGTGATGCCTTGGAGCCTCATTGGCTTGGGATGCCAAGTATGTATTGAGAGTTGAGGGTAATCTTGTGGATCTTTGAATATGTGTATGTGATAATGTTGAATTAATGAGAATTGAGGTGATTTTATGAGATATTTGAATGTATATTTTATGAAATTGAGTGTAGGAAGGGTTGTTGAATCCTTCATGTGGTTGGAGGCCACATCAAATGGTATCAGAGCTGAGGTATATGGAGCGTTGACTCCATCAACTGGTATCATAGCATGTGGAGCACATTATAGTATTGAAGATTAGTTGTAAGTTTATGTTGAAGAAAATTTGGAGATTTGGAGATTGTTGTGCAAATATGTGCACACAAAGAGAGTTTGGTGGTAGATGTGCAAGAAGGTGCACATGATGAGGGTGTGATGGAAGATATTTTTGTGCAAGAGAGTGCACATGTGGAGGAGAAGATTAATATTATTGTAGCAATGAGAGAGGAGTTGCAAGTGGATATGTTTTATGTTGTGGAAGATCTAATAGGTGGTTGGAAAAAGTGTGAATAAATCTAGGTGGGATTTCGGTAAAGATGGATGGTTAGTGGTGGGATAGAGGTCACATGGGATGATGAGATGCATGTTAAAGCATCTTGGTGGAGGAGGTCAATTTTGGATGGGAGGTGTGATCCCACGAGTATGGTTTCAGGTGGGTGTGATCCCACCTGGGTTTGTGGTGGGTTGGATCCCATGCATGCATCCATTGGTATATGGATGAGATTTTTGCAGAGGAAGATGATTTCAGGGCTAATACATAGATGTTAGAAGTAGAGAAGGAAAAAAGAACATTCTCCAGGTGCACTAATGTGTTGTAAGGGGGCATCGTGGTCATTACCCCACGTGAACAAAAGAGTGGTTTTACCACTCACCCCATCTATGTGATCAAGCGATCACATTATCTACCTCAGGTGTCTGATGTAGGAGCATCCTAGGGTTTGAGCAATCTTGCATCAACAAAAAACATAGTGGTGTGCTTTTTTATTTTTTTAAAAATAACTGGCATGGATACAATCATGATAACTCGCAGAAGTTGAGTTGTTTTTCAACTAGAGGAAAATGATGTGGTGGTTAAAACATTATTCATGTAACACTATTCACTGATGATGTGGTAGACACTATTCATCTTGGTGAGGTATCACAACACTATTATTAATTGCATAGGTGGCATGGGGTGCATTTTTGTGGAGTCACATGGAAGCACATGGTGGTGGCCTCTCTTGTCTAAAGAATATGCTCTCTTTTGACCTTTGACATGTGACAAGCCTTTCACTATTCATCTATAGTGTTTTCATATGTGAAGTTGGCACCTATTGTCAAAGATGCTTGTCTTTAGCCATAATGACCTTAAGTGGAGAACATGGCATGGCATTCATTGGTATTTATTCCTTTCTTCTTGTCATAATTCACCCAAGTGGATGTGGGGCATAGATGTTGACCATTCTTCCTTCTTTGTCATGATTCCCTTCCATGTGGGATGTGGGACTTAGTTGTTATTTTGTCTCCCTTCTTTCTTCATACAATTCTATATATGTTTGTATCCTTTCCTTGCTTAGGTAGGCAAGTTTATGTGGGAAGGCTTGTGTGATGCCTTGGAGCCTCCTTGGCTTGGGATGCCAAGTATGTATTGAGAGTTGAGGGTAAGCTTGTGAAGCTTTGAATATGTGTATGTGAGAATGTTGAATTAATGAGAATTAAGGTGATTTTATGAGATATTTGAATGTGTATTTTATGAGATTGAGTGTAGGAAGGATTGTTGAATCCTTCATGTGGTTGGAGGCCACATAACTTGTTCTACCTTAAGTTTCTTAACTTTATCTTGGAGTCATTATCTGCTCAAGCATAACCATACCTGTTAGGTTTTTATTCTCTTAATCACATTTTCTTTAGGTGTTAGAGTGTATCCCCAACAAGCTTGCACACTAACCTTTCATGAAAGACTGAGGTCTTGTATGCTTACCTGAAACATGCAACAAGAGACCAACTCCTATGGGTTATGTTGTTAAGTAACACACTAGTCATATACTTGAGTTTATTCATATATCTGATTATAGATTGCATAGAAAATAAATACACTACTTTAGACCTTGACTCATTAATCACAATAACCAAGAACACAAACATAAATGCCATGAAGTTCAAAGGATTATCTACATAAAATTGTATAATGCATGTTCTATAAATCCCATTATGAGAGATAAACAACAAAATTAGTCAATTCAACCCACTATTCATACTCAAATATCAAATTAATAGAAACACACAAAACCTGAATTGATTGTAATATCTACAAGTCTATATTATATAGTCACAATATTCTATCCATTATCAGTCACCTTACATGATTTCACACAGGGGTATTTATACTTATTTTTTCCTAATTAAGTAGTTACATAATAATGATAAATGGTGATTGGCCAATGATCTCTTAGTAGATTGAGAGTCATGGCAGTGTTTCAATTGTTCTCTCCTAAGGACTCGGGCCTTCGTTCCCCTATATTCTTGTTCGATGTTAGATCCTTGATACCAAATGTCCTATTTATGGGTTGGTGTAAAAATCATGATGGTTAAAGTCTAGATGGTCCTTGAGAATCACTCCTCAACCATCTCTTGCTTCATATGCTCTCTCCAAGTCTTTCATTGTTGTTCTGAGTCCTATGCTCTTAGGGTCTTCATAGTTATGTTCCATATTTTATTGGGTCTTCTCGTGCTGATAAATTTTGTGACCTTATCCTCTCATGCCTCACTAGTTCCATGCCATGGTCTTCCTGTGCCATGCTAGTTTTGCACCATGATCTTCTTGTGCCATGCTGGTTCTGTGCCAAAAATCCAAAACACTTAGTCAAAGTTTGGGGTCCAATATCACCCCACACTATGCTCTTAGTTCATCTTGGACTAAGTCTCAGTTTTGGCCTCATCCACAAACTTAGACCCAATTTATTTAATCTATTTCCTAACATTATCCCAATGTGATAAAGTGTCAAGTAACTTGGATGTTATTTATTTTATGGCCACCTTTAACTTGTTCATCTTCTCAGGTTGGTTAGGACATTCATTGGCCTTATTAACCAATTGGTCAAGGGATGTACTAGCATCCTTTTAAATCTCTTCAAGTGTAACAACCTCAATGACAACCTATCCTTGGAGAGCTATAAAACTGGCATTAAGTTGCTATCGATGTGCATTTATTATTTCTTCCATAGATTTGACATCTTTAAATGCCATTGCACATTCGGTGTGGTCTTTTATTAGAAGGGAAACATCTGTTAACTACTATCTTTGAGACTCCTCTGCATTGAGCCGAGCCTCCAAAATTTTATTAGGATGCATAAATTTTTTAAAAATGTCATCCAAGATATGGGTCACTTCCCCAAATCTTGTGAGGGTGCATTTACAAACTTCTACGACATCAATAAACTGCTCACCCTCCCATAATGCTTCATTTCTTGGTGTGGGTTGTTCCTTGTAGTGTTTCAATAGGAGATTTAATAGGGTCGCTAATTTATCCACAACTTCTCTGTCTAAAGGCACTCCATCTGCCAATGTTGATTCTTAGCCCAAAATAGATTTACATCAATTTAAAGATTTTACTTTGGTCTCTGTGGCTTCCTTCATTCGTTGTTTTAGTGTGGTCACTTCTTCTTCAAGTGCCTTTTGAGTGGCAATTTCTTTCTCATACATTTCTGCTACCTCGCCATGTTTCTTCTCTATATCACATGCATAAGAATATAAAAGTAAATTTTGGTGCACGACCTTGAAAGTCATTTTAAAAAATGTGGTGCTAGTTTGTAAAGGAGAGATTCTAAAGATAAACCCAAAGCAGAGTTGGTAGTGTTAGTGATTGAGAATCTAACATGAGGTTATCTAGAGGGATCTTAAAATGGTAATATTCATTATACATGCCTAAAAGGAAGGACAATTATCACCTTGTGTCAATGGTCATATCTTGGGGATGGAAATGCGGCCATAAATAGAGCATCCTATCTGGGATGCTTGTCTGATATTGAGCACATAATTTGGTGGATGCATCAATCAAAGGTGGTTGAACTTCAAAAATGATAAGTTTTTTTCCTTTATTGGGGTCACACTCAAGAATTTTGACCTCTGTATCTATAGCCAAAGAAGTGCTATCAATATTTATAATAATTATTTATTGAGTATCAAAACCATCCCCCTCTTTACAAAATGAACCCCCAATGTTTAATTATGCATAATCAAAGGTGTTATCCTCCTCTCACACTAGGGAGGGTATCTTTTTAGAGTTAGATTGCTCCATTTCTTCCTTATGGTTTTCAGGTTTTTCCTGTATTGGTTTTATAGGGGGTAATGGTGTTGACCCCTTAGGTTGTACTTTGTGGGATAACCCCTAATGGTGAAATCCTTAGTGGTAATGCCTTTGGTGGAGAAGTTTTTGGAGGTGAAGCCGTAGGTGGAGAAGCCCATGGAGGTGAAGCCCTTGGTGGAGAAGCCTATGGAGGTGAAGCTCTTAATGGTGGCACTTGGGCATTCCTTTATCATTTTGGAGGGTCCGGTTGTGAACTTGTGTTGGCATCATGCCCAACCTTCTTATTATTCACAAGATGTGGTACAGGTGGAAGTTTTTCCCTTGCATGCTCCATACCTTTTAAATATTTCTTCTTGGGATGTAGCATGTAAAATATATTATGCACGTGTTCTTCAACCATGGTCTACTTGACCTTGATGTCGGTCTGATCAATCTCCTACTTCTCTATGTAGGCCTTGTTTATAGGATAGACATACATCTTCTAGAGAGTATGAATCTCCAAGTTAGTTCAATCTATTTCTAGGGTGAGAGGTTGTGCATAAAAAATGTGATTCACTAAAGCGACAAAGTACCATGCCATAAAGGCATAGGGAAATTTCAACCAAGCTAAAAGTTATTAGAAAGGACCATCTTGATTTGTCTTAGAGAGAAATGTTACTTTATGACAAACTGGGCTTGCTCATTAACCTAGATGGGTAAGTCTTTCAAAAGTGCACCATTCATTCCCAAAATACTCCTTCATAACATCATACAATGACTTCATCTCATTCTTGTATGTAGGGGTGATATGCTCAGGGCATATGAACACCTTGTAATGCTCAGTGGGGGCTTGTGTTTGGGTGGGTATGCCCACTTTAGTGTGCTCGAGGTGTAGTCTAGTACACTGATCTCATCAAATACCATTAACAATAAAAATACCCCCCATGAATACCTATGGCCTGATATCCGATGGGTATTCTTGGCATCCTCTATGATTTTGTGGGCAAAATATATTTCCCCATTGTATTTTAGGCACTTAGTCACTTGGTGAGTGATGTAGAGGTGAGCCATATCCACTTATTTGTAATGATTGGTGTCACTGATCTTGGTCATGATGATGCATGTAGTTACATAGAGGGTAGGATCTTATAGGGTTTTGATGTGCATGGCATGGCCCTAATTTTGGTACATGAGGGTAGGATCTCAGGTAATAATTTATGTGATCAGGTATAGGATATGTAAATTATTCACCTGGGGAATGCAACTCAATTGGGTACATAGGCATGGCATGAGTGATTGGTTGGGGCATAGATCAACACTAACTACTACCTTTAGTCAATCATGGGAATCGTCCATGCTCAAGCCCACTTCCAAATATTGATACTGTGTAACATAGAGGCTTCCTACATAGTGTCTTGTGAGTTTTGCATCGCTAAGGTGACCTAGAGGGTCATAATATCTAGTGACCTCTATGGGACATTTGCCTGCTAAGAGGGAATCTAGTAGCCTTGAGGTAATAAATTGGGAATGGAGTCATTTGGGGATATTCATCTTATATTTTGGGCACATTGGTTGTGAACTCCTCTGGCCTTGGAATAAGCTGAGACCCCTTCCATAAGAACAATAAAAGAAAAGACCCATGCTGAATGACTCTTAGTAGAAAGAAGATACAAGCTAAGTAGAAAACTACACGTGAGTGATTGTAGGTAGTAAAATCTATCTTAAAAAAACATGCATAAGGTACTTAGGGAAATTAAAAAATTTAATCTACTATTTAAAAAGTATACGTGATCAATGGAGGTAGTGTTTGAGATGAATCCCATTGACTAGGATGGGCAAATATTATCCATTCGACCTTGTGAGCTGGAATGTGTTGGCTTGCTTGCAACTGATTATGGTATATGGGTCACTCCATATGGCATCAAAATTTGTATGCCTTCCATCCTTTATTGTATTGACATCCCATTTGAGTACTATGTCTCCCTCCTGGAAACTTCTATCGATGGCGTTTTTATCAAAGGTCCTATTTGTTTGGGCCTGATGAAACTCCATAGTGTACACAACTTGCACTCTAGTTTCTTTGAGCTCTATTGGCTCAACTAACCTCACTATGAGGGGGTCATTCTCAAGTAGTTCCAATTGATGGGCAAGTTCTAATGAAGGTAACTCAAGGGACTCAAGCAACCTAGTTTTCCTTACATAGACTATTATGAAGGGTGAATTTTACAACACTCTCTTAGGTGTGGTTTGATCGGCCCAAAGGGATATCTTGAGCTATGTGTGCTAGGCTCATTTATTATACTTCATGGTAATTTTTATAATGCAAATCAAATTTTTATTCATGGACTCAACCAAACCATTACCCTGAGAGTAATAATGCAAAGATGTGCTCAAGTGGATGTTGTGCTTGATGACCCACTCACTGATCCTAGATCTAAAGAAAGCCAATGAATTATCAGAGATGATGGTGGTTGGAACACTGAATATTATTATAATGCCCTCATAAAAGTCTAAAATTGACACATCATTAGCATCCTTAAGTGCCACTGCCTCCATCCATCTCGTAAAGTAGTTAGTTGTAGTGAGGATCCATTTGTGTCCAACACTTGATGGTAGATTGATCTTGCCAATGAAGTCTAGTCCCCATTACATGAAGGGTTGGTCAATTCTTATTGGGCACAATTGGAAAGCCACCATCTTTTATTTGCCTATGAAGAAAGAACATTTCTTGCAATTCTGCACCCATGAGTGCACATCTCTGAATAGAGTTGGCCAATAATATCCTACTCAAATGATTTTTATAGTGGTAGTCTTGGGTGAATAATAGCCTCCTAATAGACTATCATGGAAATCTTAGAGATTTCTGCTCACCTAGTCTTTCTCTATGCACCTCAAGAGGACTCCATTGAGGTCCCTTCAAAAAAGTTCACCATCAATGAACACATAAGGAATGGCCTACAACTTGAAATGTTTAAGCTGGAATTTACTTAGGCCAAAGATATATGTGCCATTTTGAAGGAATGTCCTCATATTTTTGGTCTAGCTTATCGAGGCAACTTCCTAATCCATTGATTTTTCTTTGCATAGTGCAAGGATTGTGTTGTTTATTCTAGCTACTTTTATAGCCCTTTTCCTCTCACTAATTTGGTAACTTAGATGTCCACATCATATTACATCACCTTTGTGATCCAAACATCCCTTTTATTGCGAATGTCCTTACTAAGAAAAAAAAATTTAATACTTGCATGGGCAACCATGAGTTGGATCTTTATATTGGAGAGTATTTTTAGGTGTGGAGCTTGATTGTCTTCCAAGATCAGAGGTTAAAAATTGATGTTATTCCAGCTGGGTTTTGGATCCCATTCTTTGTATCCATGATGGCATGGGGGGTTGAAAGGGGGGAACCCCCCTTTCGGGGTTTAGGGGGGATGACCCCCTTACGGGGGGTTTGGGGGCCTTACACCCTGACGTGGGTTTAGGGGCAGTGCCCTCGAAGCAATTTTTTTAAATTAAAATTACCTTGTAAAATTGTAATTTTTTAGTCAATCTAGGCCAATGATTAAAGGTTTCCATATCTGATGGTAGAGGTTATGTTTAGGTATTTTTTCCCCTAAAATGTACTATTACATGGATGAGATGAAAGATGAAATGCATTGCACATAGAGAGGAGGTAAAAATAGGTAGAAAGATGTAACAAGGTTTGTTGCAGGATTTGTTTTTCCCTTGTATTATTGAAAATAATATATTGGACAAGTTTGGTGGATGTACCCATCTTGGGTGAACCACGTTAAATATGGTGTCTCCTATTTTGTGCATGTTTATGATTATTTTCTATATGTTTGATTGATTCATTTCATAGTTTCTCTTATGTATAATTTGGGGATAAATCTATGTTTTATTTTATCCTAACAAGTCATATCAGAGAAAAGGTTTTATTTGAATAATTTTAAATCACAGGAAGAAAAGGGTTTGACCTCGAGTGGGAGCTATGATGAATGAAAATAAATCTAAGGTGTAGAAGTTCAATGGACAAAACTTTAGATTGTGGAAGATGCGGATGGAGGAATACCTTTACCAGAAGGACCTATATTTGCCATTGGGTGGGCAAGCCAAGAAGCCATCAACAATGTCAGATGAAGCTTGGGAACTATTGGATCAGGAAGCCCTTGGAACCATACGGTTGTGCCTTGCATCTTCTGTAGCATTTAACATATCACAAGAAAAGACAATAGAAGGTCTTATGAGCACATTATGTAAGTTATATGAAAAACCCTCTACCTCAAATAAAATATTTTTGATGAAAAAATTATTTAATGTCTGAAAATGGTTAAGTACTAGATCATTTAATTGAGTTTAACATGATTACTAGTTAGTTACATTCCATAAATATTGACTTTGATGATGAAATTAGGGCTCTTCTTATTCTTTATTCCTTGCCTAAAAGATGGAATAGCTTGGTAATGGTAGTAAGCAACTTTGTGTGTAATAATGCTAAACTAAAGTTTGAAGATGTGGTGGGCATTATCCTAAATGAGGAAATGAGAAGGAAAAGCATAGGTGAAATATCCACTTTTGGAAATGCATTAATAGTGGATAATAAAGGAAGGAAGAAGAATAGAGGAAGAGGAAACCATGGAAAATCAAAAGGGGGTTCAAGATCTAAATCAAGAAGCAAGATGGAATGTTGGATCTGTGGCAAGCCAGGATACACAAAGAAAGAGTGCTAGTTTTCAAAGGATAAATTGGGTAAGGACCAATAGGAAGGTAATAGAGAAGAAAATGTAGTAGGTGATGTACTACAAGATGCTCTTATACTTTCATTAGATAATATTGCTAAATCTTGGGTTTTAGATTTAGGTGCTTCTTTTCATGCGACCTCGCATAGACATTATTTTATATATTACGTTCAAGGTAATTATGGGAATGTTTACCTTGGTGATGATGAACCCTGTAGTATTATTGAAAATAACTTGGTTGATAGAATCGATCCAACATGCCAATATATATGATAAAAATGATGATCAAAAGAATGAAATAAGTGAAAGAAATCCTGCAAGGGTTAGTTTCACATCAGGTTCACTAGACTGTCTGCAATCAAAAATACATCATGTCTATAAATCAATCTTATCTTGGAGAAGATAAACCATATTTACACTTCTGATTGGAGATACACTTGTTAAGCAAAAGCATGATGAATATGGGGATCTACTAGACTTGATTAGGGGATCACTTGTCACAACATATCATGATAGAAAGGGTTCCAAAGCCTACAGTTTAACACAATTACACAATAACCCTAATAGAGTCCTAAGGTTTAAAACATTCACTTATTCTAATAACAAGAAAGTGAAATCTAATCTAGTGCACACCAAAGCTTATGGCACAAAGTGGTGTTTAGAAACAATGAAACAAACACATATAGGGAACTTTAATTAAAGTAAGTATGAGTAACGACCTAATACATAAAATATGAAAGATAGTATTATTCGAGCCAACACTTATGCTACTTCTCTCTATTAAAAGAGAGGAGAAAAAAGTTAGAATACACTTACCTGAATGTGAACCCATTGAGACTCAATATATCCCTTGGCCAAAGGGGATTCACAAGAGGTTGCTGTGGTTTGTAAGGATCACTAAGAAAGGCCAAAGCATCCAAGACTTATCCACAAGACTAGATTCTCCAAATAAGAAACCTAAGCTAAGTCTCCTCAAGTAGAATGGTTTAAAATTAGATTGTAAAGAAGCACGAGTAAATAATAACTCTTGATTGCACATATGAATAATGACCAAAATGATCTTGTATATATAGGTGAATGTTACCCTAAATCCGCCCAGGAAAATCGACTATATAGGGTTGACCCAGTTGACCCAGTGTGTTTTCAAAGAAAATTCACTAGGTCTGAGCTAGGTTGACCAAAGGCTAACAAGCCAAGAAGGTGAAAAATACTCATAAACTATACTGCGTCAACCCAGCTGACCTAGTACAACTGACTAACCAAAAGGGTATTAAGGCAAGAAAAGGAGGGATGGAAAGAGGAAAATACTAGAGGATTATCCAAGGGAGGAGAAATAGCTTAGGGAATGATTTTAGGATCTGGTTGGATGGATAATAATGTGTCAATAAGGGACAACAATCTTATGAAGCACCAAAGGTCTGCCCACCCCTTTCTTGGTGCACCCCTTAAGGCATGTACTTAGAGAGATTGATTCTCGATGGGTTCCTATGAAATGTAAAGCATCAATATTTGATAAAAGGTTGAAAATATTATGTGTATACACATGCTATCAATTTCACCTTTTAGTTGATCATCAGAATAAAAAATGCTTTTCAATGTGACCAACCCCTTAGGTAATTTATCCCCCTTTAGTTGAATTATCTGCTTCTCATATTGGGCTTGAAATTATGATTTCTTCACGGTGCTGAACTATGCTTCATTTCTCAAGAAGTTGATGATTTATTCATCATTTTTGAACATTTTCCAATTGTTTGCATTTTTGGGGACCACTAGTCTGATCATGAGCCTTACAAATTATTCAAACTCTTTCATTACCTTGCACAATATGTCATACTGTGTACCTACAATCAAGAGTCTATCAACATCAACATTTTGTGCTCTTGTTATTGAACATATGTCAAAGGCATCAAAACCTTCGATCATGTCTCACATCCTATGCTTGTAATATTTTAGCAAGTCATTCGTGGACATGTTCTGCACTTGGACCTAGATTACAATAAGTTTGCTGTCACTAAATGATTGCAACATTTTTATCCCTTTCTTTTGTGCCAATTGGAGACCATAAAACATCACCTCATAATCAATGTCATTGTTTGTGTAGCTAAACTGCAACCCATATGCATGGTAATAGCTTTCTTTCTGACAGGAGACTAGCACAATGCCAACCTAGTGCCATTTTTTCTTCAAAAGCCATCGAAGTATAGCTACCATATACCTTTGAGGTCTTGTTATGCATTTACAAGGTCATCCAACACAGGGTCCTCCTCAGAGATATAGTAGGTGCCCAGTCTTGTTTCTTCTGTGTGGTCATGCGGGTCGCACTCATAATTCTCACGTGCCCATTCATCAAGTAAGTCATTTGGGACCTCTTATAAGATCATGGTGGCCTCATGGAAGATTGAAATCTCCTCCTGATCAAACATTATGCAATTTACCTTAACTAGGCTAGGGAAGTATGGATCCATATGAATTTTGAAGATAGGCTCATCCTTGATCATCACCTTGGTTCTGTATCTAGTTTTGAGTAACATATGCAACCAATCTAATGATAGGTATCTACCCATATTCACTATGAAATATTGGGAAAGACATATGGAAAATTAGGGAGGAGATTAATGACTATGATATCCTATATAATAGAGAGGCTCAGGCATGCATGTAATGTGAGGTTCATGTTCTTTATGATTCCCATAATTTTAATTATTGTGTGATTCATTTGGATGATGCCGTTATAAATAGGTGAATATGCAATACCCAATATATCTACAAACTTATTCAGCATCACAGAACTACTCGCACTTGATTTGATCATGTAATTACCAAAGACTTCCTCATTTGGTTGACATAGACTTGCAAGGATGGAATGTATAGGCTGTAATGGCTCAAGTGCTTGGAAATTATCCAAATCATCATACATCAAGTTCGTTTGGGAAGGAATAAAAAGAACATCCCACATGGTTACATCAAGGCTCATATTTTTCATTTGCTTGATTATGTTGAAGGGAATTTGGGGTCCCTTTGGTTGTGATTTTAGAATAGTGGCCTCTTATTACATTTGCACACTGGTTTGGGGTTGATTCTCTTTTTGCACAACTTGTGTCATGCACACTGAATATTGCATAGGTGTTCTAACATGGGCTTCTACATGCAAAAAATGGGGCATAAAAGTTTAAGGTACTGAGGTAGGTGGTGCTTTCCCCATTACTCTCCTTTTAAATCTCATATTAAAATCAACTAGGTTGCCTTCTATGCCTAACATACTACTTTGATTTATAAGAGTGGATTCATCTTATTCTGACACTTGTGTTTGGACCTCTTCTACCTATAAAGTGACATCATTCAGTGCATCCAAGGCTGCAACACATTCTACATTGTGTGCCCCTACTTGAAAGCTCCATCTACATATGTGGCCTAGTTATGCGGTTAATTACATGGGAAGCACCATTTAGAGTCTTGTGCAAGGTTATTCTATATAGGGATGAGGGCTCAAGAGGTGCTAACAACATTGGAGATCTGAGCATAAGGTGGTCTATTATATGTGAGCTAACTCTAAGCTTGCGTGACACCTTATAGGGAGGCCTACCTAGTTGATATGAGTGATTGAAAGGTTGGTAAGGCCTGGAATGTTGTGCTTGCTACCTTTTAAGGGCTAAAATCTCATTCCAAAAACTTTTTAGTAGTGTTTTTATCTCATGTAATTCATTATGTGGAATAACAGAGGTAGTAGGTGGGCTGACTGTGATGGGGATGGGCGCTAATGTATCATGTGCAATAGGTTGGCTAGGTAGTGGATCTCAAAAGAGCAGCATAGGAGGTCTAGATCTAATTTTCTATGCTTGGATCAAACAATTATTTACTTGAACAACAACTTCATATTCATTGGGCAACACTACACCTCTCATGGATTGGACCATTACAACTATATCATTATTTAGGGCCTTCAAATAATATAAGAATGCAGTGTCTAGAGATGGCTTACACAAGGGTGGTATTCAGTCCCAAACTTTTTAGAAATCTAAAATTAAAGTCAACCATCATCTCGTGCAGTGCTCTTTTGATAATGGTAAGCTACTCTATCAATGAAAAGTGGTCACTCATGTATTTAAACTATTTGTATAATTATTCTCCAAGTTCATCCCAATTGTGGATACAATTCAATCTCAAACCTTTTTAGCATTGGAAGGCTTTACCCTTTAAGGAAGAGGCAATAAGTCTAACTAGTACATTATCTTCTGTGATGTGGTGAACTAAAAAGATGCTGGCAATGTACTGGATATGTTCTATAGGGGTGGCTGTATTCTCACTAGTAAAATAGGACAAGCTTTTAAGCATTGAACTGGGATGTCATCATATTGAGCTAGATCCAAAGGACTACCTCCTTTAAATGATACAAACAACTAATTTATTGGAACATTCATGAAGGGGATAGGAAATAATCCTCTTCTCGGTTAGGGAAAATATACAAAAAGGAGGGATAAACTGAGCTCTATAGGATGTTTGCCTTAAATATCTATCTCTCTTGATGGAGAAAGAGATGTTTTAACCCTTCTTCTAGAGGATGCAAGAAGTTCAATAAAATGAGAATTAATAACTCTTGAAGATGATCTCATTTGTCTTGGCATATGGGTGAAACTTTGATATTCATAAGCCCAAAATACTTGGAGTCACCAGATGTTCTGACTGAATGTCTACAACATTGTTGGCTAAGGATCAAACCAATTCCTCAACTTTTATTTAAACTACTCCCATTGAGCATGTCAAAAACTGTTATCACCTAAAATGTGCACCCATGCTTGTTTAGCTCTCACATGCACTTAATGCACAACACTTCTGTGACCAATGCCTATGATTCACACACTACAAAGTGACTTGGTGTCTTGCTTCAATAATGGGATCATCCCCCAAGGTGTGGGGCTCTTCCACTCCCTGGGAGAAACCTTTAGAGTAGGGTGACTTCCTTCTATTTTAGAAGTACCTGGTTAAGGACCAACATGCAAATCTATAAAGAGTATAATGAAATATACAAATAGTGCTAATCCTAAACTTAACAAGGGGAAAAGGGTTGGAAAAGGTAAGAGGTTTATATAAGGTAAAAGGGTGATGCACCAAGAACAGAATGACCACTTCCACTACCTTGATGATTTCACAACAGATTACTAATAATGATACCAAAGACTCCACCATGGATACTCTAGATGCATAAGTGTTTCATATGGAGGTGTAGGAACATAGTGCAAAAATGAGAGGGGTGAGATTATCCATAGTTAGATCCTACAAAGACTTGAGTGTGCATAGAATACAACCTAAAAATGAATTCCCAGTTCTACACATAGGTGTTGGGAATGGATAACAATGAAAGGGATAAAATATACCCACAAACAGAGATCAACAAACACAAATCACACATAGGATACAAGAAGAATGAAGGGAGGTGAACTCAATTCCCTTTAAAGTGCAAGGTCTAGCCAACTCTAGTGTTCTTGGAGGGAAAATTTTAATAGCACGAGGTTGGATAAAAAATTTATACTTTTTACAATGAAAATATCCAAGCTTTCATTGAGCTAACAAGCCTTTGTATAATAAATCCACTCTTGGGGGTGGCTAAGATCTTTGAATTCAAAGGTGGCACTCAAGGTTTGAGGTCAATCAAGAAGACTGAATCACCACCCAATAGTCACTACAGACCATGCTCTTTAAACTCGGGTTGATAATCTAAATCTGGAGGTAGTTAGAAGAATATCTATGAATCCTCATGTGTACCTAGAAGTGGCAGGCATCAAGGTTATTAGAGGAGGCGTGTGGCCATATTCTGACACCTAACCATCATTTTTACATTTAACCATCCTGACACAGCCTTGTCCATTACTCAACTGACTAAATACCACCCATACTCCACCTACCATTTGTCAATAACTTGAATTCTCTTGCTGATGTGAGAGCTATGTAGGTTTTTCCTTAAATTCTATCATTTCATCCTATGCCTATGACAGAGATATACGCCCTGCTCTCTTGGGAATCCTAGTGTACTGGAATCTAGTTTGGTCTTGTATAGGCTACACACTAAGAATTTGCATGGAGGGAGTTGCGTGCCTACCATAACTCTTGTGGTTAAGTCGATTCTTCACTTTCTAACTTGTGCATAGATTGGTTCCCATTTAACACACTGCTCTGGGTAGGTTTACTTTTCCATTTTAGAGGTTTGCTAATATGCATAGAAGGTAGTGCACATCCTCAGTTACAATGTATGAATGATGAGATCTCAGGCACTAATTTATATGATCTAGTACTAGATATGGAAACTATTCACATGGGGTTCACAAATCAAATAGGTACATAGACACGACATGAGTGCTTGGTTGGGGCATGGATCAACACTGACTATTACCTTTAGTCAATTATGGGAATCATCCATGCTCAGGTCTACTTCCAAAGATTGCTACTGCACAACATAGAGGCTTACAATATAGTTTCTAATGAGTTTTGCATGGCTAAGGTGACTAGAGGGTCAACAATAAAAATAAACAACAAAAACGTGCTATCAATGTGGTGTGTAAATATTGATTTCCAACCAATTGCCTCCTGTTACACAGTGCTCAAATATATTTCCAATTATGCAGTAAAAGCTGACAACAAATCTTAAAGCTACCACCATATGCTATCTAAAATATCATCTAAAATTATAATTAATATCCCTATAATGATTATGTATAACAAGTTCCACATAGAACCTATTGTTGACCACAACATTGGTGTATAGGAGAAGTGCCACATGTTGCCAGAAATACCCAGTATAGTTTGTGGCCAAACCTTTCTTACCCTATGTATTGGAAAACAAATCTTCAAATGTGTGTTTTAGGGCACGACAACTGTAGAGCTAATTCCATCCTTCATTGATGCATATATAAATCACTATTATTTTCTAGGTACATTTCCACTCATCAAGGTTGTGCAGACTTGGTATTTTAACAATCAAAGGAGCACTAAACAATGGAAAGAAATAAAGATTCCAACGATTGTTTACATATTTCCTCATTTCTCTTTTATTGGTTCTATTGATTCACTATCATCTAAGGATTTTTTTTGGGTAGATATTTTAATTTACAATCCATTTCTCAATGTTAAAAATGACATTAGTTAATTAAAGAATAATTTGTTTCATGTTGGACATAAATCAGAACTTCCAACTTCCATGGCATATTGAGTGAACTATTACAAATGACAACATAGGTGATGCAAGCAATGATGATAATGACATGCAAGAACATACATAAATGGATATGGAACTACATGAATGGGAACTCTTTTCCTGCATGCACCTATGAGGAAAAAATTCAATAATTATCATCAACATGTTTCATCTTTATGACTTTAAAAAACCCACAATTGGAACCATACTGAGGCATTGCTCAACCTAAAAATAATAATGCCATAATTTATAGAATCACAACACACCACCACCCAAATGCTAGATAATGAATGCTCAATACAATCATTGCCAACTGAGTTTTCAAATAAACAATAAACAATGTTTAATGTTATTATTGGTCATGAGCACAAAAAATACAAGGCTCACCATTGAAGATGATTATTCAAGGAAAAATGGGTATGGGGAAATCATACTTGATTGACATAATAAAATTTGGTCTAAATGGGCTCACATGCATTAAATAATCTTCCTTGCTTCTGCTCACTCTAGCTGGTGTAACAAAATTCAACACAAATGCATCAACTATACAATCAATCCTTCGTATTCTTATCCGAGAAATAAAGGCACTTGAGGGTCAGACACTGGGAATTTTCCAAAAACAAATGAGACGAGTTGATTATCTACTCATAGATGAAATGGGCTTCATAGGGCCAAAGATGCTTATAAAAATAAATGACCATTTACGGGAAGCATTTCCTCATAAAAACAACAAGTATTTTGATGATTGCTCAATTATTATTTTTGGGGACGTGGGAGAGCTTCCACTCATGAATGACATAGCAATGTATGTAGCAAAGTCATTTGGTCACACACTATGACAAACATTTGACACAATGTAACATTAGACACAAACTTCCATCAACAAGGATGCACAACACAATAAATATAATTAAAATTATAATTGATAAATATCATAAATTTAAAGTCGATAAAATAAGATTGGAATATGCTCATGTCAATAAGAAAATCCTTCATTCTTCCAGAATAACAAGCATTCAAAATCTTAACACTTTTATTTGTAGACAACAATTTGGCTACTTTACATAACATATCAATGCTAAAATTGTTAAAGATTCCAAATGCAATATGCAAAGCAGAACAAAGCAAACATCAAGTGATGTTAAACTACAATGACAACCAACTAGAATCAACAACTCTATTATGAAATGGATAAAAGATTATGTTGACATCCAATCTATGGGTTAAAACAAGGTTAGTTAATGGAGTGATTAGATAAAATGTTCACATTATCTACAATCCATATTTCAAACTGCCTTGCCTTACCAGTATATGTTGTTGCCTTCAAAAAATACTCGTGTCTGTTATGGGATATCAGAAATCTAACACATGTACCAATTCTGCTTGTTACAAGGGGTAATCATCGTTAGATGCGCCTCAAAATGGTGTGGGCTCTAACCATACATAAAGTACAAGGAATGATTCTTGATAAGGCAACAATCGATATTAACAATATAGATCATCAAAGTTTAACCTTTACTCTAGTATCAAGAGTACGTTCTTTTAAAAACTTGCATATCTTCCCTGTATTTACATTTGACTACTCTATAAGAATGAAGGGCAACAAATATATAACACTCAAAAAAGAAGAGGAGAAAAGACTGAGTACAAAAGCTCTACCACAACATCTACAATATTTATAAAGTCCCTCAACAAAGCCAATAGAATAAATTGACAAACTTTTTCTTTTTAATTAATATTAACCCATCACATAACACTCACTTACATTCCAGAATAAAAAGATAAGGAGACATCTCTTTTGACATAACTTGCATCTTTGGGATAGATCCTAATAATAATAAGGGCCGCGTAGTGGCTAGTCACTTCTTTTATATTGAGTATTATTTGTAGTTGGGTTTGCATATAATTTTTTAAAGTATACTTCCTTTAATAATTTGAACTTGAAAATATAAATTTAATATTGTGGTACTTGTTATTACAATTTGAATTTGATTATCACTTTTGTTGTATTTGTTTGCTAGCAACAACAATATTTAGTTCTCTTTCAAGGAGCTGTTATAATTCACAACGTTGAGAATTATGTACGATCGCATATGTTGTATAAGCAAGAAAACTATATGTACTTTGAATGTTAATAATAATTATGGATAAATATTATCCTGTACTAATTAAACACATAAAAGAACAAAAACAAAAGCTAAAAAAAAAAATAAAAAAAATAAAAAAAAAAACTAATAACCGAACATTTTAAAATTTATTAAAGTGAGTAATTATGTTTGTCACAAAATATTCAATTTATAGTAAAAAGGGCCAAGGAAGCAAAAGCGAAGAGCGTGCTAGTTGGATATTGTTGGTGAAAGGCGATGCCCTCACTTCACAACTTCTACAAGCATAAATCATAATTATTGATGCCTTCGATTAAGCCTACATAATACAAAAATAAGCCTCCGACTTTAACTATAATACCGCCATTAAATGTGGTCTTCCATGTGACTTGTGCAACAAAGCTTTTCACTTTCTTCGTGTCAAAATTATGTTTCAATGATCTCAACATCACAATGAGGGAAGCCAACTGCAATCTACCCTGGCTCCATGTAAAAGCTATTTAATGGCCACCATCAACAACAAATTTATTGGTACCCACGTAATTTTTGAAAAATAGGGAGGCCCTTTCACCATTCCCTGATAAATTTCTGACCAAATCTCAATCTCCATCTCCATCTCCACTCCATCTCCATCTCCATCTCCATGATTGATAATTCATAATTTAATAAGGCAGTGAAAAGGATCGTATTCAGAAAATGTATTTTTCGTTTCCACGGCAGCGATTCCCAATTACAGAAAACGTAAAAAAGTATATTACTATCTTAAAATCTGGAGCTGTTTCCCAACTGCATGACACTTTACAGCTTTGACAACCTCGTGAAAGATACGTTTCGAATTTATATATAGAATTTCCCATGATCTACCCCGCGTCCCAACGCGTTGTAGAGACCCATATTGGACACAACGAATTCAGGTCTCTTGTGAATGTTTATTTTGATACCACACGTTTAGCTATACAACCTGTAGTTAAATATAAAACTATAAAATTAGCAATTTCTCCCAGGAGTGAAAGTTACGTCAAAGGAGTGTGAGTTTTGTAAAGTGAAAGAGTATATGTAGTTAGTAATAATTTTTTGGAAAAATTGTATCGAGTTTTGAATCTCAACGTGTTTTGGATTCACTTCTGTGATTTTTCATCAGGGAAATAATGTCAAAAGTGGATCCGAAATGCATTGAGATTCAAAACTTGACACAGTTTTTGCAGAAGATTATTACTATTGTATGGACTGTGAAAATATCAGACCTTTGAGTATATGTAGATTTTTATTTTAAATTTATGATTTTTTATTTTGTTTTAATTTTTATACATGTAATATTAAGTAATAATAATATGATATTTTTACTAGGGGTGACAGTGGAAAATGAGGTGGTGTATTCTTTTATAAAGCTTGACAATGAGTTGTGTCTGGAGAAGATATTCTATTTCACAGTAGGTTTAAGCAATGAAGAAATGATGGGGATGGGTAAAGCCAAACAAAATATGTAAGTGGTGAATGGTGATGTTGAGAGGCAATGATACAGTATTTCAAAAGATGGACTCAAAAAAGCCCAATAAAATATACATGCAAAATTTAATGGTATATCACACATATCAATGCAATTTTAATTAGCCATACATGATTGAAATATGTATCATCTCAATGTAAATATGTTTCTATTAAAAGTATTTTCCCAACCACATTGTCATGGCCAACATATGTTTCATAGTGTTTCATTAGGTCAAGGAGTTTGAGAAAGTCCCCTCAAAATCATTTTTATGTAAGTTGTGCCTCGATATGTTAAGGAAGATGTGACTTTATGTTTTGGTAAAGCAACATTATTAATGTAAATGAGTAAAAAATGATATTTTACTATAAATAAATGAGCCAAAATGTGGTGAATACTCTTAAAATTTTTATAGAAAAACTACATTGCTTATACATGTAATGACCAACTAGACCTCTTGATGTTCTTAAAAAACATAATTGAGAAGCACCCTTTGTAGATCACCATGCCAATGTCCAGGACTGCACTTTTTTAGATTAATGGTGATGAGAGAAACCATTATATTTTTGATAGCACATGACTTCACCTTTATTTTAAATATTTATTGACATTTGCCTTTTAACATATCATCTTAGTGTTCATTGTGAAGTTATAGTTGTTTAAAGGTTAATTAGCAACTCAATTCATACTTATTTACTAACCATAAGAATGAGATAATCGATTCATCAACAATCAAGTTTGAAAATTTATAGTCACCTTATTGATAATCGATTATTTATTTATATATATATCATTTTTTTGATTAATTATGTAATAAAATTTATATTACGTATAATACATAATATTATATTAAATAATTATATTTTATAATATACAATTTTATATTTTTTAAATTATGAATTGTAAATTGTAATGGCTTTTGAGGGGAAATGCTTGTAATTAATAAACGTGGTCACAAATTGACATGTATTGACCATATATAAAATATATTTTATATAATAATTTATAAAATAACATATTAAACAATATATTTATATATGATATATAATATAATATATAATATTAATTTAATAACATTTTTTGTGGCTCCATTCTGTAGTCTATTATAGAAATTGAAATTGGAAGTTTTGAATATGGTAGTTTCAACCTCTCATAGAGGAAGTTATAATAGTCGGGGTGGTGCCTATTTGAGATAGATCAAACCACCATAGTGCTTGGAGATAATATGAAACTATTGGTGGAAATTTGAACCTAGGCCCAACAAATGACTCAAAATTGACACCACTTGTGTTCTTGGCAACAATTTTTCCTTTCCTCCATTTACCAAATAAAAAGAAATTACCACTATTACTACAAATAAAATAGTCGTTGTTAGTGTTACTGAGAATGAGAATGGAAAAATCTTGGAAATATTTGTATCCATATCTATTTATATATGGCATTCTACATTGATTGATTAGATTATATAGAATGTGTTTTTCATGGAGGAAGTCTTTCCATTTTTTGTCTTACTGGTTTTAGAGTCATCTAAATTAGTTTTAAATAGTTAATGCAGTAAACATTTCTATCAAATTAGTTTTAGATTCATCTAAATTGATACATGGTATATTCTCTACATTTTTAGAGGAGGCATTTGATATCTGACACATGTTCTTATTGAGATGACCCATGTTTCAATCATGTATTGGGTGACTAAGATAGTTTGGTGGAAGGTATAGATTGCATTGACAGATGTGACATGTCACTTAATTTTTTACATGTATCTACCTAGGATTCTTTGAGCCTATCATTTGAGATACCTTGCCACTGCCTCTACAATCACCACCCAAATCACCTTCAAACCTTTCACCACTTTCATGTTCTGTATGTCCTTGCCTTTCGCCACTACTTTACCATTGCTCAAGCTCACTTTGAAATGGAACATCTTCTCCCCACAAAACACATTACCATGTCGTCTAATGGAACACACCATCTCATTTTCTATCGTCACCTCTACCAAAAAAATAAAATTATTGTTTATTTTCATTTTGTACATAAAAGGTGAGATGGGGTAAGTAATCATGGATTTCAAGTGAAGTATGACTGTATTTTTACACTCTTTCACTTTACAAAACCCTATTTTATCAAAACATTAAGTGACATCCTTTTTGATGTAACTTACACCTTTAGAACAACTACTAGTAATAATTATAATAATAATTAATAATAAGAACACACTTGCCAAACTTACATTGGACCAGGTCTTCATGGCAATTTTTTTTTAATAACGAGAATCATGCAACTTGCACCCTACAATTAAATAATTTCACAAGACTGTTTTCATATATAAGGTGCAAGCCAATGCCAACTTTTGTTGGTGCATTAAACAAGGCGGCCTTTCTACCACTATTAATCATCTTTCTGACTTGGTTTATAAAAAAAATAGATGTTATTTTCTGAGATTTCACATATTGCCATTCATTGCACTATCATACGAAGTGTAGGAAACTACACCACTTTGATAATGTTAACACATGTCCATATTATAAACACGTCCCACATGAAATAGACAAATACATTTATATGAAGAAGAGTTTAAAATCTCTGAATTTTGGGGTGGTCAATTGTTAAAGACTTTTCATATTTAATAATTTTATGTGCATTTTTACGTTGTGTATTCATGGTTTTACGTGAGTACAACACTCTTTATTTTACAAAATTTTAGTTTAATGAAAACTTAGTTAAAATATTATAAACATCGTGTTTTAATATAATAAAAACCTATCAAATTAAGTTGTTTCTTTATTTATTTTTATCTCTATTTAAGTTTATAACCTAATTTCAAAGCAACACACTAAAAAATAAATATATATATAAAAAGAGTGCCATGTACCAGGTCCTTGCGAGAGTTACTAAATTTTGTCTTTATTTATTGATCAGTTAGAGAATCATTGCATCATCATATCTTTTTGAACAAGGGTTGCATAATGACCAGTACCTACCTTTGTCATGAATAAAATGTTGTTGTTGATGTTTGTGTTGTTGAAATAGAAGTGTTAGCATGAAACAGGGGAAAGCAATTTAAGGTATATGTGTATAAATAATTATTTATACAAGTCACTGATTTTTGTATATACATTATAATCATAATAAGAACAAATTATATGTGGGATATATATTTAAATATATTCCAAATATGCAAAAGCAATCGACATTTATATATACAATGGCAATAGGAGAAAGACATTGCAAAGTCATGGAGTTAGTAACAAGACATTATTTTTTGTTTTTTTTCAACACTTAGATCCATGTTTGTCTAACACCTTTATTTGATTCCATAAGCCTTGAGGTTTTAGTAGTAATCTATTTGCATTATATTAGTAGGGTTTATGCAAGATCATATCTCATGAAAATAGGTTTTTAACATTACATCTTTACTTAGGTAATTTGGTGTGTTGATTTATTCCAAATCCATGAAATCACAATACTTAACATTACAATTGTGTTTGAGTTCATCATATCCCTTACGTGAGTTTAAAACATGTTATGTTTTTAATGCATGATCAAAGCTATATACATATTATGCCTTAATGTTTTTACTTTAAATGCTTTGGATCCAAGTCGAGCTCAATGGTTTGATATATTAGACTAACCCTATTAATGAAGAGTCAAGTGTTATTAGTCTAAGTATGTAGATATACAGGTATACGAGATTCAAATATCAAGTCAAGTTTTACATCTTTTACCAAGCTTTCCCAGAGCATGTCATCTTTTAATGATCCAAACATTTGAAATAATTATTGGCTCATTCAAAGAAGTGGTTATTCCTAAACATTGAGGATGTATACTTGTATTCATCATGGCATCGTGGCACCCTAAAGTCCTACAATATATATCAAAGTCTTTGCTAAGTGTTCTGATCAATGCCATCCATTGATCCTCATTATGTGCAAGATCACAACATTCAACTAGGCCCAATAATTAGGCCATGTACAAATCTACGTGGATGCTCCAAGATCAAAATTGATGACTTGTCTAACTTGTCAAACCATCTAGCCCACCAAATAAAGCCCACAGAGGTAACACATGGAAATGATAACATTGGCAGATCCCAACCTTAAATTTCACAATCCACGCTGAAATCAAATGACATGTTGATGATAATTTCATAGATGTCTTTATTTTAAAAGCATTGAAGAAATATGGGTCCAAATAAAATTTCAATCTTTAATTCTGGTTTAAGTGGGATGAGTGGGAGGACATCTACATCTATACCCAAACAAAAAGAAACACAAAAATATGATCAAGTACCTCATCATTACCCCTTCAATAAAATGTAGGCTCTAATTAGGTACCTCATCATTACTTATTGTCTAGAAATAATTGTATCCTTTCAAATCCCAATCTATTCAACCATCGCTTCTCCATTTACTAATCCATACCAATCCCAATACCTAATTCCCCAATGCAATTACCATTGGTTAATTCACACCAAAGTAAAACCCTACTATGATTGACATGGCCTCCTTTTGTTTTTAAGGATGAGAACCTTTACTATTTTAGTTTAAAAAAAAAATTAAAATAGTGAATTAAAAATGAATTAACATTATAATTAAAAACAAGTACCATGATGTGGCTTTAGTACCTATTGTGAAGAGGAATATTTAAATTTTATCAAGATTAGAATTTTGATTTTAGTGTTTTGATCACATAAAAAATTAGGTGGAAGTAATGATGAGGAGTCCACATGTTTCAAATTGAAAGCGAGCATAGTTTAAAAATGAAATTAAATCCAATAAACTAATTATGCGTTCAAACTAAGCAAGCTATACACATTTTAAAGTATGTATATATATATATATATATATATATGATTATTCAGAATGTTATTCTTAATAAATTTACCTCTAATTAGAATACATTTTAATGGTCGACCCTCTATATAATAATTTTTTTGTGGGGATTATTAAACATTATTTTAATATAATATATATTAGAAAAAAGAAATTAAGACTTCATATATTAATTTAATAAAAAATGTTTAGAAACATCACAAACAAACCAGAAGATTATTTGCTCTACTCATTCCTCTTTACTTTTCAAACCATAAATGTGCTAACCATACAATTTCAAAAAAAAAAGGAATTAAAAATAAATAAATAGATAAATTCCACTCTAGCCTATCATCAATGCCCTATAATGCAATGGCAAATAATTAAAACTTCCCCAAAATTGTTTTAGAGATTTAGTAGAGATAAAAACTTGACAAATTTAGTAGGGACTTTGGCGATAATTTGTGTTAAATTATTACCACTTAACTATAATATTTAGATGCAGTGATCATACTTAAAAAAAAAAATATTTTCACTTTTAAAACCTCATTAATACAAAGGCTTATAAGATGGGGCAAGGCCCCAAGATTCATCTCACAAGAGACAAAACAAGAGAATATTCTATTTACCATCATTTATATGCTGACATGGGGAGTTAGACAATGGTTTTGCAGACTGATGGTTTGTGGTTTTAGGTTTGGGTGCTTTGCTGGCTAGGAGATTGCCTTACTACCTACACAAATGACATATCTCTGACTCCTTGTTAGGTCAAAGTATCATGCCATTGGGTATCAAGATCGATGGCAGATGAGTAGGACACATCCTTCCCATAGCTGTGTCACCCCTTCCATGGTTTTAAGTTGGCAAGTTGGTTCAATATGAGGTTCCTGATTTTGCAATGTAAAAATAGAAAAAACATAAACCTTTAAATTTCATCTATTTAATCTCTACTCTTGTACTTCATGTTTAGAGGGATTGAGGATCATGAATAGTAAGCTTGCATCACCTGGTAAAATGAAATCCCACAAATCAATTGTGATGTTTTGAGGCTAAAAGGAAAGAGACATGGTCATCCATGTTCTCATCTAAAAGTAGTATGCCACACAACATCTCTATTTAATTTATACAATAAGCAACCATGAAAATGACATGTTAGATTTTTTTAGTCCACAAATTTAGATATTTCAAAGAATTATTTTCTAAAAAATTCAATAACATTGGGTGTCATTTTTATTGTATACTCTGTAAGTTGTCTCACCACCTTTTTTTAATTTTTTTCTCTTACATATATTGTTGAATTGAGTACCTCAAAGAAAGATGCAAAACTTCAAAGAACACAAATTTAAACTATGTCTGAAAAAAATTAATATAATTTTCAAGGATGTTAATACAATTATATAGTGTGTATTCACCTATTGGAGATCATATGGGATTGTCACAAAAGTAGGACTCCAATAGACAGTCTTGCTTCTTTTATATTTGGTTTTGTTCGTAGATCACCATTGATGATGATTCATGGGGATTCTCAGACTTTTGAAATCCCTAATAGGCATAATCTAGCTATATCCATCTATGTTTTGGATAATGTGTTATGCTAATGGAGCTAGATGTGGACATGATAAAATAGGTGACGGTGAAGGAGGTGGTGGTCCAGGCAGAGTCTATGGATTTGAAGGTGATTCTACAAGGCTTCCTGTAGATTTGTTGGGGCTCAGATCATGTTAAAAAAACCAAAGGTTCATAGGAATGAACCTAAGATTCATCTGTGGATCTTATTTAATGTCATTCGTATCATATGATGTGGACATAAATTTTTTTGACACGTGCCTATTCACCTACACTCCCATCCTATAGTGTAGTATAAATGTTGAATCTATTCACCTTTACATATCACCATTAGTAAACTCTGAAGTGCAATAAACCTTTCTAATAGGAAGCTAAAAAATATCTCAATTCACCAAATAGATTTTAGTCAGTGTCATCATACTTCCAATTAATTTCATATTACAAAACAATAAATAACCTCATAAATTTAGTAACAAACTCACCAGTCCTATCATAGTTTGTAGAGATTGCTATAGAAAGATCATGCTTATATCTTAACACAACACCACTTTTTCCATAAAACCTTAAAATTTAAAGAACAAAAATGCTAGCCACATCAGTGGTTATCAAGATTGATATATAAATATTACCAATATTTGCCATTACCTTGTTTCTTCCTTTGATAAGATCAACAAAGGTAAAATGAAAGCCATTTATTCATGTAAATTCTACTTATTATAGATGGCAGTTACTTTTTTTTTGGTAAGATATTCTTGATTTGACTTTTAAGTGTTTGGTGTCATTGCTAACCCTATCCACTTTTCTTAACAAGATTCCACATGTTGTACCAAGTTGTAAAAACATTGCTTTCCCACTTAGCCATACTGATGATACCAGTAATATGTGTCTGTTCCTCCTTACTTTCATGGCTTCTGATAAAGAAATAGACAAAGGGGCACATGTTATATCATGTGCCTGCACCTTCAGTTTTGGCATTGTAAATTCCTTGGAAGCCCCAAATTATGGTGGTCCTATTCATTGGAGGGTGACACACAATCTATGTCTAATTTTTTTTGTAAGTATTAAATATTTTGTCTCCAATTAATGCCATCAACATGGGGATGATAGAGGAGTTAATATTCATAATGAAATATACAACATTATCCAAAAACTACAATTATAGCCTTGTAAGTTAATTTGCATTATAACAATCAACAACCATTCCTTAAAAGGAAGGTTGGAAAGATTATTTGTATGCCATGTAAGTTAAGTTTTTATCTTTATTGCTACGGATTTGTGTTGGACCTCATTTTGTTTAGGTGCATATTTACTAAGAATTAATTTTTGGTACCCATTATCTAGGCAACAAATGGCCCTTACCCTCACCTTATGATTGGATTAAATTCAAAGCAAAGTGGTTAATAAGGAAATAATAACAACAAAACATTAATAAATTAAAATAATGTCTAGCATGACATTGAAGGCCTCAAATTTGTCAATGAATTCATTATCTAATTATCATGTTTAGTAAATAATAATGAGTCGATGTGCTAATTAACCTTTGAACGCTAGGATGACATGCTAAAAAGGTAAGCATTAACAAATTTTATGAAGGCAAAGTCATGTGTTATAAGATATATAACATTTTATCTTCTCACTACTAATCTATCGAGATTGTAGTTGTTAATGACAAACCCAAAAGATAATAAAAATATCGATTGAACTAGATCCCAAGCCCTAATTTATTTAAAATATCGAGCATGATTTTTATTTATGGTTATGCGGCATGATTTGTAATGGCTGTCATTTCTATCTGCATGACAAATGGTAAATACATGTCAACAGAATTTTGTTAGCCTCGACTCACACACATATTTCAATATTTTTTCCTTCCATTCGAAGTTGCATATGTGTGATTCTTCCTATTAGTTACTATTTCCCTATTTTTATTTTTTTGAAGGTTCAAATAGTACTCATTATCTTTATTATGAAATAAATTATAATATATAACATGTAATAGAGACTAAATAAATGATGGCAACCGTTGATCTACTAAGCTCAAATTATGGTCGTTGATCGCTAAATTGTAGGTGAAAGGCTTAAATTCATGTTCTAGGGCCAAATCAATGATAGGTGTTAATCTATAAAATACGATCTTGGTCATCAATTGGGTAGATAAATCATGTGATAACAAGTGATAATTTTTCTTTGGACCAATAAAAAAATTATATCTTTAAAATTAATTAAACATGCCAAATATTAAAATTTGATAATTTTAATTTTGTATAGGCATGTGTGTGACTAAAGGAAGAAAATATGTTTTTTTTCATATATATTTTGATCTAGGGATTTGTTTGGCATGCCATTTATCTTGTTAGGAAACTCATTCTAAGAGATACATACATGTGTTACTAGTGCCACTTAGATTGCAATACATGTAATGTTTATAGTGTGCTAGTTCAGTTTTCCCAAAATAAAAAGAAAACACTTAGAAAAAAAATCACAAATTAAAATACTTTATTGTTGCAGTAAACTCTATTTGAACTACTTTTAACTAACCTCTGGCTTTCTTGCACCATAGGGGAAACTGCTAGTGTTAGGCCACTAATCTCAAAGTGGAGACACGTGCCTTACCACACGTCCACATTTTAAAATTACCCACTAGATAAGCTTCATTCTATTTGATTCATCTCCCTAATTTTGTAATTTTTTCAAATAGTTGTTGGGTGAACTGTGTCTTTTGGGTCATTTTTAATTTTTTTTGGGGGTTTGTTATTCACTGACATTAGTAGACTATATAATTTAATTTGGTTATATTGTCACTACTACTTTGAGATTTCAATATTGCCAATGGGATTACACTTGCTTTGTCTTTTACTTTAAGATGATTATTTATTGTATTTTGTTGAGATTTGAGAGTTTGAAACACATGATTTGGATGAGCATTGAGAATCTAGTGAGAAAAAATAAGTGGAATTGCCTATCAAGAAATTTTATGGTTTGATTAATTTTTAAATGACATAATATTTTGATAATTCCTTTTAAATCGTAGAATGTATTGTTTGTTTTTGGGAGAAAATTGAATTTCTTGTATGATTTATATTTGACAACTAGGAGCAAGATAAAGACTTCTTCATCGAAAGTCTTCATCATTGATCTATTCCACACATAATTTCCAATAGTTGTAAACATAATTCTATGGTAGACCATTATGATGATACTAATTTTTGATTAAGGGGTTGGCTCCTCATTACTCAATGTTATGTGGTCATGATGGTGGGTATTCTATAGAAGTGGTGGTTGGGTGGTAGCAAGAGCCTGGTGTTCAATACCCAACTGCATGGTAAGAAGGATGAAAATAAGTGGCATATACATAAATCTATCATCCAATGCCAAGAGAAAAAGGTAGGCCCAAGCGTCCGAGTTCCTATTAAAAAAGAAGGCAAAATCATAAAATATGGTGGACTGTATCTTCCATGTTGGTTGATGTCAACCTATTTTTACATCATCAATGATTGATATTCACTATTACTAATATTTATAATGGAGAAATAAAATCCCAATCGAAGCATCTATGCAAAAATTGTATTGCCATCATAAAGTCATCCATTGCTAATACCATAAGTATGTAGTTTATTATAAAAAATGTACTACTCCACATTTATTCTATTTGAAAGCACAATTACTATCGATGACATCAACAATCCACCCCTAAATAAGATGTCCATAGTTACACCTAATCATAATTTAGATAAATGAGGTTTTTCACATTTTTTATTAAAAAATGAACAAGTTAACTATAGAGAAATTAGAAATATTTATATGAACAAAAAATAATGAATATTGATTGGTTCAAAAGCACATATTAATCTATAGCTAAAGTAAAATGAATCCTTTAGTTTACCCTTTAGTACTAATAACATGACCTTGGTTTTGTAAAAGGTGATGATGTTGTTAGTGAATGTGAAACACTTCAATGAGTATGTTGGGTGAATATTTTGTCTTCAACTAACTGAAGGTAAAATGATTATATCGACCATAGTGTAATGAGATAAATCTCTCATGTCAGTAAGGGGAGGTTCCCTGTAAACTATCACAAACTAATTTAAACTAAATACTAATTTAGGGGTGAGACCATATCATCCATTTCTCTTTTTTCAAAAATGATGTTTACAAAATAAAAGAACACTTTCTTGATACTAAATGAAAAACCAAGAAACCCAAAAGAGCACAAAGTCTATCATTGCTTCTTTTGCTGATTTATAACTTAGAACATAGTAGAATGAGGTGCAACCCAAAGTCTTCTCCGAAAACTATGACAAAATATAGGATCACAAAAGATAATAGTAGTTCAAAGTCTTTCCAATATCCTTTACTTTAAAACACTAAATCACAAATTAAAGATAATTATTGTAGCACAAAGTCTCCAAAATCAACTTTAGAACATCTCCCAGATTATTCTCACTCACACTACTATTTAGTCAAACAGATAAGATCGTATTAGGAAAAGGACATAAGAAAAATTTCCAATACAACACAAGTTATTTCAACACAAAGTTTGAATGATCACTTGCTTTCTTATTCACTTGATAAAATTTTATTTACAATTTGAACTCAAAGTCTCAAAATGCTCTTCAATTTGGCAGAGTTTTGCTTCAATAACTAAAAGATCCATAATTACAATAGAGGCCCTCTTTATTTATAGGGAGAGGCCTTGAGAAAATTTAGGAAAAACTTAACTACTTTGACTTATTCAAAAATAGGAGTCCTTATTGACTTGGGACTTCCTATGTTTTTACATGTAATTACATATGAAAAAATTACATGTAAATATGTCCAAAGTTGTTTCAAAAGTACGTCTAAACAATGAAAAATAAACTAAGGAAAAAAATTGCTTCAATTTGTACTACCATCTTTCTTCATGTGACCATCATACATAGTGAAAGCTACTTGCATCCTGATACTGTCTGGACTAACAGTGTTCCTAAAAATCATCTTGGTTCTAACTATGGCATCTCTTACTGTGGTGACTGATTTTGCATGACTAGTTAACTTGGTTTTCAGATTATCCAAAGTTAAATGATTGTCCAGAATGTTGTCCACAGAGGCCATTGAAAATGTTTTATCTTCAAACTCTTTCTGGAATATATCTTCAAATTCCCAAACCATTTCTTCTACAGAGAGAAATTGGTTATCTTATGATACAAGCTTGCAAGGTTTTCATGTAAGGGTGGCAGATTTCACCACCCATACACTTCCACTTGAAAGCATCTTCAAATACATAAGCAGCAAAAAATGTTGACTTTGCTTTTGACTTATTCACAATAAGATGTGAGAGCAGATAATATAGCCATCATTACAATGTTTTTGTAACAATTAGTTTTCAACTAACATGTTTTTGAAGTGTAAAGCTTTGTTAGGTCAAACCACCGATGACACACAACAACTTAAAACCTAAGACAAAAATAATGGTGGAATAAGGGTTCGACACAAAAGACCAAGCAAAATTATAATATCAATCTGAAACTTAATGTATTACAAATGGCTTTTAAAAAAATAAATGATGAATTCAAAATAATACAGATACTGATCAATAAATGAAATCCTAGAAGTCAAAAATAGTTAAAACAACTTACCTATTGAGTTTGAAACCCTATGCTTGACGACGGTGAATTTTGAAATCTATTTGAATCCTCTGTCACCAAGGTCGAGCGGTTTTGAGAAGGGTCAAGGAATCAACTAAGAAACTTTGACAAAATAAATGACAAGAAAAAACAATGAAATAACACATTTAAAAGTTTGAAAACAAGCCCTTAATTCTTGGTACGAGTGGCCATTAATGCCAAAGATCTTGGAGATCTTGCTCAGGCAGTGATTTTTGCTAACCTAAGACATGCCTTTACAAAATGCAAAAATCAGTAAAAACCACCAAATATGCACATACCCTTTTGATTGAGAACATGTAATGGCAGTAAAAAGTGCCGCTTGAGCATGTGAAAAATAAAAACCATGTAAGAGTGGCAAAAAGTACTGACTTTACACATGAAAATACTCAAAATATGTAACAATGGTGAATTTGACCGCTCTGACACATTCAGATTCAAATTTTTACTAACACCCCCAAAATGATCAAAATTGAAATTTTGATCAATTTACGACTACAATAAGCTTCATGATTTTTAAGAAATCGTGGTGGGGGAATGTCACAAAATCTCCTAGGATGTTAGATGACTTCACTTGAGATCAAGATAATCTTGTCTCAATCAACAAAATTAGAGTGTAGATTATGAAACATACAAGTTTCGTAGGGGTTGTCTACAAAATGAGTGTAGCTGATTTTGGGAACAATAACTAGCTCTAACTGGGGAACTTCCATCGATCAAACTTTAAAATGATTGAAGGGAGAAGAATCCAATCTCTAAGTGCCTTCATCGATGCCATTGGGCTATAGAGTAAAGATACCAAAAATAAAAAGACACAAAAGACTAAACAAAAACACAAAAATAAAAACATAAAACTATACAAATGTACAAATGAACTTATCTAATACTTCAAGGATTGAAGTGTCTCAGATGTTTCCCACTATGCAGAAACAAGAGTAGTTTTCCATCCTGATATTCTAGCAAGAAGCTATTTCCACCATAGAATTGATGAATGGTGAACATACCTCTCCATAAAGAATCAAAATTTCTATGCATTTAATTTGGTTCTCTCCTCTTGTCCCACAACAAGACTTGATCTTCAATTTAAAACTCATGAGTCCTTGATTTCTTGTTAAAGAGTTTCTTTACCTGACTTTGATGCTCAGAGATACAGTCCACTACCATAGTTCACTGCTCCTTAACTTTAGTTAGGTACATGACTCTTTTATCAATAGAACTTTTAAAAGTCCTATCTTCCGCTGCCTTTGCCAACTTTAATGCTGGCAATTCCAAGGTAATTGGTATTTCCGCATTTAGACCATTCAAAAGTTGAAATGGTGGCATACCTATTACCCTTTTAGGGGTAATTCTATCTACCCATAAAGCATCAAACAATGCTTTATGCCAAGTTCTTTGATTCTCATCTACCAATTTCTTGATAATAGTAACCAAATTCTTGTTACTTGATTCTACTTGACCATTTTCTTTCGGTTAATAGTCTAAGGAGTGGGAAAGAATGATCCTATGCTTATAGCAAAAGTCAGTATTATCATGGGAAGAGAAACAAGTATCATTGTCTACTACAATCTTTTTTGGAACTCCAAACTGGGAGATAATGTTTTCCTTAAGGAAATTGCATACCACTTCAGAAGTAGCATGCTTAGCTAGGATGGCTTCCATCCACTTGGTAGAATAGTCTATCATGATGAGAACATAGTTATGTCCCACACTTGATGGTGGGTTCACAGTGCCAAGGAAGTTGATGCCCCATTACTGAAAAGGTTCTTCAATCACCACCAGCTTGAGAGGTAATGCGGCCAACTTTGGTTTCCCAACGGACTGTTGACATAACTCACACCTACGTACCCAATTGCAAACATCTTGAAATAGTGTAGGCCAATAATATCTAGATCATAGAATATTTTGAACCATCATGAGTGTATACAAATTTTCTCCACAGGCCAAATTATGGAAAGACTCTAGAAGTCTACTTTGTTGTGCTTTATCCACACAATGAAGAAATACTCCATCAAGGTTTCTTTTGTACAAATCTTTGTCCCATAAGACATAGTTAACAACCTTCAACTTAACATTTATTTTCTCTTTATAGACAGATGGGTAGGACACTCACCATAGGTAATAAAATGAGCAATATTTTAATACCACTCATTAGTAGTAATGACAAAAAGAACTATTGGCATGTCCTCAAATTCTTCTTCTTCATCCCCTATCTCTTTTGGTACGTTATAAACAATCACTTGACACAAACCTCTTCCATGCACAAGCTTAGTAGGTTTTATATCAAGATCAAACTCTTGGATCTTAGCAATCTAATTGCCCCTTTTAGTGATGAAATCCTGTTGAGTTAGAATAGACTTGACTGTTGTGTCAGGCACTAGAACAACAATATGTGAATTCAGGATATAGAACTGGAAATGCTTTACCACCTTAACCATGGCATAAGCATACTTTTCCATGTTCAAATATTTCAATTCATGATCTTTGAGAGGAAAAATCATAAATGATATGGGAGATTCCACACCTTCTTCATTCTACTGAACTAGAATGGTTGAAAGTGTATGTTCAGAAGCGTAGTTGTATACTATGAAATCTTTGGTATAGTCAGGACAAACAAGGACTTGAGCATGAGCAATAGCCTTCTTGATATCCTCAAATGCTTCTTTGCCTTCTATAGTCCAACAAAAAGTAGCCTTGCCCTTCATCATGTTGACGATGTGATGGATTTTCTCTACAAATTCAAGAATAAACCTTCGCAAAAAATTCACCTTTCCAAAGAAAGAATGAACTATAGTCTTACTAGTAGGCATAGTAAGGCTTTGAAAAGTTTTGACTCTTTCTGATTCAATTTTAGTGCCTTCTTGAGATACAATGTGATCAAGAAGTTTACCCTCTATAACCCCAAAAACTAACTTCTTAGGGTTGAGAGAGATACCATTTTGCCAACAACATTCTAGCACTTATCGTAAATGGTGCGCATGATCATGATGGTGTTTGGAGAAAATAGTCAAGTCATCAAGATAAACCATAATGAACTTCCCCATCTCATCTTTGAAGGCAAGGTCCATTGCTCTCTGGAATGTGGTGCCAGCATTGATCAGACCAAAAGGCATTCTATGATATGCAAATGTACCCCAAGGTGTAGTGAAAGTAGTTTTATACTGATCTGCTTCATTAAATTTCACTTGATTATACCCTAAAAAAACATCTATCATAGATATCATTTATGAACCAGTTACTATTTTCAACAGTTGGTCCATGATGGGTAGGGGGTAGTTATCCTTTAGAGAAAATTGGTTGAGATTCCTGAAATCAACACAAATATAGATTTCTCTATTCTTCTTCCTTACAGGAACTATGTGTGTGATCCAGGTGGAATGATGAATTGAAAAAATTATCCTTGCATTTAACATCTTCTGAATCTCTGAAAGGATAGTACCTAATATTTTGGGGTTGTATTGCCTTTGTTTCTGCTTGTGAGGCAATGACCCAGATTTAAGGGGAATTTCATGCTGAATTTCTTTAGGCCTGAAGGACTTTAGATCATCATAAGAATATGCCAAAATATCAATGTAATGGTGAAGGAGAGTAATGAATTTGAACATTTTATCAGTAGTACAACATTTCCCAATGTTGACCTTTTTGGGATCTACCTCTGAACTCAAATTTACTTGCTCAAATTCCATAGAAGAACTTGAATCCAGTTGTTGCTGCTGCTTGATATATTTGTCATGCTTATCAAATAGCTTTTCAAAGGAAACCAAACCTTTTGGAATTTTATTCCCTTTCAGTTGAATAAAATCTTCATCAGTTTATAAATCTATTTTAGAAATGTATTCTCGTGGTGGAGATTCACTACCTTCAAAATAGAGCTCATTAAAGCTATCCATAGTTTTCAAGAAAGAAATGATTTGATTATCACCATTGAACACCTACCAATGGTCATCATTATCAGGTACACTTGGTCAAAATAATAGCTCAATAATGTACTTATTTCCTTTGAAATATTTATGAGGAACCATGAGGGTGGTGGAGACAGCTAATGAATCTACACGATCATTAAACTCTCTTAGCACTGCAGAGATATTGAAAGCATCAAAAATATTAGTGCAATCCCATACGTGATTGTGATAATGTTGTAATATTTCATTTTTGGTTTGATACAAATTTTTCACTTGACAAACCACTAATTCAACATCTCCTTGAGCATGAAGAATCTTAACATCTCTAGCATGAGCAACTTCCAATCTGAGCAATAATGACTCATATTTGGTGGTGTTGTTTTTATTTTCAAATTACAACTTCAATGAGAAAGGGAAGATATCACCTTGTGGGGATATCAAAATAATTATGGCTCTATAATTGGTAGAGGAACAACTACCATCAAAATTTTAAAACCCATACCTCATTAGAATTTGATTTTTTTGAATTTCATTGATCAGAAGATTCCTCTTCATTAGTGAGGGAAGAATTTGGCATTATTATGCCTTCACCTAAACTTTCATCTGAAAACTATTCTGATTCTCTGTTTGAATTGTCTGAGCTATCACCTGATGAACTCTCATTTTATGAACTAGAAACATCTTTAGTGGACAAGAAAGAATTACCCATTCTCGAGGACTCAAACAAAATTTGATCTTTGGGATTTTCCATTTGGGTAACAATATATTTGGCCTCCTTCTTAAGAAGCAAATTTTGCATGATGCCTTTAACATGTATCCTTACTTCAGATAGATCCATGTTCAACTCCCCACATACATCTTTACAAAAATTACATTTAAGTAGAATGCCATAAGAAGCTAGAACATCAGCTACTAGGATTGTCATTTTGATCCTCTTATCTAGAAAAGCTGCAAATGTAAATTGGGCATCTTTGGTTTGACCCAAAAGTGGTACTTGATTATTTTCCATGGAGAAACATCTCCCAAAATTCTTAGTTAAGGTGAGACCAATGGAGTCTGCTACCTTGGTGGGCATAACATTATCAGAGGCTCCAGAATCTATTATGCAATTGCTCAACTTATGACAATTTACCAATAGAGAAACATAGAAAGGTTCTATTTTTCCAGAGGGAACAAGGGGAGTAGTGACACGATTATTTTGGGTAGATTTGCTCTTTGAGGAATCATAGGTAATTTTTGGAAAATCTTGTAGGAACGATGGGTAACTTGGTCCTTTGATTGGAAAGGTAGTGGAGTTCCTTGTTTAGCAATTGAGATCATTGGTTGAGGTTCTTCTCTTACTTTTCTCTTATCAACTTTTTGAGTTGACTGATTTTAGGACCTAGTAAAAATAGCATATGCTCCATCATACACTTCTTCTTTTTTAGCTTTGTCTTGGTAATTGAGAAATTCAATGGTAGAGTCACCAACTAATTCTTCTTCTCCTTCTAAAAATATATTAGCATCATTCTATTGGTCCAACTTGGGTTGGAGAGAATGATCATGTTTGGCTTCATAATAGCCAACTGCTAAGTTGACTGGTGCTACTTCAATGACAAGCTTCTCCTGTGTAGGTGGAAGATGATTAGGTTTCCCTTTATTTTTAGTAACACTGCCTTGATATGAATTATTGGGAAATGTCCTCCTTGGTATATCTTGATAATAAGGAGGGGAAGACATACCTTGGGACATTTTACTTTTTAGAGCTAGCAATTCATTTACTAACTTTTTTACCATAGGGTCAATGGTGCTTGTGGAAGAATTCTCAGTAGAAGAGGAACCTTTATTTCTATTAAAATATATTCTTATCTTACCCCCAAGGATAAGATCATCTTCAACTTTGATATCCAAAATATGAGATACAGGAAGATCTATATGGCTAACCCACCCTAACAAAAAACTCACTTCGGGAAGTTGAGTATTGATAAAGAAACACTTAAGATTCTCTGCTGTTGGCTGAGCGATTGCAAGAATCTTATTTCTCAGCTTATTGAGCTTAGCGATGAAGTCTTGCATAGGTTCATGAGGCTCATTATTCATTTGTGTAAGCTGAGCCAATAAGGCATGTGCATCTTCTGCAGGTTTGAACCTAGCCTCAAACTTGGTTTTGAGAGTGTTTCAGTTGGTTATAGTCTGAGCTTGAAGATGATAAAACCTATCTATAGCATTACCTTATAGTGTTTCCACAAAAAGCCTTACTGCTACATCTTCATGTTCAACACCTATCACACCATAGGCTATGTAAAAAGCTACAATGTGTTCATTAGGGTGAACTTTCCCATCACCATAGAGCTTGGGAAAATTCTTCCTTGAACTATGAGGTAGTTCATGCAAAGGTGGGGTTAAATTTAGATGACCAAGAGTGTTACCCCAAGGGCCTTGGGATGCCATGATGTGCTGATTAAAATGCAGGATAAAAAACCTTTATGGATTATGAATAGATAAAACTCTACTAGCACTAGAACTAGAAGCTTCACCTAGTATTGGAGACCTAGTGTTTGTAGGAGGAAAAATCCTGGTTCACTAAAGGCAAGGTCTTAGAGGCAAAAGACCAATTTTTTTTTGATGCATCAACTCAAATATAGGATCAATAATACCTTAAGCTCTTTTGCTTCTCATATACCATGAATCTACCAGAATGTAGTATACTCAACAAAATTTTGCAACAAATAGAAAAGAACTAAAAATACTTCAACTTAGAGCATGAGGCTTCAAGTTGCATGTTCCTTCCCCAGTGGAGTCACCAAAAACTGTTGGGTGAATATTTTTTCTTCAACTAACTGAAGGCAAAATGGTTATATTGACCACAGTGTAATAAGATAAATCTCTCCTCTCAACAAGGGGAGGTTCCCTATAAATTATCAAAAACTAATTTAAACTAAATACTAATTCAGGGGTGAGACCATATCATCTATTTCTCTTTTTTTTAGAAATGATGTTTACAAAATAAACAAACACTTTCTTGATACTAACTGAAAAACCAAGAAACCCACGAGAGCATAAAGTCTATCGTTACTTCTTTTGCTGATTTATAACTTAGAACATAGTAGAATGAGGTGCAGCCCAAAGTCTTCACTAAAAACTATGACAAAATATATGATCACAAAATATAATAGTAGTTCAAAGCCTTTCCAATATCCTTTACTTTAAAACATTAAATTATAAACTAAATATAATTGTTGTAGCACAAAGTCTCCACAATCAACTTTAGAACATCTCCTAGATTATTCTCACTCACACTACTATTTAATCAAATAGATAAGATCATATTAGGAAAAGGACATAATAACAATTTCCAATACAACACAAGTTATTTCAACACAAAGTTTAAACAATCACTTGCTTTCTTATTCACTTGATAAAATTTGATTTACAATTTGAACTCAAAGTCTCAAAATGCTTTTCAATTTGGCAGAGTTTCACTTAAATAACTAAAAGATCCATAATTACAATAGAGGCCTTCTTTATTTGTAGGGAGAGGCCTTGAAAAAATTTAGGAAAAACTTAAGTACTTTGACTTATTCAAAAATAGGAGTCCTTATTGACTTGGGACTTCTTATGTTTTTACATGTAATTACATATGAAAAATGTACATGTAAATATGTCCAAAGTTGTTTCAAAAGTACATCTAAAAAATGAAAAATAAACTAAGGAAAAAAAATTGCTTCAATTTGTATCGCCATCTTTCTTCATGTGACCATCATACATAGTGAAAGCTACTTGCATTCCGATACCATCTGGACTAACAGTGTTTTTGAAAACAATTTTGGCTCTAACTATGGCATCTCTTACTGTGGTGACTAATTTTGCATGACTAGTTAACTTGGTTTTTAGATTATCCAAAATTAATTGATTGTCTAGAATATTGTCCACAGAGGCCATTGAAAATGTTTTATCTTCAAACTCTTTTTGGAGCATATCTTCAAATTCCCAAACCATTTATTCTACAGAGAGAAATTGGTTATCTTGTGATATGATCTTGTAAGGTTTTCATGTAAGGGTGGTAGATTTCACCGCTCATATACTTCCACTTGAAAGCATCTTCAAATACATAAGTGGGAAAAAATGCCGACTTTGTTTTTGACTTATTCACAATAGGAAGATGTGAGAGCGGCTAATATAAGCATCATTACAATGTTTTTGTAACAATTGGTTTTCAACTAACATGTTTTTGAAGCGTAAAGCTTTGTCAGGTCAAACCACCGACGACACACAACTTAAAACCTAAGGCACAAATAATGGTGGAACAAGGGTTCGACACAAAAGACCAAGCAAAATGATAATATCAATCTAAAACTTAACGTATTACAAATGGCTTTTTAAAAAACAAATGTTGAATTCAAAACAATACATATACCGATCAATAAATGAAACCCTAGAAGTTAAAAATAGTTAAAATGACTTACCTGTTGAGTTCAAAACCCTAAGCTTGATGGCGGTGAATTTTGAAATCTATTTGAATCCTCCATCACCATGGTCAATCAGTTTTTAGAAGGGTCAAGGAATCAACTAAGAAACTTTGACAAAAGAAATGACAAGAAAAAAATAATGAAATAACACATTTAAAAGCTTAAAAATAAGCCCTTAATACTTGGCACGAGTGGCCATTAATTCCACTTGAAGTTTAAGATTTTGGAGATCTTTCTCAGGCGATGATTTTGGCCGACTTAACACATACCTTTACAAAATGCAAAAAGTGATAAAAACCACTGACATGCACATACCCTTTTGATCGAGAACATCATGTGAAAAATAAAAACCATGTAAGATCAGCAAAAAGTGCCAACTTTACACAAGTAAATACTCAAAATATGTAACAATGGTGAATTTTACCACTCTGACACATTCAGATTCAAAATTTCACTATCACCCCCAAAATGATCAAAATTGACATTTTGATCAGTTTATGACTATAACAAGCTTCAAAATTTTTGAGAAACCATGGCAGGGGAATGTCACAAACTCTCTTAGGATGTCAGATGACTTTGCTTGAGATCAAGAGAATCTTGTCTCGATCAATGAACTTAGAGTGTAGATTACGAAACAGACAAGTTTCGTAGGGGTTGTGAGTGTAGTTGATTTTGGGAACAACAGAGTAAAACTATATAAAAACTCCAAGATATGCATCTAAAAAAAAATACATCTCAATACTCTTCAAATAAATATATTTAAAATATCTATAGTAATTAACTAGAAGGATATGATTCATCTCACTCACATTGCTTGCTTAATAAAATCAATGTCTATGAAATAAACATTCCAAGAAAAAATAAACATTATGACATAAACTAAGAAATATTTACAATGTTTGTATGTGAAGGAAATCCCAATCCTTGCGATGAATATTACTAAATATAAAAAAAATCATTATAAATATATATTTTATGCTTTCATAATTATGTATCCGTATTTTTATTTCAATATTTTGGATCACTAATTGTGATCCATCATCAATAAAAAGACTTGATCATTAGAAATTATAATTTATAGATATACACTTGAGTTTTGAAAACACTTTCCAAACTTGCATTGCCTACTTTAGTCGATGCATTGGCTTGAAGTAGGGACTTTTCTAGAAACATACATTGCCTACTTTCATTCAACTTCCCAAAATTATTTACCTAGATTTTGCATTTTGGGATTCATTGGTGTAGGAAATGTCAACACTCTGAAAATGTTAAGCTTGTGAAATTGACATTCCAAATTCATGTATAAAATTCCATATTATACCCCCACATCCCAACTCGTTGTAATGAGAGAGGTGTGTTATCTATCTTATTTAGTTGTCTTAAAGAACTTTTTTGTCTAAAGTGTAATATGGAAAAGTGGCTTTATATAAAAATGAATTGTATATGTAATTAAATCTAATCAGATATAGTATCATAAAATTAGAGTTAATTAATAATTTACTTTTAGTGTAAAAATTAACACGAAGAGGGTTTAGAGGTTTATATGATTTTTAATTTAAATTTAGAAAATAACCATCAATAGTTGAAAACATAATTGTTTTTAGTGTAAGATATTGAGAACTTGAAAAATTCATAATGCCCTAAACACCTCTTGAGAATCGTACACAAAGCATTCATGAAAAACACTAAACGTAAAAAAATTGATTTAGTGACTTTGTTCGTTAGGTCTAGTTCTTTGAAAGCCTTGCTCATCTTTTAAAAATATGCTTAGATCTCCAGGTAATTGACCTCCTCCTTCAAAATCATACTAAGGTAGTTGAACCATTAGAGGATAAGGTAAATATTTGTTTTGGTGTCTATGCTCATGGTCAATAAGGTTTTTAATCACCAACTAATTGTGAAACTCCTCAACAACTCACAATATCAAAAATAAGATGCCATGTATAATGCAATTCAACCAAGCAATCCAATGTGATTCATTGTCTAACCTACTATGACTTACAATGCTACAAGGAATGTTTTATTCATTCTAGAATGCAATATGAAAATTTATATGCTCTTCAAATATCCTTATATTCTTGAATATTTGATCTAAAGTCTTGAATTTATTATTTTTCACTCATTCCTTATATGTCCCTACAATATCCAAAATGCATTAATGTACTTGTGTATTTATAGACTTATTGAATTGAAATTAGGAACCTATTAATTCACACCTCAACACACAATGGGTGGCAAAGATAGACAAAACTAGACTGAAAACCCTAAGGGACCCAAAACTAGGTTAAAATGGCCCAACCCTAGAAATGTATAGTGTACGTTTTTGGGAAAACCCATAAAAATATTGAAAACAAGAGGTGAAGAGAGAGAAAAATGAAACATAAAAAAGGAGGGGGGAAAGAGTGGAACATATAGAAACACGTGGAAAATGTGCCAATAAGATCTAACCTAGAATAATGATTGAAAATAAATAGGTACCATAGATGATCTACGATTATGTGGATATTCCACTTCAAATTCATCAATACAAATACTAGGCTACTCCTAACAACTCTTCATTGATTGAATTGTTATTTTCTCATGAATTATCTTTAAAATGGTCATGAAATGTGGACAATACATAACTCAAAGTGTTACATATTGAAAGGAATACTAAAACATGTAAGTAGATAAAGAACAAGACAAGAAATGCAATTGTAAAGAGATAAATGATTACATGGAGAAACCTACTTTGGAAAAACTCCATAAGAGTGAAAGATCTGCTCCTCTTGCCACTATCTCATTTTGCAAATACAAATGTAATCCACTCTCATTTTGTAATTACAAATGTAATGCCTTCTTAAGGCCTTCATGGATAGTATTTACATTTCAGCATGTCCAAATAATCATACATGATCTACAACTTTATCATTCACACTATAACTCCACAACACATACAATCAAGAAGAACTGATAGGAAACCATTCTATTATGAATGAGTTGAATGAATCATCCCATAACTAAATCACCATATATAATTGGATCCAATGTATCCAATTCATTTGAAATGACTCTCTTAATGTAATTTATAAAATTAAAAACCATATCAATCTTGAATGAAAGTCCTAAAATAATTAAAGAAGAAATACCATTTACAATTGTTTATCTACATGTTCTTTGTCTTTGGGTGAAACCACCACTTCATGTGGTTAAAAAATTATTGTGGAAGCTACATATCTGTCACTTAAGGTTACAAAACTATCGTGATGGTTACAAAACTGTTGGGGAAATTACCTATCTAACACCTAATTTAACTGGTAGTTTCACAACCATAAAAATTGCACCAAAATTTAGAGGCCATATATTTTTCTTACGAACTCATATTAACATGGTTTTTTGAAATTGTATAACTTTTTGAGAGGAATCCATATATGTAATCAAAAATTAATTTTAATGAATTATACTTGTTATTATATCTTCTACACCAAAACCTATTTGTTTTGAGGTCATAGCATGGTGCAAAATCTTCTTTAACCTTGTTAAATTGTTAATCAACATAACCAAATAAAAAAGAGTGATATAAAGTTGATTTAAAGTGCTTCAAGTTACATTCTTAGTTAAAACGATAATATTGGATTAGTTATCTCATCTCACTAACACTACTAATTTAAAATTCAAATCAAACCTCCCTAATTAGAAGGTGTCTAGCCCCTAAAATATTAGAATTCATGTGGTGAAGAAACTCATTCCCTACTTATTCTTTGAATTCCATTTGGATTTAATTTGAAATTTTACTTTCAATGCAATATTCAAATTTTCCTATACTCCCCTTTTTACATTTTTTCCTTCATCTTAAAAAAACATTTTTATCCAACTCATTTGGGCCATTAGGAGCAACATCCATAATGGAAGGTAGAAGAATTTTTAACATGGAAGGATCAATTAAACCCAAGTTTTCAACATTCACAACAAAATATTTTATCATAAAATGGAAGCATATAGAATCTAAAAGGATTCTTTCTCACTTGTTCTACCTTAATTTTATTAGTTTTACCATGTAGTCTTTATCTGCTAAAGCACAACCATACCTTGTCCTTACTAAAGTATATATTCAACTATACGTTGATCATGTCTTTCTCTATACTTTGCTTACAACTCCCTTGGCCTTTCTTGCATTTGGAGGACTGTTCACCAAACAAAATGCTAAGTTTTGGGAACTTTTGAGTCACCTTTTTACATCCCTTAGGTGGCTTGTTGACATCCATCAAAGATTTTTAATAAATACCAACACATCAAAGTCTCCGCAATGCCTTTTACCATATTTTATAGGAGCACTAATAATATATTGAACCCACCTTTTTGCCAAGGGATCAAGGCACATTCTCCACTAACACTTGTCTTGGAAATAGGCATACATTTACATAATGGTCACACCACAAAAACCACACACAATGAAAAATTAATATGTTATGATACTAATTTGATCCATATTTTTTTGGATATTCCACTAAAAAATCATCAATTCAAGTTCTATACTACTCCTAACAATTCTTCATTGATTAAATTATTGTTTTGTCATGAATTATCTTTAAAAAAATTAAGAAATGTGTACAATACCATAAATAAAGTGTTGCATATTGAAAGGAATACTGAAAAATGTAAGTGGAGAAAGGACAACACAAGAAGAATTGTAAAGAGACACAAAATTCCCATAGAGAAAAAAAATTCAGAAAAACTCTAGAAGAGTGAGGGATCTTCTCCTTTTACCACTATCTCATTTTGAAACTGTAAAATTATACAAGGGACCCAAAACTAGGTTAGAAGGGCCCAATTCTATAAATTCACTGTGTATGTTTATGAGTAAATCCATAGAAACATTGAAAACATGAGGGGAAGATAGAGAAAAAAAGAAACATATAAAAGGATGGGGACATGATGGGGAACATCCAAAAACATGTTGAAAAGGTGACAATAAGAACCTGATCTAGACCAAATATGATTGGGAAAAAATAGGTACAATAGATGGTCTATAATTATGTGACTATTACACTACAAATTTATCAATATAAATCCTATACTACTAATAACTCTTCATTGATTAACTTCTTGTTTGCTCATGAATTATCTTTAAATCAGTCAAATAATTTACACAATATAAAATTGAAAATGTTGCATATTGAAAGGACTAATAAAACATGTAAGTAGAGTAAGAACAACACAAGAAAAAAATTTGTAAAGAGACACAAAATTACCATGGAAAAACCAAATTTAGTAAATGTCCATAAGAGTGAGGGATCTCCTCCCCTTGCCACTATCTCATTCTGCAATTACAAGTGTGTAACCTGATCAATTCTTTAATGGATAATATCTACATTATAAATGACCAAACACTTGTAAATTCTATAAAAATTTCTCACTCACACTTTCTTTTTCACAATAAAAATCCAAAATACACATACAATCAAGAAAAAATGATACAAAACCATTCCATGACTGAATGAGTTAAATGAATCATCCCATATATGACTTACCCCCTTCACTTAATCAATGGATGATTGAATCCATTGAATACAATTCCTTTGAAATGACCCTCTCAATGTAATTTATATAATTTAACACCATATAAAGCTTGAATGAAATCCCAAATGACTCAGAGAAGAAGAAACACTGTTTGCAATCGTTGATTTACCTATTCTTTATCTTTAGGTGAGACCATTACTTCATGCGGTTGCAAAACTATCAAGGTGATTACATATCTATAATATTTTATTTAAATCCATAAGTCATAATTTATTATAGAATATGAGCCATTTAAATATCTTAGATCATGTTAAGAATAAGGAGAAGTAGTTTAGTGTAGTAAACTACCTAACAACCCATAAACTTAATTAGGATTTTAGGTAAAAAAATAATAGCTACAAGAAACCAAACTATAACAATATGAAACACAAGCTTTATATAAATATACTTATTATAATACCCTCCCTTAATGACTAAACCAAAATCTTTAGTCATTATTATAATTAAATAATTAAGTCCATATGAGAACTTAACCAAAATGTAGTTCCAATGTCATTTCAATAATGTATCTAAATGTCACTATTGCCACCAATCCATCATATCAGAGTATATGTGTAATGAGCCACTACAACCTCCAAATAGAGTAGGAAATTTTGCTGAATACAGGGTTCACTAGATTCTATTATTCATTGAATTATTGTCATGTCTTAAATGTGTCATGATTTACTTATTTATTCGAGTGACCAGTTATAACAAAAAGTTTAGAATATACATCAAGAATACACAACATAGCATATCCCCTAATGAATATTTCTACATCAAGCTATTGAAAATCCAACGCCTACTAATTTTCATTATTAAATAATTTTGGGACATTTATTTTTCATAACACTTGTGATTTTTATATACGCCCCTTCCTCTATCACCAAGCTTATTGAAAAACTTCCATTTTGGTTTGACTTTGGTCTTTGAACTTGTGCTTGGTTTCAATACTAGTGAAATAATAGTAAGAGAAAAATTTATCTAATCTTCACCTTGCACATTAAATTTTAATGACATTATATATTTACCTTACGACAAGTAAGGGAATTCATCTTTCCATACATATTTCATTGGGTATGGTAACGCATAGGCCTTTTTTATTGGTGTTCTTTATTTGATTGTGAAGAGTGAGAAAGACTCTCTTTACCATTAGAACTTAAATCTTCTATTTTTTAAATCTTTAAACCCTATTCAATTTTAGTACCAAAATATGTTCCATAAACATCATCAGTACGTAGAAATACATTACTATTATTAAATCGACCATTATAAAAAAAATAATGGTACTTTCTCATCTACATCAATACATTTACTAAATATAATTTTGTATGTAGATACATCTAGTAATCTGTATGCATTCTGCTACTCACAATAACTAAAAGATATGTATATTTTTCCCAATATATAAGTAGTGAATTTAAAAACATGAAAGTTACTTACATCAAGTGTCTTACCAAACCATGCTCCTTTCAATGTTACATTTTGCAAGGCTTATGTGGGACTTCTGTTGAGAGTGTACCCAACTATTTTCATATTTTATACCTAGTAGTGATGCAGTACATTTTTGTTATCCACCATACATTGTGCCATCCCCATGAGTATCCTATTATGCCTTGACATGACTTCATTATGATGTGTATAATATTTCCTATGTATACCTTCTTTCTTGTAGAATTCCTAGAATTTATCATCGATGAACTAGTCCCCTTTAACTAATCTAAGAGCTTTTACACTTTTCCTCCCTATTTCTCTACCATAGCTTTCTAAGCAATGAAGTTAGAGAAACATTTTAAATTTCTATGGAGAGAAAGACCTACATTTTTCTATAAATGTCATCTACAAGTAACAAGTAATACAAAGCTCCAGAGATTAAAGGTGTCCGCATTGGACCATGCAAATCCACATGTACCAAATTCAGTGAACTTCTGGCTCTTTGTTCCTTACCAATGTCAAATGAATGTGAAAATTTCTTATCCACCTGACATCCTGAACATACATGCTGAATATTTTAAATAAAATAAGTTTTTTGGCTTAAATCATACATTTCATATTGTTATAGGTTATTTTATGTAGATATTATTGTTTTATCTAAAAGCTTAATTAATTTACTACACTATAGTACTTCTCATTATTCTTAGCTTGTTTTGAGATATTTATATGGTTTGTATTATGTAATAAACTACAACTTGTGTATTTAAATAAAATATTATATGGTTTCAAAGCTAATGGTTTGAGAAGCTTCAGAGTAAGCTGGGATTTGCCTAGAGAAATATGTCCTGGTAAACCTAGTGGGTGAGAGGAAGAGGGGAAAATATTAATCTACCCATTATTTATCTTTGGGTGAAACCACTAATTCATACAGTTAATAAACTATTAAGCAATTACTTATCCTTTACTTAAGGTTAAAAATCCATTGTGATGGTTATGAAACCACTTGGACAGTTACTTAACCACCACATGCTTTAAACGATGGTTTCACAACACTAAAAATTGAACCAACTTTTAGAGGCCATATCTTTTGCAAACTCATATTAACATGTTTTTTTGAAATTGCATAAATATTTGAGAGGGATACATATATGTAATCAAAAAGTAGTTTTGATGAATTATACCTATTATTTTAAGGTCTGGACCAAAACCTATCTATTTTGAGATCATACCATGGCACCACATCTTATTTAATATTTTCAATGGTTAATCAATGAAACTAACTAAAAGAGAGTTGTAGAAAGCTAATTTCAAGTGCTTCAAGTTGCATTCTTAGTTAAAATGAGAATATTGGATTAGTTAGCTCATCTTACTAACACTACTGATCCAAAATTTTGATCAAACCTCCCAAACTAGAAATTTTTTGAACCCCAAAAGCTTAAAACTCGTGTAATGAGGAAACTCATTGCCTAATTTTTTTGAATGCCATTTGGATTAACTTAGAAATTATATTATCAATGCAGTTTGCTAATTTTATTTCACTCCCCTTCTTTGTGTTCTTTCCTTCATCTACAAAACATCTTTGTCCAACTCCTTTTGGACATTAGGAATAGGATCCATGATGTAACAAAAGAAATTTTAACATGGAAGGCTCAACTAAACCTAAGTTTTCAACATTCACAACAAAATATTTTTTCATACAAAGGAGGCATATCAAATCTAAAATCATTCTTTCTCATTTTTTCTATCTTAAGATTCTTAGTTTTACCTTGGAGTCTTTCCCTAATAATTCACAGCTAGACCTTATACCTAATAAGGAAACTATGTCCAACTCTATGTTGATCACGTCTTTCTCTATAATTTCATTGAAACTCCTTTAACCTTTCTCACATTTGGAGGAGTATTCACCAAGCAAAATGATAAGGTTTAGGAACTTCTGACTTCACATTTTTCTATCCCTTAGATGGATTTTTGAAATCCATCGAAGATTGCTGGTAAAGACCATCATATCATAGTGTCCATAATGCCTTGTACCATTCTTTCAAGAAACACCAATAATATGTTGAACTCACCTTGCTTCCAAGGATTCAAGACACCTTCTCCACTATCAATTTTTGTCTTGGTAATGGGCACACATCTACACAATGGTCACACCACAACAACCATAATCAAAAAATAATTAACCTACTTTGATACCACTCTAATCATAACTAGTATATATTCCACTACAAATTCATCAATACAAGTCTTATACTACTCATAGCAACTCTTCATTGATTAATTTGTTGTTTGCATATGAATTATATTTAAAATAGCTAATAAATGTGCACAATATATAAATTAAAGTGTTACATATTGAAATGAATATTTAAACATGTAAGTAGACAAATAACAACACAATAAAAATTATAAAGAGACACAAGATTACTTTGGATAAAATCATGTTGGAAAAACTCTAGAAAAGTGAGGGATCTTCTCCTCTTGCCACTATCTCATTCTATAATTACAAGTATACTGCCTTCTCAAGGCCTTCATAGAAACACTTATACATGCTCTAGAAATTGCTCATTGCATTTGGTATATCAATGAACATGGTTAATAAGTTATGAATAATCTTTGAGACCATTAGATGTAAGTATTTTTTTTTTTAAATTTTCCTTCACGTACTCTAAGTAGCTAGTGTTTAAAAAACATGCTGATATTCAGTAAAGGTTGATGATAGTTCTAAAACAATTTTTTTTCCTTACTCTTTGTAGGTTCAACTAGTGATCTTACTCATAAAAACTCTAATTCCATTGTCCAATCATGACAACTATTTCTAGATTTCCCAAAAATAAAAATAATTTTCTAAACCCTCTCTTTATCAATAATCACTCTAAATGTGAAATAATAAATAAATTTTATATTACCATTTTAAATATAATTAAAATTAACTCTTTATGATTTAATTTATTACATTTTGATGCAAAGTAGGGTTGATATAAAAAACATATCTTCTTTACCAATTTTTTTAAACAAAATATTTTATAATTCCACTTGTAAATGTTGCATTTTAGTTTTTATTACATTGTTCTCCTCACTTGTTTTCAGTTAAATTTACAGGTTTTCATCTCAATGCTTTTAAAAAATATAAAATCATATCGGATTTCATTATTTAAATAATGCAAATACAAACATGTGAAAAACTACATGTTGTAAACATAGTTTGGATGTGTTGTTATTTTTACCTTGGACATAATAGCATGGCATAAAATATTAAAATAACTAACTCACACTTCTATTATTATTAGATTTGTTGTAAGTCAAGCAAGTTTCAAAATATTTGGAAAGGTAAAAACTCTAGGCATGGCCCCTATAGTCATATTAACCATTTATTAATCCTTGTTGGGGAGCCAAACTAGGTGTTGAATACAATATGCTATGTAGCATGGAAAAGCCCTAGATGCAGACATATCCAACTCAAATAATTATAATTTTCAATGATCTTATTTTTATTGTTGTAAGACAAGATGAACATACATCTAATATAAAGATTATAAATTACAACATACAACAATATCAAAAAACATGTAGGTGCCTTCCTTGATGTTGCCCTAAGGCATTTCCTCCACATACAAGTCCAACACATGGTTCCATCACCTCCCATTATCCAACACCACCTCATTCAAAGTGGTGATAGATCAATGATTCTCTATTATGTGCTCATCTCCTTGCATGTTGAAGCTCATGATATGGCTCTCCTTGTCTAAGATCTAAAGTGGCAGAATATGGTTTTAAAAACATTGATAATAGGGATTTTTGTTATAGATAAATGATTTATGTCTAAATTTATTAGTAGGATTTTAATCCCACAACAACAAAACTAATGAAAGTGGTGGAAGTGGTAAAAAAATATTGTATTATATAATTGGGGCCTCCACAAACATGAGGAAACATCTCAAATGAAGTTGAGAGGTTAGACTGCCATACACTAGAGTCTTAGTAGGGATAGAAGAATCTTAGATGTTTAGACTAATAACCGTGGATTAATATGCATGTTTAATATAATGTTAAGACTAATAAATGTTAATATCTGTATAAATGAAAAAGTGTTTGCGTTATGCCCATGAAGAATCCTTTGATGTAAGTATATTATAGTATGGTATATTACAATATTCTTATAATTATAATATTACATCTATATTTATATATTAATCTATTATAATACATATTACTATTATTATTTAATATATTATTACATATATATAATATTATATTATTATATAATTATATAAATAATAGTCTATATGATATATATACTATAATTAAGTGATTGGATGTTAATGAGAGGGCATTATTAAGGGGAAAGGGGATAATATTATGACATGAGGCACTAGAGATTTGCAAGAAATATGAATAGGTTGAATGAGATAGATAAGACATAATAAATGGGTGAATAGGGGGCAATCAATGAGCTTTGCAATATATTTTTATGAGTGGGTGTTATTTAAATCTTCTTATTTAACCATTTCTTTGTGTGTTCTATATTCTATGTTAAATGTTATGTACTTTGTGATCTATGTTGTTAACTCCTACATTATGTTTTTCTTCATAATTTATAATGGATTGATATAATTCCATTTGTCTCCCATGTGTTTCTAATGTTTGAAAGGGTGAAGACAAGTTTAATGATGATAACTAAATTTATTTTAGAAGGGTGTTTCCCCCCGAGATATGACATGACAACACCTTATTTTACTTCTAATACAGATAATATAATTTCTAAATATAAGTGGATAACACCCAAGCCCATGATGCAAAATTAAAAGCTTGATATTTATGCCTTCCACAGTCTTATATTTATTTGTATCAATTTTTGCAATCACACTATGTAATTTATTTCAAATATATGCAAACAAATATTCATGATAAATATTTGTTTATTTTATTTTGTGATTTTATTCTAGTTGAGCCCTGAGCAATTTGAATTTAATGAAATGCTAAAGCTTATCAATATGAATATAGATAGTCCATGTCTACATTAACTGTTGTGTCATTATTTAAATAATAAAAAAATAGGGAGTACTCAGCATTAAATGTGGTGGAAATCAAAGGGCTTTTTGATTCAACATAATTAATTATAATGTTAAATTGCATGTTTAATATTAAATAGGGCTTAAACAAAAAAATGTGAGATCTGTATATAGAAATGTCTTTGACGTAATAAAAATGTATACCAAAAAAATATTATTATAATAATTACTTATAAAAGTAAACATGAGATAACTTAAAAACACACTTTCCAAACTTGCATTTGACCCTATTTTCACAAGAAAGGTGTGAGCCAATACCGACCTTTATCAATGCATTGTCTAGAAACAAGAAGACCCTTCTACCGAATAACCTTCTGACCTAGTTATGTTTCATTTATAATATTTAATTTAATAAGGTGGTGAAAAGGATCATATTTCAAAAATATATGTTTTCATTCCCATGCAAAGGTACCTAATGATCCATGATTCCCAATTACAGAAAATGAATTTGGGTCCCATGGAAACCTTTTTCTTTCATACTTTATGTTTAGCTATACAACAAGAAATTAAATCTAATCAAATTTAAAACTATAAAAATGGTAACTCTTCCCACATTGAAAGTTATGTTGGAGGAGTGTGGCTTGATGTTTTGGTGGATCAGGGTTTTGTAAAGTGAAAGAGTATAGATATGTAGTTGTTACTCACTCAAAACCCATGGTCACTTACCTCATTTCAAAATTTGTGCATGTAGCACTAAGTAACCATAATATGATATTTCTAGTGGAGGTGATAGTGGAAAATGAGGTGGTGTGTTCCTTCATAAAGTGTAGAAATGAATTGTGTTGGGAGAAGACATTCCATTTCACGATGAACTTGAGAAATGATGAAGTGTGGGGAAGGGAAAATCTATATAAAACACGTATGTAGTGAATGGTGATGTTGAGGAGAAATTGTAGCTCATATTTTAGGGGATGTAATCAAATAATACTAATGAGGTACATGTGAAAAGTTAGTGACATGTCACATAATTAGCCAATACATGATTGAAAAAAGTGTCATCTCAATTTAAACTTGTGTCAATTAAAGGTATTTTCTCAACCACATATTGTCATGGCCAAAATATGTTTGATAGTGTTTCATTAGGTCAAGGAGTTTGAGAAAGTCCCTTCAAAATCATTTTTATGTAGGTTGTGCCTTATTATGTCAAGAGGGATGTGACATTATGTTTTGGTAAAATAATGTTATTAATGTAAATGAGTGTAAAACGCTATATTATTATAAATGAATGAGCTAAAATATGGTGAATACTCTAATTAGAATTTTAGAGAAAAAATACATTGCTTGTAAATGTAATGACCAACTAGACCCCTTGATGTTCTTAAAAAAATAATTGAAAACACCCTTTATAGACCACCATGCTAACATCCATGACTTCATTCTTGGTAGATTAATGGTAATGAGAGAAACCATTATATTTTTTATATCACATGACTTCGCCTACATTTTTTTTTTGTTGGAACCTTCCTTTTAACATATCATCTTAATGTTCAATGTGAATTTATAGTTATTCAAAGGTTAATTATAACCTCAAATCATACTTATTTACTAATCATGAGAATAATATAATCGATTTATTGACAATCGGGTCTAAAAATTTATAGTCACCCTATTGATAATCGATTCATTATATATTATAGTAGTAGTAGTAGTAGTAATAATAATAATAATAATAATAATAATAATAATAATAATAATAATAATAATAATAATAATAATAATAATAATAATAATAAAATGTATATTATTTACAATACATAATATTATATTAAATAATTATATTTTATAATATATAATTAGATATTTTTTAAATTATGAATTGTAAATTATAATTGCCTCTCAGGGGAAATGCTTTTAATTAATAAATGTGGTTAGAAATTGACATGTGATGACCTTACATAATATATTAAACATTATATTTATATATAATATATAATAATAAATTAATAATATTTGTTATAGTTCCTCCATTCTATAATTTGCTATATAAATTGAAATTGGAAGTTAGTTTCAACCTCTATAGAGGAAGTTATAATAGTTAGGGTGGTGCCTAATTTAAGATACATAAGACCACTATAGTTCTTGAAGAAAGTATACAAATCTTGGTGGGATTCGAACCCAAGCCCAACAAACTACTCAAAATTGGTACTGTTTGTGTTCTTGGTGACAATTTTTTCTTTCCTCCATGGTGAAAGATTTGAAGGTCATTTGGGTGGTGATAGTGAGAGGCAATGATAGGGTATTTAAGGTGATAGACTCAAAAAAGCTTGAAAATATACATGTGCAAAATTAAGTGACATGCCACATCTATCAATGCAATGTATAGCTTCCACCAAACTTAGTCACCTAATACATGATTGAAACATGGGTCATCTCAATGAAAATATGCATCAGATATCGAATGCCTCCTCTAAAAATGTAGAGAATGTACCATGTGTCAGTTTAGACGAGTCTAAAACTAATTAGACAAACATGTTTATTGTGTTAAATATTTAAAACTAACTTACATGATTATAAAATGAATTAAACAAAAATTGGAAATACTTTCTCAATGAAAGACACATCGTATATAATCTAATCGGTCAATGTAGGATGCTGAATATAAATAGATTTATGGATACAAATATTTCCATGATTTTTCCAATCTAATTCTCAGTAACACTAACAACTATTTTATTTTTTTTCTTTCCTCCATTTATTAAATAAAGAGAAATTACCACTGTTGATATAAACAAAATAGTTGTTGTTAGTGTTACTAAGAATTAGGTTGGAAAAATCATGGCAATATTTGTATCCATAAATCTATTTATATTAAGCATCCTACATCAACCGATTAGATTATATATGATGTGTCTTTCATTGAGAAAGTATATCCAATTTTTGTTTAATTCATTTTATAATCATTTAAGTTAGTTTTAAATAGTTAACACATTAAACTTGTTTGTCTAATTAGTTTTAGACTCGTCTAAACTGACACATGGTACATTCTCTAGATTTTTAGAGGAGGCATTCGATATTTGATGCATATTTTCATTGAGATGACCCATGTTTCAATTATGTATTAGGTAACTAAGTCTGGTGGAAGCTATAGATTGCATTGATAGATGTAAAATGTCACTTAATTTTTCACATGTATATTTTCAATATTTTTTGAGTTTATCACCTTAAATACCCTATCATTGCCTCTCACTATCACCACCCAAATGACCTTCAAATCTTTCACCTCTTTTATGTTTTGTATGTCCTTTCCCTTCCCCACTACTTCTATATTGCTCAAGCTCACTATGAAATGGAAGGTCTCCTCCCCCTAAAATGCATTATCATGTTATATCAAGGGACACACCACCTCATTTTCCATCGTCATCTTTGTCAAAAAAATCAAATTATTGCTTATTTTTGTTTTGTGCACAAAAGGTGAAATGGGATAAGTAGTTATGGGTTTCAAGGGAGGTATGACTGCAGTTATACACTTTCACTTTACAAAAACCTACTTCATCAAAACTTAAAGTCACATCCCTTTTGACATAACTTGTACCTTTGGGGAAACTAATAGTAGTAATTAATTATAAGAACACACTTTCCAAACTTACATTAGACTAGATCTCTATGGCTGATTTTTTTTAATAATGAGAATTGTACAGCAGGCACCCTACAATTAACTAACTTCACAAGCCTATTTTCACAAGGGCACATAATGCCAAGCCCCTATGTAAGGAGTAATATATAGTCTTGAGGATAATTTATTACATGTTTAAGAATATAAAAACTTTAAGACAATTTTTTAAGCAAATGTAACTGGCAGGTGAAGGATTATTGGAAAAGCACAATATATTTTTAAGCAAATGCAATTGGAAAGTGTAAGTTCATAAAGCCATCAATTTTATCCAATTTGTGGCAAACTAGGTGTTTTGAAATTAGGAATGGATATTTTTATCAAATGTTGTACTTAAAATTGCTTTAATAAACATGTATGCAAAAATTAGAAGCATGGAGGAGATATGCAAATTATGTGATAAAATGCATATTCAGGATATGTAATGTGTGGCTATAGAAATAAGGCCATTAAAATTTTGGAAGTAGTGATTCATTCTAGAACCATATAAGCTTATTTTGTGCTTTAATTGCTTACAACCATGCAGATCTAGTGGATGTGGTTTGTAAATTCTTCAATGAAAAGAGAAACTCTTATTAATTATACTGACAATGGATATATTATGCATGCATGGTTAACCTAATTGACTGTGTTAACTATATTTAGAAACCATTAAACTTTATCATCTAAATGTCCATACAACCTTAAGTGGTTGGGTGAATTTTTTTCCTTGATGCTTGTAGATCATACAAGAATATAGGATTAGGAGAATTTTTAACAACACTTCTTTTTGAATTGGATTTTAAAAATGTAACACCTTATGTTCTTTTGTCAAATATTTATGCAAAAATAAGTAGGTGGGTGGATATTCAAAATATAATAAACTTTATGAAAAATATAGTTAAAATATACATGGATCTAGTTAGATTGAATTCCAAAAAAAAGGTACATGTTTTTTGTGTGTAGGAGACAGATCACACAACACATGAGATTTATGCAATGTTGCAAAAATTGTCTTGGGAGATGAATGGAGCAGAGTATATTCTAGATATTAAATCTATATTTAATAATGTGGAGGAGGAGAAGGGATCATTTCTATGATACCATAGTGAAAAGTTATAAAGGACATTTGGGGTATTAAACACGTCCCCTAGAACAATTATCCTACCGCATAGCAACCAAGTTTATCTCTAAGATTGTTTCAAGAGAAATTGTCATCAGAGATGCAAAATTGATCAATCATTTAAAAAATGTCCAATATTCTTGTGGATAGTATTGGTGATGTTGATTTAATTAAATCTATTAACACAAGATTGCACCATAATAAGGTCCATGGTTTTAGACTTGTAGTGGTAATAAAGGATCAAATTTATTTTCATTTTCTTAAAAGGTGGTGTGTTTGAGTTTTTGGATTGCCATTCCATGTTGTTGACTTTATGAATTCATAATGTATAACATGCGTTACTAGTTAGATATATTGTTTAGGTATATGTAAAAACCATGTACTATAACACCATGGTAAACATAGAGCTTTATAATAAGGTACAATGTTTGATTCATCTTTCTTTATTAACATTTATCTATCATGTGCTTAAATTCAATATTTCATGGCATCATGGAATGTAATGGTTATATAATATGCAAAAAATGGGGTTTATCAAATACTTTAACACCCTTATGCAGATCTAGTTCGTTTGTGCTTTTAGATTTTCCACTAAGTACTGAGTTAACAAAAACATGATCAAGTTAGATAGATTCTTGTATTTTCTTTGGATTTTTTCTTGGTTCATCAACTTACAAATAGAAAATTAACATCCTGTAGTATGTAAACAAAAGTGATAAGTGAAGTTGTAGTTAAAAACCTTTGAACAAAAATAAATACAACTAGTTATGATAGAATATATAATATAATAGAGTGAATAATAAGATACCAAAAGTGCAATAAATATGGTACCTTATTAACTTTTTACATGCCAAATATTATGGAGGAGGGGGAGGCTTGTAAGAGTAGTGATGTGTAGCCTATGGGTATATTGGGGATTTTGGATCAGGTGGTGCATACACAGGTACTACATTGGGAGGAGAAGTAGTTAAAATAGGAGGATGAGGGGGTTTCACTTTCACATTTGGAGGAAGTGGGGGTTTGAATTTATATGGTTGGGATACAAGTGTATTTGGTGGCTTCTCATGGTGGGTAGGAAGATATGTTTGAGAGTAGTGTAAACTTGTGGTGGAGGAGGAGAAGATGATTTGGGTGGAGTGTAGATTGGTGTAGGATGATGTGGAGGAGAGGTTGGAGTTGGTTTAGGAGGAGAAATCATAGGAATAGATGGAGTTGGGGATTTATAAGTGTAAAGAGGAGGAGAAACATGCTTTAGAGGAGGACTAGTATTGACCATGGGTGGATTCACTACAATAACATGCTTTGGAAGTGGTGATGGTAGGTGGACCATAGTTTAAATTTAAATATGAAAGGGAGAAATGGTGTATTAATATATTAAAATAAATAAACCATAGTTGTGATAAACTAGTTTATGGTTGGGATCTGAGTTATCTCTTTTAATTGGTGGTAAGAAAATGAGGGGTAGTTGAAATCCTAAATAAATAACAATTATGCCCTTAATTAGACTGAAGTATAATATCAGCTCCTTCTATACATTCAGACTAATTTTTTTTGATCAATGCATCTAGATGGAAATCTTTATCATTTTCAAAAATTCAATATATGTGAACATGGTTAATGTTGAAATTCGATTGAGCACAACATTTAACACGTCAAGTGTGGTAAACCTAGCTGACATGGCTAAGGATGGATGTAAGTTCCAAGTGAGTTTTAAATAATATGTTCCCTTCGGTTATGGAATTTAAACCAAATGAAATTTACCAAATTAAAAAGAAAAGCCTACATGGGTGGACAAGGTTGAGGCCATGGGTAAGTCCTAAGAGAATCTAATGGAAGAGATGCCCCTTGTTTATGGAAACTAAGCCAAAAAACACCCCATGAGAGGAATTTATCAAATCAAAAAACAATAGTATAGGGGTGGTAGGAATGTTTACACATAAAGCTTTAAATAGGAAATACTGGATAAAATTATTTGTCTTTAGGATGCCCAAAAAATTTGAAGAGTAATACACCCCGTGAGAGGAATATACCAAATCAAAAATAATAGTCTGGGGGTGGAAGGAATGTGTACGCATCAAAGCTAAAAAAAAGTAAATATTAAATAAAACTATTTGTCTGTAGGATGCCCATAAACCTTTAAGAGTACATTGGGTAAATAGAAGTAAATCCACATACAAAATCCATCAAGAGAGTCCCATGTGCTAGATTAACATCTAGCTTAGCCATGACCCAAAAAACAACCTCAACAATTTTGAAGGATAAAAGTCTGTAAGAATGGTGCTTAAATGGGATGAGTTCAAGTGGTAAACATATGGAGCTTTCAAAGTAGATCCTGAAGTTCAACTACTTATAGAACCATGATAAATTGTTAAAAATGGATAAAATGCCACATCCAAATCAATGGGTGTGGAAAACAAAGGGATAAAGCTGTGTGTAAGACCTAAGTGTATTTGCACTTATAAAATGAGCTAAAAGGTACCCTATGAAGAAAATTAGGCAATCAGTTTAAGTTATCCCACAAAGATGGTTATATAGGGTTGTCTAAAAATTTGCCACTGGAAAGTTAGATAAGTTTATATTTCATTAATTACATGGTAAAAAGTGAATAAACTCCTAAAAAATAATAACACAAGGCTGAAAAATGACTCAAATATATTTATCACAGGCAATACCACATGACCAAAGACTTATCCTACAGGACTGCCCTTCCACTTTTGTAATGCCCCTCCTCCATGTTGCAATTTATCGTCTAAAAGAAGACACAAAATGAGGTAGATTGATAAACCAGGCAAAACGACAACATAAAAAATCTCTTACACACACAATGTAATTATGGATAGAAAAGCATAAAGGCAAATTAGCAAAACAAAGTAAATAAATGAACAAAGGCTTTATTTATAAATAGGGGAAAACAACACAAATATTGGCTCTACAGCTCGAGACACAAATGAAAAGTTTAGCCTTGTAAATGAACCAAAGTTTCCATTCACATGTAATCCCATACCTTTTTTGGATTGAAATATGCTTATGGGGACTTCATCTTACACCAAAAACATTTATTCTTCAACTGCCAGTTACTCCTAAAGACATTTTTAATCCTGAAGAATATGCAAAGAGTAATTAAAATATTTTGATACATGAAAGAAAATAAAGAAATTATTTGACTACATTTGAAAAAAACAAAATGCTGAGGAATAGGGAGATAAAATGGAAATATGCAAATTAAAAATCAATTTTTGAGAGAGCATTAGAAATTTGTTCCATTTCAGATTCCTATTGTAAACTATGGACGTATATTTCCTATAAATTAAAAGAGAGGGCTCCATGTTTTGATATCCCATTTAAGGATATATTTTTATATTATTTTCCATCTTCCCATATTGAAATCTTGTTGTTGATTTGACACACTATGAATATTGAGTTTTGCAAGTTTCCTGATGCAGTGGCATTCCATTCACTTTATGATTTTTTTTTGAAAATAACAAAGCAAATAAATGAATAGAGACTTTGTGAAGGAAGGAAAGGGTTAACAAACAATGATGAGTTTTGAAGCTACATTTGGTAGGGGTGGTTCTAGAACAGTCATGGTACATAGGGAAAAGCCATGGTGCATAGTCTAACTACATTAAAATGAGACTATAATGATTGCAATTCATGAGACTTTAGAACATGCTGGCTCAAACTGGGCACCCATAACATGGAAAAAATACTTCCAATTAGCTCAAAACATATAATAATATTATATTCAAAATGTTAAAGACCATTCATCTTAACTTACCACAAATTACACATATTTTTATGCATAAAAAATGAGCGATTTGATTTGCCAAAAACCCAAAAAAAATAAAATAAAAATAAAGCTAATTGATTCAAATAGTCTCCATTCAGGATTAACAAGTTGCAAGCCAATGCCAACTTTTATCGATGCATTAAAGAGGGAGGCCCTTATACTATTGTTGATTATCTTGTTCACTCGGTTTATGGAAAAAATATATATTATTTTCTGAGATTTCACATATTAGCATTCATTGCACTGTCATGTGAAGTGTAGGAAACTACACCACTTTGAAAATGTTAACACACATCCATATTATTAAGGTGTGGAGCCTAAAAGCTTCACATATGAGCGCATTACCAAAGTTACAGGTTTACACAGTCATCGGCGTCGGTCAAGAGCGACCGACGTCAGTCCAGTGCATTTGAAGAGACGCCAGCGTCGGCAGAGGATCGGCCGACGTCGGTCACATGCAAGCAGGCAGGAATCGGCGTCGGTTACCTGTGCGTCCAGAATGCTATTTCCGAGGACAGAAGCGAGTGTTTGCATGATGAGTTTAAGTCTTAGTCTTAAGTTCACATTTCTATTATTAGTAAGATTATTTTTAGAGCCCTTATTCAAGAGGCTTAACTGTTGGTTGTAAGTGCATGCTCAAGTTTCCTAATTCTATATGTAGAATTAGATCTTCTGAGCTTAGTGTGATTATTGTAGTAGTTCATTGTATGTGAATGTTGAAGAATAGTATAGAGTTGTATCAATCCAGGTTGTTAGAATTGATTGTACTTGAGAGAGAGAGCTCTTAAGGGATAGAGATCTAGAGAGAGATCTTGTGCATCTGAGAGAGGTGTGGAAGAAAGAAGTTTCTTCAATTGTATTTCTTTTGTAAAGAGTTTTAATACAAGTTTTAAGGGTTGTTTCTTGTATCTCTTGTTCTTTGCTATTATCTGATTCTAGTTACTTATCTATCTGATTTAATTCCATAGTTTATTGCTTTCATAAGTGTAATCTATTGTTGGTTGATCCCCAACAAGTGGTATCAGAGCTTTGGTTGTAGGTTTAGAGTTTGATATCCAATAATTGGTATCAAAGCTCAGGTTCACTAACAGGTGGTTCAGATCTGTGTAGTGTGTATTAATTACAGGTTGCTCACAGTTGTTTTTGTAGGGATTTCTGTTTGAGTGGGAGAAGCAATGACAGATGAAAGTAAACTGAGAATGGAGAAGTTCAATGGCAAAAACTATCAACATTGGAGAATGCAGATAGAGGACTATTTGTATCAGAAGGATCTATACTTACCGTTAGGTGGGATTGCAAAGAAGCCCACAGACATGGAGGATGAAGAATGGGAAGTTCTTGACAGAAAGGCTCTGGGGTCTATAAGACTGAGTCTAGCATCTACTGTGATATCTAATTTATCACAGGCAAAAACAATGGTAGAGTTGATGACTACTCTAGCAAATTTGTCTGAAAAACCCTCAGCTTCTAATAAGGTATATCTTATGAAGCAGCTATTCAATTTGCATATGCAAGAAGGTGGATCTGTATCTAATCACCTGAATGATTTCCATGGTATTGTAAATCAATTAAGTTCAGTCAAAATTGTATTTGATGATGAAATTAAAGCTCTTTTAATATTATGTTCTTTGCCTGAAAGCTAGCATAGCTTAGTAATGGCAGTTAACAATACTGCATCTGCATCAAATATTTTAAAAGTAGAGGATGTTGTTAGTGTTATCTTGAATGAGGAAATTCATAGGAAAAGCACAGAAGAGACTTCTAGGAATGCTTTAAGTTTTGAGAGCAGGGGAAGGCAAAAAGAGAAGAGCAAGAAAGGGAGATCAAGATCCAAGTCTAAGGGGAAAGGCAGATCCAAATCCAGAAATGGCAGAAGGCCACAATGCTAGAATTATGGAAAGATGGGGCACATAAGCAGAGATTGCTGGTCAAAGCCTAAGGAGGACAATCAACACGAAGGAAAAGAAGAAGCAAAAGTTGTAGATATTGCACAAGATGCTTTAATATTCTCTTTGCATAATAATATAGAATATTGGGTGTTAGATTCTGGTGCATCTTTTCATGCTACCCCTAATAGGAAATATTTTTGTGAGTATATCCATGGAGATTTTGGAATAGTGTATCTAGGGGATGATGAACCCTGTAAAATTATTGGCAAAGGTAAAGTGCAGCTGAAAATGTAGAATGGCAACACATGGGTGTTGAGAGAAGTTATGCATGTTCCTAGCTTGAAGAGAAATCTGATTTCTGCAGGAAAGTTAGGGGATGAGGGTTGTACAGTAACTCTCATAGCAGAATCTTGGAAGGTGACCAAGGGTGCACTTGTTATGGCCAGAGGTAAGAGAGTAGGTACTCTCTATTTGTGTAATTGTGTTACTAACAATTCTCCTTCTGTATTATCTACTTCAGATGTAGATGCAAAATTGTGGCGCTCAAGGCTTGGCCACATGAGTGAGAAGGGGATGTCAATTCTTAAGTTTAAAGGTAAGCTTTCAGATTTGAAAAGTATGGATCTAGAATTTTATGAGCACTGTGTATTTGGAAAATAGAAAAGGGTTAGTTTTCTCAAGACTGGGTCTACACAGAAGAAGCATAAGTTGCAGCTTGTTCACACAGACGTGTGGGGACCAGCTCAGGTAGCTTCTATTGGAGGTTCACAGTACTATGTTTTGTTCATAGATGATGCTACAAGAAAGGTATGGATCTACTGTATTAAGAAGAAATCTGATGTATTTGAGACTTTTAAGATTTGGAAAGCTATGGTTGAGAATGAAATAGGGAAAAGATTAAAGTGCCTGAGATCTGACAATGGTGGAGAGTTCTACAAATATAAGTTCAACTGGTATTGTTACATGCATGGAATTCGTAGGCAAAGGACAGTTCCAAGGACACCTCAGCAAAATGGAATTGCTGAAAGGATGAACAGAACAATCATGGAGCATGCAAGATGTATGAGATTGCATGCTGGTTTGCCTTTAGAGTTTTGGGCAGACACTGTTGACACTACAGTGTACCTGATTAACAGAGGACCCTCTACAACTCTGGATGGTGGAATTCTAGAAGAGGCTTGGACAGGTAAAAAGGTAGATCTCTCTTTTCTCAAAGTTTTTGGTTGTGAAGCCTTTGTGCACGTAGATAAGGAAAATAGAAAGAAGCTCGATGCTAAGTATATGAGGTGCACATTTATTGGCTATGGCTCAGATGATTTTGGTTTTAGATTTTGGAATCTAGGAACTAACAAGATAATTAGGAGCCGTGACGTTGTTTTCAATGAAAAAGTGATGTATAGTGATCAGCTAAAGAAGCTGAATCAATCTGGGCAGAGCAATAGTGAATTAGATGAGGTGATGGTCCAAAATGAGCTCGCAGGAAAAAGAAATAATCACTTGCAGGAAAACACAGAGACCGGCATCGACAGAACAGAAATCGAGGTCGGTCATACAGAGACCGATGTCGGCAGGACAGGCACCGGTATTGGTTAGGTAGAACCAGCGTCGGCCAGTAACAGGTCTAGAGGTAATCGAGGTCGGTCACTGCCAGAGAATTTGGGTGGACAGCGTGTTGTGAACGAGTCTCAGACACCCATCAGGAGGTCTGAAAGGGTAAGTAAGCCTCCAATTAGATATTCTCCTTCATTATTCTATTTATTGCTAACTGATGGTGGAAAACCATAAAGTTTTGAAGAAGCAATACAGGTGGAGTCCAAGAGTCAGTGGGAGCGTGGTATGGTTAAGGAGATGGAGTCCTTAAGAGAGAACCAAACATGGGATTTGGTTGAATTGCCAGCTGGTAAGAGAACACTGAAGAACAGATGGACCTACAGGTTGAGAGAAGGTGAGAATAGACATATGAGATATAAGGCCAGATTGGTAGTGAAAGGATTTGCAAAAAAGCCAGGTATTGATTTTGGTGATATTTTTTCTCCTATTGTTAAAATGACTTCTATACGGATTGTACTGTCTTTGGTTGCTGTTGAGGATTTGCATCTTGAGCAGCTAGATGTTAAGACAACGTTTCTTCATGGAGATTTGGATGAGGAAATATATATGGAACAGCCAGAAGGATTTGAGGTCAAAGGTAAGGAGAAGTTAGTGTGCAGATTGAAGAAAAGCTTGTATGGCCTCAAGCAAGCTCCTAGACAGTGGTATTTGAAATTTGATAGGTTTATGACTGAGCATGGCTATAGTAGGTGTCAAGCTGACCATTGTGTGTATTTTAAGAGATTGGATAATGGTAGATACATTATTATATTGTTGTATGTAGATGATATGCTGGTTGCAGGATCACACATGCAAGATATCTCTGAGCTTAAGGTGAAATTAGCTCAAACGTTTGCTATGAAGGATTTGGGAGCAGCAAAGAAAATCCTTGGCATGAGCATTAAGAGAGACAGGAAAAATCACAGGTTGATATTGTCTCAAGAGGATTATGTGAACAAGGTGTTGAAACGGTTCAATATTCAGGATGCTAAACCGGTAAGCATACCTTTGGCTAGACATTTTAAATTGAGTAAAGAACAATGTCTTAATTCACTTGATGAGGTAGAGTACATGAGTAAGGTTCCATATTCTTCCGCAGTAGGGAGTTTGATGTATGCAATGGTGTGTACTAGACCGGATATTGCCCAATCAGTGGGAGTTGTAAGTATATGGCCAATCCAAATAAGGAACATTGGAAAGCAGTTCAGTGGATCCTTAGATATTTGAGAGGAACCAACAGTAGGCACTTATGCTATGGAGGTTCAGATACTTCTCTACATGGTTATGTAGATTCAGATATGGCAGGTGATTTGGATGGCAGGAGGAGCACTACAGGTTATATTTTCACTATAGGTGGTACGACGGTTAGCTAGATATCTAAGTTGCAGAAGGTTGTTGCCTTGTCAACTACAAAAGCAGAGTATATTGCAGCCACAGAAGCTAGCAAAGAGATGATATGGATGACACGGTTCATGGAAGAACTTGGAAGGGAGCATGGGAGTTTAAGATTGTATAGTGACAGTTAGAGTGCAATCCATTTGGCTAAGAACTCAGCTTTTCACTCAAGAACCAAGCACATATAGCTAAGGTACCACTTCATATGGCAGGTATTAGAAGATGGTGATTTGAAGTTGGAGAAGATCCATACAGATAGGAATCCTGCTGATATGTTAACCAAGCCGGTTACAAAGGAGAAGTTGAACATTCATTCAACTTTTGTTGGTCTTCATGATTGAGTTGAAGATAGAGGAGCTAGAAGATGTTGCTGTACAGGTACTGGTGCAACTATTTATCTCCAAGTGAGAGATTGTTAAGGTGTGGAGCCTAAAAGCTTCACATATGAGCGCATTACCGAAATTGCAGGTTTACACAGTCACCGGCATCGGTCAAGAGTGATTGACGTCGGTCTAATGCAGTTGAAGAGACACCGGCATCAGCAGAGGATCGGCCGACGTTGGTCACAGGCAAGCAAACAGGAACCAGCGTCGGTTACCTGTGCATCCAAAATGCTATTTCTGAGGACAGAAGCGAGTGTTTGCATGATGAGTTTAAGTCTTAGTCTTAAGTTCACGTTTCTATTATTAGTAAGATTGTTTTTAGAGCCCTTGTTCAAGAGGCTTAACTGTTGGTTGTAAGTGCATGCTCAAGTTTCCTAATTCTATATGTAGAATTAGATCTTCTTAGCTTAGTGTGATTATTGTAGTAGTTCATTGTATGTGAATGTTTAAGAATAGTACAGAGTTGTATCAATCCAGGTTGTTGGAATTGATTGTACTTGAGAGAGAGAGAGCTCTTAAGGGATAGAGATCTAGAGAGAGATCTTGTGCATCTGAGAGAGGTGTGGAAGAAAGAAGTTTCTTCAATTGTATTCCTTTTGTAAAGAGTTTTAATACAAGTTTTCAGGGTGGTTTCTTGTATCTCTTGTTCTTTGCTATTATCTGATTCTAGTTACTTATCTATCTGATTTAATTCTGTGGTTTATTGCTTTCATAAGTGTAATCTATTGTTGGTTGATCCCCAACACATATTATACAAACACATCTCACGTGAAATAAATAATCTGCATTTATACAAATAAGAGTTTAAAATGTCTAAATTTTGGGGTGGTCAATGGTCAAAGACTTTTCATATTTAATACTTTTGTGTGCTTTTTTATGTTGTCTATTCATAGCCACAATGTAGCAATGATTTTATGTGAATACAATACTCTCTATTTTATGAAATTTCAGTTTAGTGAAAACTTGACTAAAATATTATAAACATCATGTTTTAATATAATAAAAACATACCAAATTATTATTTTTCTTTATTTTATCTCTATTTAACTTTATAATCTATGTTCAAAGTGATGCATTAAAAAATATATACAAAATAACATGACCCTAGTTTTGGAAAATAGAAGAAGTTGAAGTGATTCTAGATTTGGTACACTGAACATCAAAGTAAGCATTTATTTAAATGTTTTAAGTAACATTTATAAAGATATAAAATATTTTTTGAAATAATATTCCATATTATATGTTCTTCAAATTTCTTTAGATTTTTTAACATTTGTTTTAAATGTTTGAATTAATTATTTTTCATTTATTTGTTGTTTGCCCTTATCATGTCCTAAATGTACTAACTCAGTTGTGTATTTATAGACTTTCTAAATCCAAATTAATATCCTATTTGTACATAATATGACACACAAAAAGTGGTAATGAAAAAAAATAGATCCAAAACCCTAAGGAACCCAACACTAGGTTAGAAAGGCCTAATCCTAGAAATGCATAGTGTATATTTATAGAAAAATCCATATAAACATTTCAAAATAATTGGGGAAGAGAGAGAAATAATTAACAAATAAAATGAGGGGGACATGATGGGAAACATCCAAAAACATGAGAAAAATGCATCAATAAAATCATAATCCAGACTAATTATTAACAACAAACAAGTACCATAGATGATCTATAGTTATGTGGATATTCCATACATATTCATCAATATGAATCCTATTCTACTTTTAACAACTCTTCATTTATTATTTTATTTTTTTCTCATGAATTAACTTTAAAATAGTGAATAATGTACACAATACATAGATGAAAGTGTTAAATATTAAAATGAGTACTAAAACATGTAGGTAGAGATGAAACAACACAAAAAACACATGTAAATAGACACAAGATTATCCCCACGAAACCTGATTTTGAATAACTTCATAAGAGTGAGGGATCTCCTCATCTTGCCACTATCTCATTCTATAATTACAAGTATAGTACCTTCTCAAGGCCTTCATGGACAATATTTTCATTAAAACATGTCACATCTTGATTCTTCGCTAAGCAAAATTACTTGATTATCCATGGATATTTATATTTGGTGATTTGATTTGATTATTATTAACTAAGTTGTAAGTCGTATGTTGTTATGAGACAATTGTATGTTACTTTAGTTTCATGATTTCATTGCTATAATTTGAGTTGTATTATATATTCTTTAGATTATGATCATGTTGATTTGTTATTACAGTAGTAGTTTATGATATATATCATGATGTTATGGACTAACTACATTCTTGTCCTGATTTGGACGCAAGATAGATTCATGCCTCACAACATGAGGGAGGGAGAGAATCATCAGAGAGGGTGACATAGATGGAGGTGTTAGGGGATGGCAGACGAACAGATCGAACCTTGCACACATCACATTAGATAGTACATGTTATATTCATTGTTTGAATTGTTAGCATTAGCACATTCTTTATGTTATCTGCATGTAGATAATCATCTATGCATGTTAGTTATGTGTTAGCTCAGTTTAATGATTATGTGGAATTAATCAAGTGTGATTGCATTATGGATGTTATGTGTAGGTTTAATAGTATAATGTTGTAGTATATGCTATTATAGTCATAATTATAAATGTTTACAACAATGTAAACTTGCGTGAATATCATAGTAATAATACAATGATTATGTTGGTGATTGGTTTAATATATGGATTAAAAGAATACAAAAGAATATATATTATTAATATTATCCTTAAGTCATGATAATTATTTACTTAAACTAAGTTAGTAAATAAATGAAACAATTTTTTTATAATTATTAATTGCATTGTATCTTGTTAAAACTAGCAAATTATATTGTAATGGATTTTTTATAAAAATAAATAACTGTATTAGGCAAGAATTAAGTTAATTATTATTAAGTTATAAAAATATTTAAATGAGGAAAAAAACAAATAAAACAAATAAAGTAATGGTATTGTGTTATAAATAGATAAAAAATAAGCATTATGGAAAGTTTTTAGAAAAAGAGAAAAATCATTGAATAAAATTAAAAAAAATAATAGAGATGGAAACTTTAAGAAGAAAGTGCAATACTCATACAAAGAGAGAAATAAAGGAGGAAGCACAAAATAATAAGGGAGTAGAGAAGGAGAAGTGCAATGCATGGTAGAGGAGAAGAGCTGAGCATGTGGAGAGAAAAAGATCAGACCAAGTGCAAAATAAATGAGGGAAGAAAACCTAATCATGCCATCTCAAGAATTTACTAGGTAGGTGATATTGTTAAGTTTTATGAAATCTATAAAATTTTATGTGTAGGAATATGAACGGACTGTGTACTTTTATAAGTGTATCGGTTATGTGTAATTTATTTTACAACTAAGACATTAGACAAATGTACAGATTGTGTATATAATTAATATTTGAATAATGAATATATTCATGAGTGTAATGAGAGTTTAATATTTATTCTTATGGAAATATAGCGATCTGTGTGTCATATTATCCCTAAAAGAAAACTCGTTATATAACATGGCAATCTATGCAAGATACCAAACTTGTATAGATAAAGTCAAATTGAGTGCCACTTCTATTTTCATTTACCCACCCATTTGCTTTAGCCTAGTCACCTACTATATTTTGAAGCTCATCATTGCTTACTCCCATAATTACTTCAATGCTTGTGTTTGTCAAGGCTTTCTGGGCTATGTAATGTGCCTAGAATATCCTCACTTTTCCTATGTTTTACCAATTCAACAAACCTATAACCTCATTGGGGCCTGGTAGATTGCTCCCCAACACACCATAACACACTCCATCTATAATAAATTTACATTCAAACACTTAAACATATATAATAATTTAATCATAAATAAATTCAACTCGCCTCCTTGTCCTGAGATGTAAGGATCGTGAAAATAAATTAAACTTGTTAAAATGTGTAATTAAATAATCATCTTCTAAACACATCTACTTAGTAACATTTCTTATGATAATCATCTAAATACATCTAGATAATTTTCATTAAACAATTGTATCTAAACATAAAACACAATAATTAAAATAGATATACCTCTCAATGCCATGGATTATGTTATTTGGTTATAAATCCAATAAACTGATTTCTTTCAAAAATCAAAATGAAACCATAAATGCAATTTCAGAGGGGTGAAATATTTATGAATGAAAAACACAAGACATGCATGGATATTTATTGTTATTATTTACATCATAATTGAATCAACATAACCTACTTAAGTAGTACACTACATGTGGTAGCTAGGTGGCTACCACATTTTATAAGCCAACTTTGCTACCATGACTATGAATGTTTCTTTCATCTTTTCATGAGGCTATGATTAGACTGTGCATACCTATAACATCTGTATATAATATCCATGTAATACCAGAGCTATTTATATGGATGAAAATGTTAGATCTTCCTTCATATGGTAATAAATGTACTATAGTTTTTGATTCCATGGTGACAAGATTCTAATTATATTGTTATCCTACATATTGGTTTTAAAAATAAATGTACTCTAGTTTTTGATTGATTTTATATACATTATTTATATAATGTTGAGTACACATATATGATATGTATCAAGAGTATATTTAGTATGAACGAGTGCCTGTATAAATGGAAAATATCAGTAAGAGGACTTAGATGCTCATATGTGTATACAACATATAGGGTGTGCCTATATCCATTATAAATAATAATAAGTCATAGGATCCTGAGGGAAAGGAAACTATAACTATAAGAATGTAGTCTACTAAAAATATAATAATTTATTATTATGACTTTATCTATTATGATTGATTGTTTGAACTTGAGTAGTGTGTACATAGATGATGGACTATGATATTAGTGTTTATCATAAAATGTACTATATTTAAATCTACTTATGAAAATTAGAATATGCAATATAATTATAGATTATACTTAGTTGGTATGAAATATAGTTATTATACTTATATTTTATGTGACAAATAATATAGTAGATATTCATTCATACATTTGATAGACTAAATATATTCATTTTGATTATTATTGTGTTTAACATGTTTTATGACTACTAGTAGGAAGTAATTTGTATGAATGTGTTAGTTATATTTATATTAACCAAATCTTGCATTGATGTTACCAAGTAAGTAGTGAGATGGACTTCACTAGCTTGATAACATCACCAATGCCAGATGAAGGTAATCCAATTAAGTGGCGTGTATGAATTTAACTGATCCTAGATATCAATAACTATTAAAAACTTTGGCCAATGTAATGTTAGTTAGATATATATATATATATATATATATATATATATATATATATATATATGATTTACATGTTTATGCAATATTATAAGAATGTATTTATTTATGGTACACTTCATGTTCTTATAAATCATGTAACACATGAGTACTAGCTTGTCTCTCTGGATTCTTGCACTATCACTATCTACTCATCTATGAAAGGAGGGCCATTCCTTGATGAGGGGTTTTTTAGGGGATCAATAGTCTGTGGTTGGTTTTGAAAAGTTTTTGGATGGTGCTCTCCCTCCCCATAGTAATACTTATTTAAATACTACACTTGAGATTGTCATAGATACTGGAGTTCAAAGAACTGAGGATTCGTGGATCCATGTATCTTGTATTGTATTATAATTAATTTCTATTTCCAATTATGTTTAATTTCATCTAATGATAGTGATTAGTGATGGATAGATGTCTCATGATTATTTTATAGTTATCATGTAGAATGTTTTATCTGGATCACTAATAAGATTCTCATGGTGAAATCTAATGAAAAAATACATTGATTAATTTAAAAAAAAATCATGTTATTTTAAGTAGATCTTAATGGAGATGTTACATGTGATATCAGAGCTATGGCTTGAACTCTAAGACCTAATGAGTCCATTAACATTTTTGTATCCTTATATTAATTGAAAAGAAGAATGTGAAAGCTAGAGTATCTGGAGAGGGTACTTAAAATGCCAATAACAATAACCCTCCATTTAATTCTCATCAATTTGCTGCTAAGAAAACAATAAAGTTGGATTAGATTCTCACAGCCATGAATGAAACTAGGGACCGAATTTAAGCCCTAGAATAGGAAGTTCATGACCATGAAGATAAATTACACTAGGATGTACCTAAAGAGCATCCTGTTGAGTAGGAAAATCCTTAGGATATGAAATCTCAGGTAGCTATGAAGTTGTCTAGAGATATGAAAAAGGTGAATCCACCTAAGTTTGATGGAACTATTTTGGGTGATAGAGTTGAATCATGGATGAATGAGATGAAGAAGTATTTCTAAATTAAAATCTACTTTGAGGTCACTAAATTAGTTTGGGGATCTTACTAGTTGGATGGTTAAGCGACTACATGGTGGACCAATAAGAAGTTAGAAATGAATCTCAACTTGACCACCAGTACATGGGAGAAATTTATGACTTTGTTCAAATAATAATGGCTTTCACAATTATATTTTGATTAGAAGCCTATTGATTTATAGAGTTTGAAGCAAGGAGACTTATCAGTGAATGAGTACTAGGATCAATTCACCAAACTTATGAAGTATATATATTAGTACTAGGTAGATGAGAGGTTTAAGATTAGGAAGTTTAGCATGGGATTGAAACCCTAGATTGGTGGAGAGGTGGAGGTCCATGGGCTATCTACCATGGACTAGGTCTTTGAGAAGGCAGTCAAGCAGGAATATAAGTTGAAGTCTCTTACGCAATCCAGGGATAAGTTTAAGAAAAAGTTTAAAAGTTATAAACCAACTTTTAAAAAGAACTGTAAGTAGAGGAATGGAGATTCTAAGAGTTAGTTCAAAAATTAGATTGATAGATTCAATAATGGTTTAGGTAAATAGAATATGGGCAATGGTTTCAAATGTGGTTTCAAGGGAAACCAACAGTCTGATAGGAAGTGACCACTTGCAGGTTGATTCATTTATGGAGGTGACCATTATGCTCATGAATGTACCTAGGATAAGTCAAAGAACAAAGGTGCTACTCTTCAACAAGGAATTCTTCAACAACATATTAATGTGGAGGTTGATAATTGAAAATATGAATTCCAAGCTTCACCCATATAACTATTAGGTATTTTATTTGAACATCCAATTTCCATTTTGATAGATATAATGGCTACAAAATGTTATATAGATCCTAAAATTATAAATAAGTTATCTAGAAGAGATGGAGTAATGAAAAATTCATGGTCATTACTTTTAATAAGTGTTGTGATTGATTTTAAGGTCAAGATTGATGTCATTGATGTCAAAGTCAAGGTTGATATTATTGATGTCAATGTATAGATGTATAGTGAGTAGTCTATGAGATATAAACCATGTGACATGAGAGAATTTGAAGGCAACCTAATCTCTTTATGTTTAGAGAGAATTTGAAGGTGACATAATGATTCTTATAAGGATAATGTAATGATTTAGGTCAGCTTAATGACTGTCAATATTGTCACAAAGAGGTTTTGATGATTAGGTCAAGGTAAGCATGTTTTGAGTACTAGGTGTCAAGAGAAGCCTAGTCATAATAAGATTAGTAAAGTCATGGGCATATGCATAATGAGCATAAATAAGTATGTGTATAGGTATGATATTATATAAGGAGAGTTAAAGGCATGATATCAAGGTATAAAATCATATAGAAGTGTTTTCAAGATCAGATCTCAAGTCTCAAAGTGTTTGAGAAGTGCAGTCATGGCACTAGTCATAGCATGAAGGAACCTTGTGATAACGTATAAGCATGGTGGCCTAGTGAGATGGATGCATAAAGGCCTAAGAGGAAATATAGGGTTGTTTAATTATGAATGTGAGGTATTTGATCACTCATGTCTGTTTCAAGGTGAGCCTATAAGGGTAAGACCTACATACCTAGCATGCAACTAGACTAGTTCTAGACTTTCCCTAACCTAATAAGGTACCATGAAGTATTGTAAAGGCATATTAAAGATGAAAATTAGTGTTTGATCATGTGATAGGTTTATTGATTATGTGAATGAGGTTTTGAGTTCATGGAAAGAGGTTTCAAGGTCAATTTCAAGACCTACTATGACTTGTAGGTCAAAGTCCAAGCAAACAAAGAAAGAAATGGTGACCGTATGAGGTATGAGTTTCATATATACAGATAAGCATGGAAAAATGAGAATTGATAGAGGTATGTCATGTTGGTTTAGGTGTGTTAACCAAGTATAGGGTTAAAGTTTTTAAGAAAAGTCATGGAATGTAATTTTGAGGTTTCCTGTGTGCACATAATGAAGGGTTCTCAACCTGAGAAGGAATTTCATGTGTTTATTGGAATGTGTAACCTCTGCATGAGAACCTAATACATTCATGGTATATTTTTAAAGGTTTTATCTCAAATTTCCTATCATTGGTTTTTATAATGGTCCAAGCATTATGAATGATTGTTAAGACTATAAGGTGGATTAAACCTCTCTAAAACCCTAAATTTGACCCAATGAGAAAGATTTTAAAAGTAGCCTAGAATGGTTTGGAATGGATATTTAAGTGATTGGATGTTTTATTCAACTCTCTCAATCATATCTAGGCATGATTTTTTTTATAAGAGTGAGTGGACCCTTCAGAAAAGACCTTATTTCTCATAAATTTATTGTAACAGGCAAATTTAATCAAGTCAAAGTTGCTAATTAGGTGAAGGTTGAAGATTCAGACTTTTATCTTATGTACATGGTGGTTTTTTAGTAGGTTATATTCCTTAGGATTTTAAAATTGGTCATGTAAGTTGACCTATCACTAAAATGCCAAGTGGTGCAGACAGTGAGAAAACTAGGTAGAAGTGAGAAGTTGATTAAGGGCATGTTGTCATGGATTAGGGATGGATCCAAATGCATGGGTATATTTTTAAATACATATAATACATGTTTATTTTTGATATATTCTTTGGTAGTTAGTGGATATGATGAAATTGTTGCTCATAAGTTGATCTGTCTAGTGCAGATGAGATAGTGAAGGTGTAAGGTTGTGAGATTGGTCTAGAAGACCAATACTTGTTAGAGGTACAATCACTAAGAGGGGGTGAATTAGTGATTAAATATAATATAATTTAATTTCCAACTATTAAACATTCAACATACATCAACTTGATCAAGAAACATAAACATGAAAGCACATACAGCCAAAGCATACATAAGAGCATACATCATATATGTAGGAAAACCTCTTGGGGGACAAAAACCACTGAAACTTGTAAGATGGAATGCAATCCTATAAAAAAAATATAACATATAAAATATAACAAACTGATCAAGGAACACCTATCCCTTAATTTAATGAGAGATCAATACCACAAGGAGCTACTGCCTCTATCTAGCTGAGCACCCACAACAACTAAACCTTTAACAATATTTAAATTGCAAGGAGGAACCAACCCCCTAGGAAACTAAGCATCCAATAAAATTCCTAAATATATCATCTTGAATATATGTTTATACTCTTCAACTGATGATGATCACCTTCATCTGCACTCTTCACCTCCAATCTCTCTCAAGCTACCTCTAGGGCTAACTTACTCAAACTACCTATTATAGGATCATTAGGTCTAATGACCCATGTGTCTTCTTGAATAAACTTGATTAGATAAAAATTATGATCTTCCTCACACTATGATGGTCCTTAGTGACCTGTACCTTCTCTTTCAAATTTTCACTCCTTCACTTGAATCCACACAAACACAACTACCACAATTAGTTCAATTATACCTTATATTTATACCACTTTCTTCCTTTAACCCATCTTGGTCAAACAATATATTTTACATATTTAAACCAAATTTATCATAGTTACATACACATGTTAAATGTTATAACCACACTCTTCATAGGTTGGTGATTAACTCATTAGCCCCAAACCACCATTAGGTCTTAATGAGACCTAAAAAAATTAGGCCTTCATACTCATACATTACATGTGAGACTACTTGAACCACCTTAATCCTTTAAAAAATATTTAAACACATCAAAAATATTTATAATATCCCCATGATTAATCCAATATGGGTCCATGCCACCTAGAACACAAACTCAACACTTGAACTTACCAATTAGGTCTCCTTGCTCTTCAATCCTTCAAACATAGAAAACATAGTCTCAAACTTCTGAAGCTATAACTTAAATATTTCACATATCCATATGATTATATCACATGGGTGAACCCTTAAGTACCTTTAATACAACTCTATGTTATTTAGACACTTTAACATAGGCTTTAAGCACTCAAGTCAACTCTCTCAGAATGACCACTCAGACTGGTCACACATAATCAAAATATAGTCAAGCTATTTTGACTCTTTATATCTGATTAGGGGAATAATATGACAACCAATGTATTATCATAAGATTTATATCTATATATAACATCTCCATACTCATTTTATTACTTAACTCTGATCACAACACCTTCAACTAACCTATACAAGATGGTCACTTAAATTGCCAATATATTCAACAAACACAATCAACTTCTAAGTAATTGTTCACACTAAAACTGGATTGGTAAAACCTATTAAATCTACAAAGATGGTCCTCATGGAATATAAAACACTCTAAAATAGTTATTTCATCTTGAAACATCAAAATATTATTCAATAAGAACTCAATTATCCTTCTTGGGTCACTTTTAGAACATGGTCAAACATAGTCAACTTTAGAGCTTAATATCTTTGACTCTACAAAAATTCAAACATTCTAACCAATTTTTCTAGATGAACCTTGAATTTATCTTCAAATTTTATTTTTAAACCATCAAAAAATTCCTCTTATCTTAAAATATATAAGAAAAATACTTAGCAATGATTTGTCCTTTGTTAATTCAAATGCCAATGATCACTGATCAAATATTAAACATTAGACATTTTTTCTACATCTCATTTTTATTAGAATCTAGATCAAACATGATCCATTTATATCCTCATAATTAGCCTATAATTTACCTTGAAACACTCAACATTGATATTAGATCTAAGCTTCCATGATTGTGCCACTTGGTAGCTCTACATGCCTTCTAGGCACATTATACCATTCAATCAATGTGCTTGCACCAATTGGTAGTTTTGCATGTAATATGAGAATCCTTTGACTTATTAAATTAACACACACCATTGATCTCTAATTTCATGATCATATGCTTACCATTTATCTCTATCTGATAGATTTCATGCTTGCCATAGATCTTCATCATCTGATTAAACACTTACTGTTATATCTATCTAGACTATTTGACCCTAGACTTCAATGTAGTTAAACTTGATGGTCTCTGTACCATCACAGTCTGTAAGAGAAACTTTTAATATTTATAACTTGATCTATAAAACACTTCAAGAGTCTAAATATATAGGTTGCCTTCTTGGCACTATAGATAACATCCCCATGAAAACCTTTGACCTTAGTTGACTTTTTGAGTACCTACATTAAATTCACAAACTTGCTAGTTCATTCATATTTGCATGTCGTACAGTGATGGTCTAACTTATTTTAAGCTAAAATATGTATATTTATCTTTCCAAATGATTAAATGACACACCAAAGCTTTATCAAGACATATATGGATTACTCACTACTTCTTTGTGCTTACAGACCTACGAATGTGCCATATCTCTCCAAGTTATCAAGCACAACTTGTTTGTCATTAATGCACTAGTATCTCATGCTCTCTTTGACATCAATGACAACCTAACATCAATGACCATGATAAAAAATATTTTCACATGAATATGGTATATTTCTATTTGAGAGTTACCTAATGATCTCATAAGATCATCCACATGAATTATAATTCTCTTAAAGTGTCTACACAGGTGTTGAAAGTCATTATCACCATGACCATGTTTCAAGGAAAACTGGTAGTTTTGGGTAAGTAGGTTACAATGATGAGTTTAAGACTCTACATAAGTTGATGAAACTAATTCACATGATGTTGTTTTTTGGATCATGAATGACCTATACATGCTTTTTTGAATCTTGGAATTTTGGATAAGAGGTTTAGAACATTGAAGCCAAAATGGCTTGTCTGACTGAGTAAGGTTTGTGAGAGAGAAGGTCAACAGATTGGTTTGAAATATCAATAATTGTCATTAGTTCTTATGATATTTTTAATGGAGGACTCTATAAGGATTATTTAATATCATTTTCATACATTGGATAATCTTAAACGTGTTCCTATAGGTGTCAAAAACTCAAGGTTCTATGATTGTGTTTTGAGATCAACTGACAATTCTAAGTGAGCTACTTGCAGAGAATGGTTTGAGTCATTTTGCATAATTTATGAAGTCTAATGCACATGATGATGAATATAAGGTTATACATATTTTTTATATTTATTTTTTCCCATGGTTGTTTAGAAAAATTGTGTTTGTGCTTCAATTGTTCAAAACACACTTTTTGAGTATGCATAGGCCTAATATGAACAATACTAATGATGTGATCCAAGTAGTGGTTTGAGATAAAAAGTGATTTTGAGCCTAGATTAACTTATTAGAGGAATATTGGGATGAAAAATGATGTGTCTCTACTATGTAAAGTGTTTGAATATTCTCGAAGAAGATCAAAGGGTAACATGTGCTAAGAAGGCCTAATGTGATTAGGTCTCCATGAGACCTAAAAGATAGATAAAACCTATTTGAGAAAGTTAAAACATAAATGGATTCAAATAAAATTTTATAAATATCTATGAGATGTCCTAAGATTTATTTCATGGTTGAACTAATAAGGATAAGAATGTTTGGCTGACCAAGAAGGAAATAAACAAGAAAGACTTGTATAAATACTAGGCTATTTTTAGGCCTATTTTATGAGTGGAGTGTAAGTGAACAAGAAAATATATTGGAGAGAATAAAGAGGTATTATAGACCATCATAATGGGATATAGGAATAATTATTAACATTTGATAGAGGTTATGTGTGTGAGGATCAAGGTCATATGACCTAATTAAGTCAAGAAGAGGGGTAGTTGAGAGAAGAATGCTAGAGTCTAATTTGAGAGGGATAGAAGTGTGTGAAGAGATGAAGAATTATATTATCATCTATTGTATGAGTAAAAAAATGTTATAAAGCTGATAAAGTGTTTTATGTGGCTGATTTTGTGCTAAGTCATCTAGAGGGTTGGTGCCTCCTTACAAGTGGGTGCTTGCTAAAGCCTAGCTGAGTTGGTGCTTAGCTAGTTGGGGTTGGTGCTCCATGTGAAGTTGGTGCTTAAATAAAGTTGGTGTTTATATTATAGGACTGTATTCCATTTTAATCATCAATGGGTTTTATTCTTCTTGAGGGTTTCCCATATACATATTATATTCATGTGTTTTATGCTCTTATGAATTGATGCTTATGCTTACTAATATATACATGTTTGTCTAAATGATCTATGATTGCTTAAATAAGATTGTGTAATTTTTTTTTGAAGACTAATTCACCCCAAATCTTATTCATTTTTCTTCTAACATTTGGTATCAAATCCTTGTCCTTTGAATCAGGTCTAAAAGCCTAAAGGAGATCCTTGTAACAAGGTTGACTAGTTAGCAAGATCATGGCAGTTTATCTACCAATAGAGCTTCATTGTTCAATAGATCAAACTATGCCTTTTTTAATGTCAATATTAAGATATATTTGATGTCTCAAGGACATTATATTTTGTGGTTAGTTGTGGATGGTTATATTACTCATCCTATTCCACCAATAGATGCAATAGGTAAGAAGGCTAGTGAAAATAACTCTAAGGCAATGAATGTCATTATTTGTGGCCTATTATAGGTAGATATTGTGAAGGTAATGAATTTTGACTCAAATAAAGAGCTATGGGAAAAACTAAAGACTATATGTGAAGGAGACACCAAGGTGAAGATGTCTAAGTTGAAGATCCATTGAAGATATCTTGAAAGCCTAAAGATGAATGAATATGAGACCATTGAATTTTACCTGTTGAGGGTTGATGAAGTTGTCAATGTCATTAGAGGATTGGGAGAAGAGATGAAATATTCTATATACGTTCAAAGGGTCTTGAGATTACTAACTTCTAAGTTTGACTCTAAGGTGTCTATAGTAGAGGAGATGCAAGATTTGTACAAGCTAGAGATGGATGGGTTTCATGACATTTTGACTGCCTATGAGATGAGAACTAATGAAGAACTACCAATAAGTAAGAAACTTTCAAAGTTAAAAAGAATTAAAAATCTAATAAGATCAAGGATGAGGAATGCTCAGATGTTGATGATGATCAAATGATAGCCATATTTGCAAAGAAGTTGAGGTTTGGATCTAGTAAGTATAAAGGTAAGTTGACCTTCAAATGTTTCAACTATGGAAAGATTCATCACTTTGCATCCAAGTGTCCTAACAAGGATAAATATAAGCGTAATTAAGAACATGATGAACATCATGGAGATGGCAAGAATACCTATAAGCCTAATAACAACAAGGACTTCAGGAAGAATGAAAGCATAAAAAGAGATTTAAAAAAAAAGCTTCTATACTAAAGTAGATAACTCTTTTGATGTAAGTGACTCAAGTGAATATGATAGTGATGATGGTAGTCATGAACCTAAAAATGATAATAATGAAACCTTATTTATGGCCATAGAATCATATAATTAGGGTTGTTCAAGTAGAAAAGGAATTATGGTTGATATGGAAATAGATGAAGAAGAAGCTAAAGTATATCTTGAGGTAGAATTGATAAGTGACCTAGAGGATTTAAAGTTCCAAAGGAAAAAAAATTACAAACTAAGATCATTAGTTAAGGACTATGAGGAGTATATTGACTTGTTTGAGGAAAGGTTGAGTAATGCTTCCAAGGAGTATGATGACATCATCAATAAAATTATAGAATAGATGGATGTAGTAAATGAAAACATAAAGGCTAAAGAGGAAGAATGCATTAGGTATGAAACTTAAGTAGAATATATAAAATATAAGTTGAATCAATAATCTAGCAAGGTAAGGACCTTTGTGAGGTTTGAAAAGAGTACTGAGGCTTTAGATGACATCTTGAGTAGTCAAAAGTTTGTAAGTGACAAAATAGGCCTTGGTTTCAAAGAAGAACAAAAGGAGGCACCTCAAATTAAGGATAAGATTGTTGAAGACAAGAAGGTCAACATGAAATAGCTATCAAACAACCCAATGCTATGAGGTATGTAAATTCATTCAATGGTTACTGTTTTGTGTGCAATCAGTTTGGTCATAGAGTGAGCATGTAAAAGATCCTCCAAGAATGAATACTCATGGGACTATGGAAGAAATCACAAATCACATCAATCAAGAGGTATGTATAAGGTGGGTTGATATATTTGTTATGATGTAGGAAATATTTCAAGATTATGTCCTAACAAGGTTAAAATGTCATCAAGTCAAAATAGGAGGGTTGAAGCCTCTAGAGTGCTAGAGAGAATACAAATGATTGTATGGAAACCAAAGATAATGAAGGAGAGTCATGATCAGTCTACAAGCTCAAGTGGAATGCTTGATATAATAGATAATTCTTTAGATGTAAAATCAAGTCAATAATGTGTGTTATCATCCCACGTTGATGATCAAATGGTTGATGAAGAGATCAAGTCTATAATACCAATCAAGCCTAAAAGGGTATTGAAGGACATTCAATCTTATGAGAGCATGGAGATATGAGAATATATTGAATTGGTGTTGTTTTAGTTCCCTATGGAAAATGGTGACTTCATTAGGTTCATGAATACACTCTTTATATATAGAAGCATGATGGATGCTTGGTTTGAAGTGGAGCTATTCAGATTTATGATTGAGTTTGATTTGTATTGAAAAAGTGGTCTTGTAAATAGATTTCATATAAAGGAGGTATGATTAGTGTAAGGGGGTGCATGTGGCCTTAATATTTCATATTATATGTGTTGAGATTATATATCAAGAAGGTATGGTTCCATATGGTAATCTATGCAGGAACCTTTGTCATTAACGCCAAAGGGGGAGAAAGTCCAAGAAGGGAGATTGACTAGACTAGGGGAGATGAGAGTGATCAATTTGAAGAATATTTTGACATCAATGACAAAGGGAGATTTTGTTAATAATTTTTATCATTGATTTCAAGGCAATATTCATCTCATTGATGTCAAATTCAAGGTTGATATTATTAATGTCAAGGTGTAGATGCATAGTGAGTAGTTTGTGAGATATAAACCATGTGACATGAGATAACTTGAAGGAAAACTAATCCCTTTCTGTTGAAAGATAATTTTAATTTAAACTAATGATTATTATAAGGATAATTTCATGATTAATGTTAGATTGATGACTATCAGTATTTTCATAAAGAGGTTTTGATGATCAGGTCAAGGTAAGCATGTTTTGAGTACTAGGTGTCTTGATAAGCCTAATCATAACAAGGTTAATCATGTCATGGGCATATGCATAATAAGAATAAATAAGTGTGTAAGGATGTATGATATTGTTTAATGAGAATTAAATACATTATAATAAGGTATAAAATCATCTATAAGTGTTTTCAGGATCAAGTTTCAAGTCTCAAAGTGCTTGAGAAGTGCAATCATGACACTAGTCATAGCATGAAGGAATATTGTGGGAAGGTATGAACATTGTGTCCTAGTGAGATATATGCATAAAGGAATAATAGGTATTATATGAGGCATTGGATCACTTATTTGTGTCTCAAGATGGGCCTGCAGGGGTAAGACCTATATACCTAACATGCAACTAAACTAGTTCTAGAACTTGCTTGACCCAATAAGGTACCATGAAGTATTGTCAAGGTCTATGAAGGATTTAAATAAATTTTTGAACATGTGATAGGTTTATTGATCATGTGAGTGAGGTTTTTATCACATGGAAAAAGGCTTGAAGGTCAGTTTCAAGACATAATATGACTTACAGGTCAAGGTCCAAGTAAGCAAAGAGAGAGATGGTGACCAATTGAGGTATGAGTTTCAGATTTCAAGATAAGCATGGAAAAATGAGAATTTATAGAGTTATTTCATGTTTTTTTAGGTGTGTTGACTATGTTTTAGGTTAAATTTTTCAAGAAAATGCATGGAATATGGTTTTGAAGTTTCCTATGTGTATAAAATGAAGGGTTCTCAACCTGAGAAAGACTTTCATGTGTTAATTGGCATGTGTAACCTCTACATGATAATATAATACTTTAATGTTATATGGTTAAGGTTCATAACTCAAATTTTTTATATTTGGTTTTTTGAATACGGGTTAAGCTTTATGAATGATCGTTAAGACTATAAGGTGGTTTAAACCTATCTAAAACCCTAATTTTGACCCAATGAGAAAGATATTAATAAAAATAGCTTAAAATGTTTTGGAATGGATATTAAAGTTATTGGAGGTTATATTAAACTCTCTCAATTATATCCAAGTATGATTTATTTGTCATAAGAGTGAGTGGACCCTATAAGAAAGGCCTTGTTTCTAAAAAAATTATTGTAGCAGGTAGAGTTGACTGAGTCAAACTTGATAATTAGATGAAGGTTTAAGATTGAGACATTTATGTTATGTAAATTTTGGTTTTTTATCAGGATATATACCTTAATAGTGTTAAACTGGTCATGCAAGTTGACCTATTGCTAAAAGGCCAAGTGGTGCAAATAGTGAGAAAACCAGGAAATTGTGATAAGTTGATTAGGGATGTGTTTTCATGGATTAGGGATGGATAAAAATTCATGGAGATGTTTTTAAATAATTTTAATACATGTTAATGTTAGATACATTTTTTTTGGGTTAGTGGATATGATAAAATTATTGCTCATAATTTGAACTGTCTAGTGCAGATGAGACAGTGAAGGTGTAAGGTTGTGAGATTGGTTTGGAAGACCAATATTGTCCCATGACCATGGTATATTTATATTTGAGAGTTACATAATTATCTCATAATATAATAAAAATTCATAATAATTCTCTAAAAGTGTCTACATAGGTGTTTAAAATCATTATCACTGTGATTATGTTTCAAGGCAAACTGGTAGTTTTGGGTAAGCAGGTTGTAGTGATAAGTTTGAGACTCTATGCCATAAGTTGATGAACCTAATTAACATGATGTTTTTTTTTGGAAAATTAATTAATTATAAGTTATTTGAATAATATTGGAAGTTAGTATAATATTTTTTAAACATTAAAGCCAAAATGGCTTGTCTGACTGGGTATGGTGTATGAGAGAGAAGGTCAACAGATTGGTCTGCAAGACCAATAGTTGTCATAGTGATTATGATATTTTAAAGGAAGGTTTATATAAGTATGATTTAAGATCATGTTAATAAATTTAAATATCTTAATTTTTTTCCTAAAGGTTTCAAAAACTCAAGGTTCCAAGTGAGCTACTTGTAGAGCTACTTGTGATTGTGTTTTGAGATCAATTGGTAATTCTAAGTGAGCTACTTGTAGAGAATGGTTTGAGTCCTTTTGCCCTAAGTTATGAAGTATAATACACATGGTGATTAATATAAGGTAATTTAGATTATATATATGTATTTTTTTCCATGTTTGTTTAGTAATTTTTTTGTGCTTAGATTATTCAAAACATACTTTATGGATATGCATGGGTCTAATATGAACAATACTAATGATGTGCTCCAAGTAGTGGTTTGAGATAAAAAAATGTTTTGGAGCATATATGAACTTATAAAAGGTATATTGGGATTGAATAGTATTTTAGTATACCATGTAATGTGTTTTAATGTTCTCCAAGAAGATGAAAGGGTGATGTGTGCTAATAAGGCCTAATGGGATTAGGTCTCCATGAGACCTAAAAGAGAGATAAGGCCTATTTGAGAAATGTCAAAACTAAAGAAACTCAAATAAAATTTGATCCATATATATGATATGTCCTAATATTCATTTCATGCATGAAATAATAAGGATAAAAATATCTGGCTGATCAAGAAGGAAATAAACAAGAAAGACTTGTATAAATACTAGGCAATTTTTAGGCCTATTTTGTGAGTGGAGTGTAAGATAACAAGAAAGTCTATTAGAGAGAATAAGGAGGTATTTTAAATTATAATAAGGGGATAAATTAATGATGATAAATATTTGAGAGAGGTTCTATGTGTGAGGATCAAGGTCATATGACTTAATCAAGTCAAGAAGAGGGCTAGTTGAGCGAAGAAGGATAGAGGCTAGTTTGAGAGGGATAGAAGTGTGTGAAGAGTTAAAGAAAGATATAATCATATATTACATGATAAACATAGTTTTATTAAGGTGATCAAGTGTTTTAGGTGGTTGAGTTGGTGTTGAGTCATTTAGGGGGTTGGTGCCTCCTTATAAATGGGTGTTTGCTAAATCATAGTTGAGTTGGTGTTTAGCTAGTTGGGGTTGGTGTTCCATGTGAAGTTGGTGTCTATATTATAGGACTATAGTCTATTTTCATCATCAATGGGTTTTATTCTCATTGAGTGTTTCTTACATATGTATTATGCTCATGTGTTTCATGCTCTTATGAATTGATGCTTATGCTTGCTAATATGTACATGTTTATCTAAATGATTTATGATTGCTTAAATAAGATTGTATAAAGAAGTTTTTGAAGACTGATTCACCCCTATCTTTCATTGTGATTTAAATAGGTACAATATGTGAATGAATCAAAATTCAAAGTTGACAAGTGTTTAGTTGAAGTAGAGATTAGGTTGCCTAAATTCACAACAATAATGGAGCTTTATGTAGCACCACTAGGGTCATATGATGTGATCTTAGGAGCTAATTGGATTACGTAGCATAAGACCAAGGTTGAATACTATTTGAAGAAGGTTGAGTGTTTAGATGATTTTGGAAATTATACACAAATTTAGGGTAAGAAAAGAGAGTTGAGGCTTATGTATATTTATGCAATATAACTCAATAAGGATTAAGGAAAATGATGTCAAGCATTTATCATCAAGATAAATGAAATGAAGGAATCCAAGGAACCATCCCTTAAAGATTATTGATTCTTTAAGAATTTACATGATGTGTTTTTGGAGGAATTACCAAGATTACTTCCTAAATGAGATTTTGATTTTTCTATTAATATCATACCTAGATCAAAACCACAATCTAAAGCATCATATAGAATGACAATGATTGAATTGGTTGAATTGAAGGCTTAACTCTAGGAATTGTTGTCAAAGGAGTTAATCAGGAAAAATGTGTCACCATGGGGTGGACTTGTTGTATTTATCAAGAAGAAGTATGGTACTCTTTGACTTTACTTAGAATATAGAATGTTGAATAAGGAAACTATCAAAAATAGGTATCTGCTACCTCATATAAATGATATTTTTGATTGGATGTGAGGGGCAATGGTATTTTCCAATATTGATTTTAGAGGAGGATACCAACAACTGAGAATAAGGGATGAGGATATTTAAAATACAAAATTTAAAACTTATTATGGGCACTATGAGTTCATTGTGTTACCGTTTGGGTTGTTAAATGCTCTAGTAGCATTTATGAATGTCATGAATAGTGTGTTCAGAGATTATCTAGATCATTTTATTTTGGTATTTTTTTATGACATTCTTATATGCTCTAAGAATGAAGAGGAACATATTTAACATCTAGAACTGGTTCTACAATGGTTTCGAATGCACAAGTTGTATGGCAAGTTGTCTAAGTGTGCATTTTTATAGGAGAGAGTATAATCTCTAGGGGATATTATCTTTGTAGATGGTATTTTAGTAAATCTATCAAAGAATAGGGCCATTATGGAGTGGCCAACACCAAATAATGTGAATGAGGTAAAAAGTTTCATGGGATTAGTGAGCTATTACAAGAACTTCATTCAAATTTTTTCTAAGATATCTAATCCAATTACCTTTATGAAACATAAGAATCAAAGTTTTATCTAGCTAGATAAGTGTGAATTAGCTTTTTAAAAATTGAAATGAAGGCTTACTTTAGCACTAATGTTAAGATTTATTGACCTCAATGGTCAAATTTTGGTGATCATAGCTACCTTCAAGGTGGACTAGGAGGAGTCCTTATGCAAAAGGGTATAATGGTAGCCTATGATTCATGTAAGTTGAAGCCTTATGAGGTAAAATATGAACCTCATGACTTAGAATTTATAGTAATTATGCATTCTTTATAGGTTTGGTGGCATTATTTATTAGGAAAACCATTTTAACTCAAGATTTACAACTTGGGACTGAATTACATCTTCACCCAACTGAATCTAAATGCTCATTAGAGATGTTGGATAGAGTTCTTTTTTGATTATGATTTTGATATCAACTATATGAAAGGTAAGGAAAATAGAGTAGCTGATTCCCTTAGTTGTATAAGGTACATAACAGCCATGGCTACTATCAAGAGTACTTTTAGGGATCAAGTGATCAAATTCTCATTAGGAGATGAATTCTATGATTAGGTTAGGAAAACATTATCTGAGAATGCTTAGAATCTTAGATATAAAGGATTTATATTAGAGAATGATGGTATTTTATGATATAATAGAAGGATGTATGTGCTAGACTAAGAGAATATGAGGAGCATGGTGCTAAAAGAATTGAACAATGCCCCTTATATAGGACATATAGGATTAACCAAGATCATGAAAGCTTAGACCACTTTATTTTTGATCAAGAATCAAGAAATATGTAGTAAATTTTGTGTTATATTATTTGGAATGTTAGCGAGTGATAGCTAAACATGTGCATTTAGATGGATTGTTATATCCCCATGACATACTAAAATGGAAGTGGTAGGTGATTAGTATGGAATTTATCCATGGGTTACTACTGTCTAGAAATAGGCATGACATGAGCTTGGTTGTAGTTGATAAGCTAACCAAGTTAGCTCATTTTATACCAGGCAATTTGATAGATGATGCACCCACTCTTGTAAGGAGGTTTGTAAAGGAAGTGTATCAATTGCATGGATTTCATCAAAAGATCATTTTGGATCATGATCCAAAGATGAATTTAAATTTTTGGGTAAATATAAATTCAATTTTGGGTACATAATTAAACTTCAATGTTGCGTATCACCCAAAGACTAATGGTCAGACTGAGTGAATTAATCATGTGTTAGAGGATATTCTTCATATGTATTACATGCATTAGAAATACAAGTGATAAGATTATATTTCATTGGTTGAGTTTGCTTACAATAACTCATACCAAAGACTTTGAATATGACACCATTTGAAGCATTGTAAAAAAGAAGGTGCATGACACCAATCAGTTGGGACAGGTTAAAAGACAAGATATTCTTTGGACCTGAGATGATTTCATAAATAGAAGATCAAGTCAGAATAATTAGGTAGAGATTCACTGAGGCTAATGATAGGTAGAAGAGTTATACTTATTTGAAGAGAGTAACTAGGTAGTTTTCAATAGGTTATAAAGTTTTCTTGTGAGTTAAGTCATAGAAGAACTCAATTAAATTCAGGTAGTCAACAAAACTTTCACTGAGATATGTGAGACCCTTTGAGGTTTTATAAGTGGTCAATATTTTAGCATATAGGCTCGCATTAACACCAACCTTAGATCTATTGCATAATTTCTTTCATATTTCTTATCTTAAAAAGTATGTATCTGATCCTTCACATGTGTTGGATTGGAATGTTTTGCAGGTTCTGGACCCTATGGTGGTCATGATAGACCTAATTAGAGTAATTGACACTCAAAAACTTCATTTGTCTAATAGGGAGATGCTATAGTACAAATTCTAGTAGGATCAATAATCTGAGGATAGTTTTACTTGGGAGGACTACAATGAGTTCTATAGGCAATATACATATTTATTTACTTGATTTGATGCTTCATACTATGTTATTTTTTTATTGAATAATATTTTTAATTCAGAATTTATGTTTGAGTAAGTGTCATTAGGATGATGACCAACATTAGGGGGGAAGGATGTCACATCCTGATTCCTCACTAAGCAAACTTATTGATTATCAATGGATATTTATAGTTGGTGATTTGATTTGATTATTATTAACTAAGTTGTAAGTCATGTTTTTATGGGATAGTTGTATGTTGCTTTGGTTTCATGATTTCATTGTTATGAGTTTAGTTGGATTGTATATTATTTACATTGTGATCATGTTTATTTATTATTACAATAGTATTTTATGATATATATCATGATGTTATGGACTGACTACTTTCTTATTGTTAGTTTGACATAGGAGAGATTCATCCCTTAGAACATAATGGAGGGAGAGCATCATTGGATATGATGATGTAGATGGAGGTGTTGGGGCATGACTGAGGAATGAATAAAACCCTACACACACCACATTAGATAGTACATATTATATGTATTGTTTGAATTGTTAGCATTAGTATGTTATTTATGTTATCTACATTTAGATAATCATTTATTCATTTTAGTTTCGTGTTAGCTTAGTTTAATGATTATGTGGAATTAATCATGTGTGATTACATTATGGATATTTTGTATATATTTAACTGTATAATGTTTCATTATATGCTAATATAGTCATAATTATAAATTTTTATGGTAACATAAACTTGCATGAATAACATAGTAATAACATAATGATTATATTGGTGATTGGTTTAATAGATGGAATGAAAGAATATAATTGACTCTATATTAGTCATATTATCCTTAGGTCATGATAATTATTTACTTATACCGATTAGTAAGAAAATGAATATTTTTTTAATAATTACGAATTGCATTGTATCATGTTAAAATTAGCAAATTATATTGTAATGGATTTTTATAAAAAGGAAATAGCTATATTAGGAAAGAATTGAGTTAATTATTATTAAGTTAGAAAAATATATAAATGAGGAAAAGATAGATAAAATAAATAAAGTAATGGTATTGTGTTATAAATAGAAAAAAATAAAGATTATGGAAAGATTTTAGAAAAAGAGAAAAACCATTGAATAAAATAAATAAAGAAGGCAACTTTAAAAACAAAGTGCAATAACCATAGAAAGAGAGAAAGAAAGGAGGAAGAACGACATAAGAAGGGATCAGAAAAGGAGGCAAAACACATGGTAGAGGAGAAGAGCTAATCAAGTGGAAAGAAAGAGAGCAGACCAAAGTGTAGAAGAAATGAGGGAAGAAAATCTGATCATGCCATCTCAAGCATTTACCAAGTAGGTGCTATTGTTTAGTTTTATAAAATATGGAAAATTTTGTGTAGACATATGAATTGACTGTGTACTTTTATAAGTGTATCAACTTGTGTAATTTTTTTACAACTAAGACATTATGCAAATGTACATATTATGTATATAATTAATATTTGAATAGTGAATATATTCATAAGTGGATTGAGAGTTTGATATGAATTGTTATGGAAATATAGCGATCTGCATCTCATCTTATCCCTAAAAGAAAACTAGGTATATAACATGGTGATCTGTGTAACATAGCAAACTCATATAGATAAATTTGAATGGAGTGTAACTTTTATTGTCATTAACCCACCCATTTGTTATAGCCTAGTCACTTGCTACCTTTTGAAGCTCATTGTTGCCTACTCCCATAATTACTTCAATGCCCATGTTTACCAGGGCTTTGTGGGCTATGTGATGTGCCTGGAATATCATCACTTTTCCATTGTTATACCACTTCAACAATTCTATAGCCTCATTAGGGCTTGGTAGATTACTCCCCAACATGCTGTTGCACACTCAAACTATAATATGTTTATGGATAAACACTTCAACATCTATAATAATTTAATCATAAATAAATTCAGCCCACCTCCTTGGCCTAATATGTAGGGATTGTACAAATAAATTAAACTTGTTAAAACTTGCAATAATATAATCATCTTCTAAACACATTTACATAGTGACATTTCTATATGATAATCATATAAATACATTTAGACAATCTTATTTAAACAAATGTATCCAAGCATAAAACATCAATGTCATGGATTTTGTTATTTGCTTACAACTCCAACAAACTAACTTCTTTCAAAAACCAAAATGAAATAAGTAATGCAATTTTGGAGAGGGATGAAATATTTATGAATGAAAAACACAAGGAAAACATGGATATTTATTGTTATTATTCACATTGTAATTGAATCAACATAATCTACTTAAGTTATACATGACATGTAGCAGCTGGCTGGCTATCACATTTTGTAAGGCAACTTTGCTACAATGACTATAAATGCTTCTTTCATATTTTTGTGAGGCTATGATTAGACTATGTATTCCTATAAAATTGATACATAATATCCATGTGACACTAAATCTATTTATATGGATGAAAAAGTTGGAGATTCCTTCATACGGTAATAAATGTACTCCATTTTTTGATTCTATGGTGACAAGAATTCTAATTATATAGTTATCTTACATATTGGTTATAAAAATGTATGTACTCTAGTTTTTGATTGGTTCTATATACAATATTTAAATAATGTTGAGTACATATATATGGTATGTGTCAAGAGTATATTTAGTATGAACAAGTGCCTGTATAAATGGAAAATATCAGTAAGAGGACTTAGATACTCATATGTGTATACAATATATAGAGGTGTGCCTATATCTGTTATAAATAATAATAGATCATAGGATCTTGAGGGAAAGAAAACTATAACTATAATAATTTAGTATACTAAAAATATAATAAGTTGTTATGACTTTATTTGTTATGATTCATTGTTTGAACTTGAGTAGTGTTTACATAAATGATGGACTATGATATTAGTGTTTATCATAGAATGTACTGTATTTGAACATACTTATGAAAATTAAAATATGTGGTCTAATTATAGATTATACCCAAATGGTATGAACTTTACTTATTATGCTTATTATTTATGTGACAAATAATATAATGGAGATTCATTCATACATTTGATGGACTTAATGTATGCATTTTGATTATTCTAGTGTTTAGCATGTTTTATGATTGCTAGTAAGAAGTAATCTATATTAATGTGCTAGTTATATTTATATTAACCAAATATCACATGAAAAGTATTAAGTAAATAGTGAGATAGACTTCACTAGCTTGCTGGTATCACCAATGTCAAATGAAGGTAATCCGATCAAGTGGTGTCTATGGATTTGATTGATCCTAGAAATCAATAACTATTGAAATTTTTGGCCAAAGTAATGTTAGTTATAAATTATCATTTCATATGTATTATTTACATGTTTTTTTAATATCATGTTAAAATGGATTTATTTATGATATGATGCATGTTCTTATAAATCATACAAAACATGCTTACTAGATTGTCTCTCTAGATTCCTACACCGTCATTATCTACTCATCTATAAAGGGAGGACCATTCCATGATGGGGGATTTTATGAGGAATCAAGGTCCATGGTTGGTGTGAAAAAACACTTAGATGATGATCTCCCTCCCCACAATAGTACTTATTTGGAGACTACACTTGAGATTACATTAGATACTGGAGTTTAGGCAACTCAGGCTCTATTTAGCCATGTATCTTGTATCTTGTATTATATTTATTATTATTGAAATAATATACATGATGAGATGTAATTATTTACTTATTGTAACATGACAATAGTGGCTACATGTTTTTACTAGCCATGGCTAGAAATAAGTAATTACTTTCTATATTCAATTATGTTTTGTTTCATTTGATGATAGTGATCAGTGATAGATAGATGTCTCATGCTTATTTACAGTTATCATGCTTAGAGTATTTATCTAGATCACTAATTAGATTTTCATGGTGTAATATAATGAAATAATACATTGATTAAATTTTAAAAAGTAGTCATGTTATTCTAAGTATAACCTAGTGGGGATGTTACATGATCAAAGCAAACATGTCCAAATACTCATACATACTGTACAAAATTCTCTCTCACACTTTCATTTTCACACATCAACTCTAAAACATACATAAAATCAAGAAGAAATAATAGTAAATTGATCCATGACTGAATGAGCTAAATGAATCATCCCATAACTGACTCACCCTCTTCACTCAATCAATGGATGATTAATCCAATCAATTCAATTTCTTTGAAATGACCCTCTCAATGTACTTTATTAAGTCAATACCATATCAAGCTTGAATGAAAAGCCCAAAATATTTAGATAAAAAGATACACAATTTGGAACCATTAATCAATCTATTCTTTATCTTTGGGTGAATCCACCACTTCATGCAGCTACAAAACTATCTAGGTGGTTACATACTTGTCACTTAAGGTTGTGAAATTGCCATGTCATTTAGGAATCTACCAGGATAATTAGCTAACCACCATTTAAATTAACCGATATTTTCACAACCCTAAAAATTGTACCATGTTTTGAAGGCCATATATTTTGCATACGAACTTAAGTTAACACATTTTTTTGAAATTGCATAACTTTGAGAGAGGAATCCATATATGTAATCAAAAAGCACTTTTGATAAATTATACCTGTTATTTTAGCCTCTACACTAAAACATATTTTTTTGAGGTCATACCATGGGAATGGTTAATCAACATAACCAGCTAAAAAAAAGTGATAGAAGGTTGATTTCAAGTGCTAAAATTTACATTCTTAGTTAAAATTAGAATAGTGGATTAGTTAAATTGTCATGCTAACAGTATTGATCCAAAATTTGGATAAAACCTCCCTAGTTAGAAGGATTTTGGCCCCCAAAATATTTGAACTCATGTGGTGAGGAAACTCATTCCCTTATTCTTATTTGAATGCCATTTGGATTTACATGAAAAATATATTGTCAATGAAATATAAACATATAGGTTTTTATTTTTAGATGAAGCTGCAGGTGGTGATACTATCTTAAGCCCATAAACATTACATAAACAAAACCATATTATTGTTGTTAGTCTCACACTATGCCTTTGTATCATTCCAACAAACTTGTCCCAATGAACACATGATTTAATTTTTTAGATTAAAAATAGTCACAAGCCTTATACAACTTGTTTTTATCACAAAAATTTCACTAGAGGCATATTTTACATAGGGTTTTATCGTTATGTGACTATCCCTGTTATTCATACTACAATAAAATATATTGCATAAATCTTTCATTACTTTGGTCTCTTATTTTAATAGTTTTATCTCACTAGATACCCAAGTTATTGCATATGATGATGTTATAAATTACTTATGTAGATTAATTTCACTTATTCATACATGATTATCACGTTTGATTCTTTGATTCATGTATTGTGTGTATTTTACTTCTATGGATTTTGGACATTTGAACATATACTTAATTGTAGCTCCAAGCCTCATTATTTGTTTATATGCATGTGAGTGACTGATACAAGAACATCAAGCACATTATCAAAGTGTTAGTGATCAAGGTTTAAGTACATGCTAGAGGTATAATGTAGGTCCTAAAGGTCTTAGGAATCCATGAGATGGCTTAGAATTTGAATTAGAGGTTTTCCCTCCAAAATTGTAATTTGAATTTTCAAAGTGTATGCACAAGAAAAAAAGGTCCTAAGAGTCTCATGAGGGAAGAAATTGGTTCAATAGGATAAAGAAGTCATCTAAATGGTGATGGAAGTCCTAAAAGTCTAAGTTATCATATTGGAATCCATGTTGTGGTGTGACAACCCTTACCCATAAGTTGAGTTGACTAGGACAAAGAAGTAGTTTTGTAAATAATTTGATAAACAACATTAGAGTTGATGTAAATATAGATTGTATGTGGGTTTTGTTGTCGTTAGAGAGGAGAGAGTTCTCCAAGAAAAAGTAGAGGAGGGTCTAAGAATGGAAGAAGATAGGAAACCCTCAAGGAAAGATGAGCAAATCCTCTAAGGGACTAAAATATATAAATCAAGATTGTCAAAAATGAATAAAGAAAGTTGTCTTGAGTTTGTTGTTATCTCTTTGAATTATTAATATGTAAGATTGATCATGCATTGTGTTTAGGAAGCCTAAAATTCCATGTACAAGGTTATAATGTGGATGGTTGTAGGTTTTTAGAGGATTGGTGTTCACAGTCAAGAAGGCAGGTTTGAAAAATATTTTTTAGAAGAAAGAACAACAATTACATGTTGATTAATATTGTGTGAGTGAGTCTAAGTTTTTTTACAACCCTGGTTAACTATATAAATAATGCAAAGAGAAGGGAACCTTGAAATGCAACTTCTTCTATATACCTTGTTCATAGATTGTCATGACTAAAGAATGAACATTTGCCATTATGCATTAAGGTATAAATTGTAATATATTAAGGTGAGGATTCATAATTGGGAGCATATCCATATTGAGTAGAGTGTAATGAGAGTGAATACAAGGAAAGAGACAAACCTGTATATACAATTCACATAAGTTAAGACCCTTGTTTTGGATCAAAGAAACCCTATTTGTATGACAAAGGCTAAAGATAATAGAAATATGAGAGAGGATTGCAAGTGATGGTAGTTGTTTAGACAAGTAAATACCACATTAAAAAATATGTAGACACAAAACTTCAACCATTGATGTTATTTGATAACCTGTGAGTTATATATGTAATTTTTGAGTTCTGTCATAGTTTTATAAAACTACTCAAACATTATGATTTGTGGTGAATAAGTATTCATAAGAAATAGAAAAGGAATATAAAGAACCTTAATAATGAATTTATTGTAATATAAACCTAATATAGGTCTCTAAATATTGTAAGGTAAACAATAAATAAAGATAATGCAATTGAGAAACTATTCTACTTTGCACAATATCCTGTCTTGTCCAAAACTCTTGTATTTGAGTTGTTAAGAGCTTGAAATTTTGGGAGGATGAGTTATAGTTAATTGAATAAGGTATAATTCAATTATATACCTAACAAAGTTTTATTGAGAATTTAAATCATCATACAACTAAAGTTATAACATTATACAAGTTCTCAGCCTATGCAGGTTGCAAGAAATCCTAAAATTAGGGTTTTAGTGTTTTGAGAGATGTAACCATCAAAAAAGGCCAAATTTTTGTAATATTTTTCTTATGACATGATATAACTGATTAAATAGGTTTTATAGTGGTATGGACTGTACATGTATGGATTTGATAATGTTGGTTATGAAATAGGCCTCATTAGGCCTCAAAGAGTGTTGTTTAATAAAGGAAGGGATAGACAAAGGATGAATTAAGCCAAGAAAATTTACACAAAACTCATTGGGAATATAAGATGCATGAAAGTGTGATTATGTCTTGACAAGAAGATCTAGATTGGTCAAACAAAGGAAAATTGCTAAGAAAAAGGCGATAAGCCTTATGATGCCTTCAAGAGCTTGAAGGTGTGAACGGGTGTTGAAGTATGTTTAAGAATGTGAGTGGGTATATAGTATATGTGAAGTGACATTATGTGATAAAGTATTTAAATATTGAACCTTAAACAATATTTTGAGCATTTGAGACCTATGTGACTAACCTAGTAAGAAGCTAGTGAAAAAGATCAAGAAAGTTCAGTAGGCATAAGGAGTATAATGGGACAGTGGATGATTAAATGTGATTAAAAGAGGTATAAAGTCATCAATAATCCATTATAAATTGAAAATAATAGGAATTCAATAAGGATAATAAATAACTAAGTGATCAAGATTAGGGAAAGATTTGAATTAGGAATTCAACATTGAAGATCAAATCAAATAAGAACAATCGACCACTTGGATTGTGAACCATATTATGATGTTTTAAAGTCTTATCCTCAATATATTTGCATCATATATGTAGGTGAAGTAGAGAATGAAGATGAATAAGAGTATGAGACTCTTGAATTGAGTGCACAAAAAGTGGAAATGTGGATAATAACATTAGATAAAGAGTTGAGAAGAAAGAAATGGAAGAAGAAAGCAATGAATAACATGAAGAAGATAAAAAAGAAAAAAATGGACAAGATGGACTTAAAAAAAGGCCATGAATAAGACAAAAAAAAAGACAAGTGAAGCATAATTGGAAAAAGAGAAAGAAGATAACATTTGATTTTTCTCCCTTCTGGGGAGTATGATGCAAGAGCAACAAACACATTAAGAAATTGTTAGTGTTAAAGGTTCATGTACATTCTATAGGTCTAATGTAGGTCCTAAAGGTCTTAGGAAGTCATGAGATGGCTTAGAATTTAAATTTGAGGTTTTCCCTCCAAAATTGCAATTTGAATTTTCAAAGTGTATGCACAAGTAAAAAAGGGTCCTAAGAGTCTCATGAGGTAAAAAATTGGTTCAATAGGATAAATAAGTCATTTAAAGGGTGATGGAAGTCATATAAGTCTAAGTTATCATGTTGGAAGCCATGTTGTGGTGTGATAACCCTTACCTATATGTTGTGTTAAGTAGGACAAAGAAAAAGTTTTGTAACTACTTTGATAACCTAAATTAGAGTTGATGTAAATAAATATTGTGAGTTTTGTTATTGTTAGAGAGGAGATACTTGTCCAAGAATAAGTAGATGAGGGTTTGAGAATGGAAGAAGATAGGAAACCCTAAAAGGAAAGATGAGCAAATCCTCTAAGGGATCAAATTCTATAAATCAAGATTGTCAAAAATGAATAAAAAAAGTTGTCTTGAGTTTTTTGATATATATTTTAATTAGTACTATGTAATATTGATCATGAATTATGTTTATGAAGCCAAAATTCCTTGTACATGGTTTTAATGTAGATGGTTGTAGGTTTTGAGAGGACTGGTTTTGATAGTCAAGAAGGAAGGTTTGAGAAATAGTTTTTAAAATAAAGAAGAAGGTCATGTTGAGTAATATTGTGTGAGTGAGTCTAATTTTTTATAGAGCTTGGTTAACTATATAAATAATTCAATGAGAGGAACCCTAAAATGTAACTTCTTATGTATACCTTGTTCATAGATTGTCATGAATAAAGAATGAATGTTTGTCATTATGAATTAAGGTAAAGATTATAGTATATTAAGGTAAGGATTGATATTTGGGAGTATATACATTGTGTTAGAGTGTAAAGAGTGTGAATATAAGGAAAGAGACAAACCTATATACACCATTCACATAAGGTAAGACCCTTATTTTGCATTCAAGAAACCCTATTTGTATGACAAAGGCTAAAGAGACTAGAAAGATGAGAGAGGAAATTAAGTGGTGGTAGTTGTTTAGATAATTATATGACACATTTAAATATATGTAGACACTAAAATTTAACCATTGATGTCATTTGATAACCTGAGTTATATATGTAATTTTTGAGTTCTGTCACAGTCTTATAAACTACTCAAACATTATGATTTATGGTGAATAATCCTTCAAAAGAAAGAGAAAAGGACTATGAAGAAATTAAATAATTAATTTATGGTTATAAATACCTAATACATGTCTCTAAACATTTTAAGGTAAATAATAAATAAGGACAATGCAATTGAGAAACTATTCTACTTTGCACAATGTCTTGTCTTATCCATAAAGCCTATATTTGAGTTTTTAAGAGCATGAAATGTTGGGAGGATGAGTTATAGTCAATTTAATAATGTATAAGACATAATTATAGACCTAATTTTTTTATTTAGCATTTGAATCATCATACAACTAAAGTTATAGCATTATGCAAGCTCTCAGCCTATGCAAGATGCAAGAAACCCTAAAATTAGGGTTTTAGTGTTTTTAAGAGATACAAATGTCCAAAAAGGATAATTTTTTGTAATATTTATTTTTATGACATGATATAACTGATTAAATATGTTTTAGAGTGGTATGGACTTTACAGGAATGGATTTGATAATGGTGGTTATGTAATAGGCCTAATTAGGCCTAAAAGAGTGTTGTTTAATAATGGGAGCGATTGATAGAGGATGAATTAAGCCAATAAAATTTGCACACACCTCATTGGAAATATAGGGTACTTTAAAGTGTAATTATATATTGATAAGATGATCTAGATTAGTCAAATAAAGGGAAATTGCTAAGAAAAAGGCTATAAGCCTTATGATGCTTTCAAGAGCTTAGAAGATGAGAATGGGTGTTGAAGTATGTTTAATCATGTGAGTGAGTATATAGTATATGTGAAGTGACAATATATGATAAAGGATTGAACTATTGAACCCTAAAAAATATTTTGAGCAGTTGAGACCTATGTGACTAGCCTAATAAGAAGCTAGTGAAAGAGAGTAATAAAGTGTAGTAGGCATAATGAGTAGAATGGGACCGTGGATGATTGAATGTGATTGAAAGAGGTATAAAGTCATCAATAAGATATTATAAAGTGAAAATAAAAGTAATTAAATAAGGATAATAACTAAGTGATCAATATTAGGGAAAGATTTGAACTAGGAATTCAACATTAAAGATCAAATCAAACAAGAACAATTGACTACTTAGTTTGTGAACCAGATTATGATATTTTCAAGTCTTATCCTTAATATATAAACATCAGTGACATATGAACATGTACATTATATGTGTCCCCTTATCCTTATTTTTTTACTTTGTGCTTAAGTGTACTCTTTTTGTATGCATCATTGTCATGACTCTTTCTTGCTATGTTTGATCAATTTTTAGATGCCATGATAGATATCATGCATCTCCCTAGATTTATGATGCCATGATATATACCATGAATATTCCCTCAATATTTATATATTTGTTTCAAATATTCATTATATGATCATTGTTCACAATGTGCCTGATTGCTAGCATGTATTTACACATGACGCTATATATGGTAGGTTATGCTTGTATCATACATTACTACACTGTCATATCATCAATATGATGTCATGTTTTCCAATATTATCATTTTTACTCCAAATTTAAATATTTTTACAATATCATTTGCCTAACTTTATTTTTATCTAGGTTATTATGTAGGCTTCATAGCTTAGCTAAAAAAAGGGGGCATACATGGTGGATTGTATTAGGGACTAGGTTGTAACATTCCAATTCATAGACATAAAAAAACAATATTTTCTTAGTTGATCACAATTCATTCTTAATTTTTATCTCTAAAATATATTTAGACAATATTTCACTCTAAGGACAATGACACAGGTTGGTATTATCCGAATCTATGTGCATTCATCTCAAGAATTATAAATAATAATTTTTAAATCCTTGAAATGATATGCCATCTACATAATAATTTTTAGTAGTTACTTAGAAGTAGTTACAAATTTACACACAAGATTATTATAAATTTAACTCAAATAGGGGGCATCATGCATGGCATGTGTTCTAAAAATTATGCATGTATACTCAGAGATTCAATTGATATTACTTAGTTATTAAATTTAATATACATAGATATCAGATTGGGGACATGTACGTGACACATGTTCACTTTATTGATTAGTTTTGCACCAATTTTCATAGTAAGAATGGTAATTCATGTCATTCTATATGTTTTATAGACAAGACTCAATTCATATTATATTTCACCATAAAGAATATTATTTCATCTACAACTATTGATTTAGCTTTTGTCACCAATTTTTCACTAGAATTATCTATTAAGAGTCATACAAGGATTCCAAACTATTATACTATCTTGAGTTATGTAATGATGAAGTCAAGAACATATTGAGTTGCATGATGATGAAGTCATGTGAATCTTGAGTTTTTAAGCACATTATATTACCAATGAGGAATGGGGCATACACAATCAATATAAGTGTTTTAATGAAGAAATATCCAAGAGTTATACCCTCTCTAATCACAAGTTTTTCACTAGAAGGCACAAGGGTTCACATACTTAAAAATGTGTATTTGTTTTTTTTTATTTGACCTATAAGTTTCTTATCTCTACTTTCAAATTTTTATCCTAAGTAAGGAATGATTTATTCACATTTCATTTTAGGTTTGCGTGTATCACAGTTCAACATGTGATCTACATTCAATACCATTCTTAATAGGCAAGTTTAGGTATAACACCCTTCCTTTGAGTTTAATGATTTCACTTTGTTGCATTAATATAATAAAATGGAGGTGAATTTGTTGCTAAAACAATGCACTCATGACCATCCTTTATGCATATTTAAGCTATGCTCAATTCCATGGTTTCAAACTATTATTCCTCTACTTCTATGTAGATGACCCTATATCTTAATGCAAATCTGATGCTAAATGTTCTTATTCCTCATTTTAAATATCCTATACTAATTTATTGATTGATTCAAATTTGTAGTTTAACTATCTTTTCTCCTTAAATGAAACCACTCTTTCAAGACAATCTCATAAGTAAGTCATGTTTGACGTCATCAATTTCATCCTCTTAATAATCAACGACTATTTTTTCAAATTTAAATTAATCTCAATGGGTCATTTTACACATTTCCCAATTAAATTTTGAGTAAATACCAAAATTTATATGATAAAAGCATATTTTATATTTATTTGTTCACTAAATGACAAGATACGACAAGAAACTTATATCATTGTAATCACTAGAATATTTAACTACGCATTGAGAAGAAAGTACATATTCATCCTAATTATTAATCCTTATAGCCTACGAAGCCAAGAGCTAGGTTTTAATAAAACATCAAGGTCACAACTCATTTTTTCAAGCACATAATAATGTTAGGAATGCACAAACATATAACATTTCACTATTATTGTACACACAATTATAGCCTAAGAGAATTACATAGAATTTGATCCCTCATTAGAGTATTGGTATGTAGGTAATGATCAATACACATGGTGTTGAGGTTAAGTACAAGCCCAATCCATTTAACATTGGCCCTATATTACATTCCATTTTATCATTGAGCTAATGTTTGGAGTGAAGAAGAAGGCACATAACAGTTCTCACAATGAAGCAAAGACATTTGAATAGACACAAAAAACCTATAGGTGAAAGGACATCAATCAGAATTTACATAAAGTTAAAAAAACTAAAATATGAAACCACACCCTAATGACACTAAATTAGGTCGATGAGCCCAAACAACATGGAATTATGCAAAAATAGTGCAAAGCCTTGTTCTTGCTTCACAAAACCCTCACACAGTCTCATAGTCAATTTACATTCACTATTGTAGTCCTATAGACCTGAGTTCCAACTAAGTCATATATTTCTTAGTACTTTCCCCTTTTAGCACATTTTTAAATATGGTATGCTACAAATCAATTTGTGTGACTATTGAATATTTTATGCACTCTGATTTACTCAATAATTTATCTTAATTAGATTAACCTCCATTAATCTAAATTTCAGATAAAACACTTCTTTTTCCACAAAGTATATAGAAAAAAATATCACATTTTTTATTCTCAAAATATTTTTGTCTCCTTAATGTGAATTACTATGATTTAGATAATATATAACCAAAGTCCACGTGGTGCCATCAAATGTTGACATAAACTCTGTAACTTGGTTACAAATAGTTATGTGGTTCAAGTTAACTCTAGTTAGAGATAATGTTACACATAAGTTATTATTAGCGGTTTAATCCTTAGTTAATATGTGCATTCATTATCTATTCATTCATATACACAATACACAAATATGTCTTATTCTAAATCTGTTTATTCATATATATAATTATAAAATATATGTTACATTATGCATCTCTCTTTACTTTATACATTCACACTCTTTATATATATACTCTTTATCTCTTTCTACATTAAACCTTATTATTATTATTATTATTATTTATGTTATATTCTTCTCTTATTATTATTCACTCTTGAATATTATTATGATATGATATATTATCTTTCAAACTATTTACTTAATTACATATCCTTTAAAATCTAAAGGTTGCATATCTTCATGCATCATTACTTTTGGTAACAATTGGTTTACATTTATTTACCATCTCAACTACCAATTATAGGATATTTATATATATACCATGGTATATATGAATTTTCATTATGTAAATTATTATATATTATTCATCAAAAATTTATGAAACATGACTTGAAGCTCCGTATGATATCACATGTCAGTTGTGGTATGATTTTAGTGTTGAGAATGGAATGCAATACGATTTTAGATGATGTATTATATATTTCAGATCTTATACTTTCATTGAATAAACTTGCCAACATTTAACCAACCTTTATAACTATGTCTCATCCTCAAAACATCTTTGACTAATCTTGACATGAGCAATGCAACCAAATAAGTCTACATCATACTGGTATACAAAAATTATATAAAAAATTTACTATAAAAGGCTAACACGATAAAAAACCATAAAATTAGACATTTGACATAAGATACTGCAATATCCTTGCTCGACTCACCTTGCTATATTTATAGGACAATGTCAAATTTTATAGAAAAGAAATATTTTTTAGTTATGTTTATTCTCAAATATATGACTTAAGTGTATTTATGATATACATTTTCTCGATGTAAATTATATATTCCAATATTATCTCAAGTTATTATAATACTTGTGTGGTGAATATATCTCCTTGAAGACCTTTTAGTAACATTGATTCTTCTATTTCTATAGAAAATAACTATACTATTTAGTGATAGTATTAAATGCGCTCATGCTCCAAAATATATCATAGACTTTTAGAATGACTTAAATGTCTCTACACACAAATATTAATTTGTTATATTTATATATTACCTTCATTATCGTTGATGCATGTATGAGGCTTCTATAGGACACCAAAACACTTTTCTATCTTGCATTAAAAATTCAAAAGTAAATATGTGTCTTCAATCATAGTGCACAATACATAGGTATTTCCTACTATAAATTTATTCATTCATATATATAACTATAAAATATTTGTAACATTTTGTATTTTCTTTACTCTATACCTTGTACTCTTTATCTCTTTTTATATTCCACCTTATTCATATTATTACCTTTTCTTTATCTTATGTTATTCTCTTCTTATTATTCTTTCTTGAATGTTATTATGATATGATATGATATATTCTCTTCCACACCATTTACATCATTATATATGCTCTAAAAACCATAGGGTACATCTCTTCACTCATTTTTACTTTTCATAAACATAGGTTTACACTTATTTACCTTCTTAACTACCAAAATAGAGAATATATACATATAAACCATGGTATGTATGCATTTTACTTATTTAAATCATTATATATTCTTCATCCAAAATGTCTAAAACATGCCTTGAAACTCCATATGATACTGTACATCAATTTTGGTATGACTGTAGCCTCAACAGTGAAATACAATTTGATTTTAGCATTTGTAGTAGATGTTTTTGCTCTTACAACTTTTTTGAATAAGTATGCCAATATTCACATTTATAGATACCTAAATTTGGTATTGGACACTTGAAACATTGATTTTGACCTATATTTGATATACATGACTTGTGTGAACATATTTGACCCTTGCTCATATTGTCCTTCCCTTATCCTTTTATTTACCTATGTAATTGGACAACCCAATTTGCTATAATTCACATGAAATATATCCTTGGTCTCTACTAGAAAAATATATAATCCTAAGTAGGTTGACACTATATTCTAGATCATTATTTTTTCCTCTTTGGATAGTGTGTAAAATAGTCAAACCACCAACTTCTACTTTTTCTAGAATGTCCCATAGCTTCCAGTGACTAATTTTCAGATTTAATTCTCTCTCTTGGGTTTGCCTATGAATGTTTCACATGTCAGTTATGGGGGAAATTTAAAAGAGTCATCTAAAAATATAAATCTATCCTAAGGGCATTCCTATCTAGACCTATCTTAAATTAACTTAGAAACTGATGCAGGGGCATCTTAGGAATGATCAAAATGGTCTAGGAAGTGTTTCAAGTGTGTGTAAATTTGAATTTGAGTTCAAGTCAGTTTTCTCACCAAAAGGGAATTTCAAAATTTCATAATGTTTTAGTGGATCTAAGTGAGTATTAAAGATGTGTAATTGAGAACTAAATTTGTTTTTTGACCTTGATGGTATATTGAAGATCCTAAAAATTATATGAATATATTTTTCAGCTAAGTGTGAGGTGGTAGTCCACTACCCTACATTGGATTAGGAGTTGCTAGTGAGATCTTGATCAAGAAATAGTTATGAATCTTGTTTTGAGAGTATTGATCATAGTTAGTTAATATATAGTGTAAGATCTAGTATTGGTAAGGAAGTAACCTCTCATCCCATTTGAGGATGATAGAGAATATATATTGGATGTAAAACCTTGTTGAGAAAAGAATGTTTTGGATGCAAGACTTCTGTATGTAATGAATTTACATGGTGGACAAAGTATATTTGTGTTTGAAAGATCATAATGGCGAGTGAATTGTTTGATGTTGTTGATATTATACATGATCATGTTATATAATATATTTTTTTATAGGGAATCCAAGATTAAAGTGGGGTAAATCACTTTTGTAAAGACTGGCAAGTATGTCATACGGGAAATACACTTATACAGGATTGTTGAAGGAGAAAACATAGTAATTTTTCCTTATTTGAATACTATGGATGATTATATATAGAATGTGTTTGAGATTTAAGTGTATATTTTCATAATTTAAATATTATTAAAGGGTTGAAATATTCCTATTGGTTATAAACCTTGTTCCTAGAAAGTACATAGTCCATCAAGTCAAAAAATTTGTACTAAGTGTTTTTGGCATTGTATCTTGTTTGGGATTCAAAAAGGGATTGGAAAGGGTTTAGTATAGTCATAAGAAGTGGTAAAAAACCTATTATAGGTTAAAAATACATTTGGTTAAGATAAAAAATGTAACCCTATGTACCCTATTTGTAAAGGGCAAAATATAGTTATAAGGACTAAATTTTTCATGTTAGTGAATGGCCTGCGAGTTATGAGAACTTTCCCATTAAATGAAAAAGATGTGTAAGCCCTAAATGGACCTATTATAACCTTTATATTGTCTTTAAACCTTTTAAAACGTTACAAATTAATTTATTTGCACTCTCAGGCCTATATAGAGACCTAGAAACCCTGAATCAGGGTTTTTTCTATTGGAGGAGTTTCCACTAGCCAAAAAGGCCCCAAATTTGGTAATTAGGTATATTTTATCAATAAATAAGATATATTTTTTGTTTCAAGTTGTTACCCTCAATATTACATATAGTATCAACTTGAAGTTCTGTAATAAGGCTAAATAGGCCTAATTGGGGTCTGGGATGGTAGAGAAACATAGTGTGCATATGGAGTCTGATAAAATGGAGAAAATGAAAGTTATAAAGGATAAATGGGTCATAGGAAATGGCCTAAGAAAGTTTTTAAAGATTGTATATTTTATAAACTAAGGAGGTTTACCCCTAATCAGTGCTAGTAGGAGATAAGGCTTGAAAGGTGCTTGTGTGAAGAAAGTGAACAAAGAGCTTGAGTTAGTGGCATAAGAAGGGTTATAAAGAGAGTGTTTTTGGAAAGAAGGAGTCTTTATGTGATTTAAATCATCCTTTATTTTTGATGTCTTATTGAAAGATCATATTGACATTGATCATTAAAGAGTGTACCATGAAGGTTAAAGAGAGTACATGAACAAAGAATGATTTCGTTTATTGAAGGATGGTTTGTTGATAGTGAAAATTTCATTTGAAACTAGTATAACATGATCTCATGAATCATTGTAAGGAAAATTATAGTAATTATTATATGATTTCCCCAAAAGGACTATGGGGAATGAGTTTTGAATGAAGCAAAGAGCATCATTGAATGAAAGATAAAGGTAGAATTTGATAGAGAAGTGAATTATCTCTACATCATTTTGGTATCAAAGCCATCTAGATGCTCTGGGAAATTTATATACAGGTTGATTACATTGTGCATGTTGCATGTTTCATGAAGTTGTAGGAAAGCTATCAAGGAGTCTTATTGAGAGACAAAGTAAGACAATAAAAAAGAGAGAGCATGTATGATCTATTTTGTGGTTTATTCTTTGATTTGAGTGCATTTTGATAATATGTGATAGGTGAGGAAATAAAATAGTGAATAATGTGGTGGCAGCCTTGAATCAAGATAGCTATTAACAAGCCCAAGTGAGAGAGAATCTCATAAATAGAGCTCAAGAAAGAAGATATAGTTCAATGTGAAGGACAATAGGTGGAAAGGCCCTAGTGTGGTCTAAGATAGAAATGTTCCAAGTGTGAACCAAAGGAAATGGTCCAAGTGAGACCAAAATAAGGAGAATAATATATGCAAGTGAGATGCTCAAGATGAAAATGAAATAAGAGGTAGAAAGGAAAGTGAGAGATAGGGTTAAGCATGAAAGCTACAAAGAGAAGATGGTTCATGAAGACAAGAAGAAGAAGATTGAGATGGAAGAGATGAGACAAAAAATGGATGAGATGCTAACGAAGATAGAGTAGGTAAAAGAGATGGTGAACCCACACCTTGGATGGGTTATTAGAAATAATCCACTCAAGTGACCAATCAAGAAATTAGTCGAAAAGAGAAGAAGACAAATGATGAAGGATAAGGAGGTAATTAAGCCTCATGTTATGAAATATAATGATGTATTGGTATGTGTGAATGAAAGTTTGAGAGATGAAGAGAAGAATGAGATATTTGGGCTCATTCATAGGCTCAAAAAATAAAAAGAGGAAACTTATGACCAAGTGGTGATCAAAAGAAGTCAAGATGAAGAAGATACTCAAGGTAGAGTCATGTTGATAGAACAAGAAAAAATAGGTCAGCCATTGTAGAAGTAATATAACATGAATAACGAAGAGATATTCACTCAAGAGGATGTAAGTGAAGACAAAGGAGTAATGGGATAGAAACATAAGGAAGGGTATGGAGTATATTCAAGCTTGTATGAGTATTTGAAAAAAGAATATGGATTTCATCCTCATCAAATGTATAGAGAAATGGTTAAAGAGGTTACAAAAAAGAACATAGAGTTGTGGAATGTAGCAATGGTGTCTAAGATAAGGGCATTAACAAAGGAAAAAATAAGTCAGTTATATAGAATCACTCTATGTGAAGAAGTTGCAGCTCTATGTGATAACGTAGTGGATAAAAACATAGCTGTAAAAAATGTAGTGGTAAAAAAAAAGCATGACAAAAATGTCATGAGGAAAAAATATAGTGAGGAAAAACATAGAAGTATTGGTAATTTTGCAAAAATGTCATGAAGATCCTAATTGGGACATTTTAGTGATTATCACATTGTTTATTTATTGTCTAGTTCATTTTGGTGATAGTAGTTAACATTTCATGGTGTAAAATAAATGCACCAAATTTGCAAGAAAAATAATAGAGGAAAATGTGATTTCATAAGTTTGGACCTTTAGTTGAAAGTTATGTCATCTTCGTGACATTACCAATATCGCTATGTTTTTTCCTTGCTATGTTTTGTCCTCATGATGTTTTATCATAATACATTTTTGTCATACTATGTTTTTGTCATACTAAATTTTTACTGATACGTTGTTTACCACTACATTTTTGTCTACTAATTTTTCATAGGATGACAAAGTTGTAGTTGAAGTACAAATGGAAGATGAAGGAGAAGTCATGCAAGGAGAGGAACAAGATGCATTGATGACTGATGCAAATAAGGAGAGTAAAACATATAAAGCAAATGAAGGTGATCGGGAGAAAAAACAACAAGCAAGTAAAGAGGGAAGTTGGATAATACCTCAAGATCATGAGAAAGAACATGTTTTATTTAATGATCTGTTGTATATTTTAGGTATGGCATGGAGGAAGATAGCAAGAGCCAAGACAAAATACAAGTGTGGCAGTCAAGAGCACACACACCTATATGAGTGTTTGAAAGAAGAAGAACATGGTTATCAATATTTTTCTCCCATTGGGATTATGATGTAGGGGCATCTTAGGTATGCTCAAAATGGTCTAAGAAGCATTTCAAGTGTGTGCAAGTTTGAATTTGAGTTCAAGTTAGTTTCCTATATTTCAAATTTTCATAATGTTTTAGTGGGTCTATGTGAGTATTGCAGATGTGTAATTGAGAAATAAAGTTTTAAATGACCTTGATGGTATCTTTAAGGTCATAAAATTGATATGAATATATTTTTCAGCTAAGTGTGAGGTGGTAGTCCACCACCCTACGTTGGATTAGGAGTTGCTAGTGAGATCTTGATCAAGAAATAGTTATGAATCTTGTTTTGAGAATTTTGATCATAGTTAGGTAATATATAGTGTAAGAGTTAGTCTTGGTAAGGAAGTAACATATCATTCCATTTGAGGATAATAGATAATAGAGATTGGAAGTAAAATCTTGTTGAGAAAAGAATGTTTTGGATGCAAGAATTTTGTATGTAATGAATTTTCATGGTGGACAGAGTATATTTGTGTTTGAAAGATAATAATGGTGAGTAACTTGTTTGATGTTATTGATATTGTACATGATCATGTTATATACTAATTTTTTTTAGGGAATACAAGATTAAAATGGGGGAAATCACTTTTTTAAAGACTGACAAGTTTGTCATACATGAAATACACTTATATAGGACTGTTGAAGGAGCAAACAGAGTAAATGATATTTTTCCTTATTTAAATACTATGGATGATTAGATATATAATGTGTCTAAGAGTTAAGAGTATCTTGTAATTATTTACAGATGATTAAAGGCTTGAAATATTCCTGTTGGTTATGAACCTTACTTCTAGAAAGTACATAGTCCATCAACTCAAAATTTTTGTACTCTATGTTTTTGGTATTGCATATCATTTGTGATTCAAAAAGGGATTAAAAAGGGTTTAAGATCATCCTAAGATATGGATACAAATATATTATAGGTTACATATACTTTTGTTGAATAGAAACAACATAACCCTGTGTATCCTATTTGAAAAGGGTAGACTATAGTTATAAGGACCAAGTTTTTTATGTTAGTGAATGGTCTGGGAGTTATGATAATTTTCCCATTGAATGAAAAAGATGCATAAGACATAGATAGACCTATTATAACCTTTATATTGTATTGAAACCTTATAAAATGTTCCTAGTTAATTTATTTTCACTCTCAGGTCTGTACATAACTTATAAACCCAAAATTAGGGTTTTTGCTATTGGAGGAGTTTCCATTGACCAAAAAGGCCCAAATTTGATCATTAGGTCTATTTTATCAATATATAAAATATTATTATGGTTTCAAGTTGGTACCCTCAATATTCCATATAGTATCAACTTGAAGGTCTATAACAAGGCTAAATAGGCCTAACTGAGGTCTAGGATGGTAGAGAAATAGGGTGTGCATGTGGAGTTTGATCAAATGGAGAAAAAAGAAGTTATAAAGGATAAATGGGTCCTATTAAATGGCCTAATCATGTTTTGAAAGTTTTTAGATTTTCCAAATCAAGGAGGTTTACCCTTAAACAGGGATAGTACGGGATAAGGCTTGAAAGGTGCTTGTGTGAACAAAGTGAATAGAGAGTTTGAGTTAGTGGCTTAAGAAGGGTTATAAAGAGAGTGTTATTAGAAAGAAGGAGTCTTGATGTTATTGAAATCAACCTTACATTTTGATGTCCTCTTGAAATATCATATTGGCATTGACCATTAAAGAGTGTACCATGAAGGTTAAAAAGAGTACATGAACAAAAATTGATTTAGTTTATTGAAGGATGGTTTTTTGATGCTGAAAAGTTCATTTAAAACTAGCATATCATGATCTTGTGAATCATTTTAAGGAACATTATAGTAATTATTACATGATTTCCACAAAAGGACTATGGGGAATGAGTTTTAAATGAAGCAAAGAACATAATTGAATGAAGGATAAAGGTAGAGTTTGATAGAGAAGTGCATTAGCTCTGCATCATAAAAATATTTAAAAATTCATTTTCACACCCTTGAGGTATTATCCAAAAGCATCTAAGTCTAAAAACCCTTAAAGTAACAGTGAAATATCCAAATCTAAATATAAAATGCAATGATAAAGTTACATGTTATCAAGTGTCAAAAATGAATGATTTGCATTTAATTCTAGTGGAATACTATTGAACACACATACATAATAGTGGGCAAACATGTGGTTTGAGCTCTCTTCAGATTATTGGAATGTAGGCAATCATCAATCACTCAATGATGAGCGGTTAGGGTTGTCTAACCCATATTTTAACCCACTCATGCCTCACCCTCCTCTTTTTAGGTTGAGTAAGTGTCAAATTATGTCTATGATTTAAATGGAAATGATGAGAAAATTAGGGTTTTTGCACAGTACCTAGGTCAATAATTTACACAAAAATCATCTAGATAAGCAGGTGCAACAATCTATCATAGACCAAATTGAAAACTTACATAGGAATGGTTCTAAAAGATAGTGAACAAATCCAGTTGACAGAGGTGTCTTGAGTGTTCACCTAAAATGTCTTGGTAATTTATGATAATTTATTTTCTAAGTCGATCCATCACTTTTAAGTAAATTTTAGATGACAAACAATGATCAATATAAAACATAATATTAGCAAATTTGATTCTCCTTTGATCATATTTAGATTTAGTAAGTTATATCAATATATTTCAATCAAATTAGAGCTATATCTTATGCAATATGAATTTTCAACACTTTTGAATTATTTATATTTCCTAAATCTCAAATAAGTTAAAAGATTCTATACAATTTTTTTTCTCAAGTATGCACTTTCTTTTGCTTATGTTTACATTACACACCATTTTAACATTTATTTTGGGTACATTTTCCCATCCCTATCAACATGTCCATTACAACTTTAAATATGATTGTTATATAAAAATATCATTATAATAGTGATGTGAATATGGGAAAATGTCATTATAATAATAACATGAATATGAGATAACTTAAAAACACACTTGCCAAACTTGCATTCACCTAGTTAACCTTTTTCAAAAGGAAGCTACAAGCCAATGCCAACTTTTATCACTGCATTGGCTTGAAGCAATGCTATTTCACATATTGGAGTTTGGGATTTGTTAGATTTGGGATTAAGCTCATGACATAGACATTCGGCATTTATATGTAGAATTCAATGTTATATACATGCCTCCCAACCTATCTTAATCCTCAAGAGATAATCATATTAGACTCACAAATTTAGTGTGATATGTCTACTATCTAGATATATCTTAGAATCATAATATTCTTTGCACTTTCTCAATTGATTTCATTAGATATATTCTTCAAAATCCTTACTTTCCTTTGTAAAAATTTGTGTAGATTTTAGGGAAATTATCTCCTCCTTAAAAATTGTAATACAACAGTTGGATTTATAGAATATAAGTTAAATAATCCTCAAAATATAATCATATTAGACTCACAAATTTAGTGTGATATGTCTGCTATCTAGATATATCTTAGAATCATAATGTCCTTTGCACTTCCTCAATTGATTTCATTGGATCTATGCTTCAAAATCCTCGCTTTCCTTTTTAAAAATTTGTGTAGATTTTAGGGAAATTATCTCCTCAAAAATTGTAATACAATAGTTGGATTTATAGAATATAAGTTAAATATTTGTTTTAGGGTCTGTGTTTAGTGTAAAAAAGGTTTTTAAGCACCAACTACTTATCAAGATATTTAATAATACATAATAGTAAAAACAACATGTTTTGTATAACATAATTTAGTCAGGTAGTCCAATATGAGGTAGTCACTTGTTATAATTTAATTTTATTAGGTTTATCTTGGAGTATTTATCTTCTCAATCACAACCATACCTTATCCCTAGAAAATATGTTCAATTCTATGTTGATCATGTATTTCTATATACTTTGGTTTTAACTCCCTTAGCCTTTCTTGTATTTGGATAAATATTTACCAAATAAAATGCTTAGCTCTAACAACTTCCAAGTTCACCTTTTTATATCCCTTAGGTGGATTATTGACACCCATAAAAGACTAAAGGTAACAACCATCACATCACAATTCCCATAATTACATGTAACATCCTTTCTAACAACTTAAGTAGCACATTTAACCCACCATGTTACCAAGGAATCTAGACACCTTCTGCACTAGCACTTGTTGTCTTGATAATGGGCATATACTACACAATGGTCACACCCAAAAAAATAAACACAATGTAACACTAATTTTATATGATACCAATTTGATCCATATTTATGTGGACATTCCACTACAAATTCAACATGAGTCCTAAACTACTCCTAAGAACTCTTCATTGATAATATAGAAATGAAAGTCTTGAATATTAAAAGGAATAATCAAACATGTAAGTAGAGTAATACAAAAATAATAAACATGTATATATAGAAATAACAAAATAAGAAACATAATTTTAAAGAGAGGCAAGATTGCCCTAGAGAAACCCAATTTGAGAAACTCCAGAAGAGTGAGGGATCTTCTCCTCTTGTCATTATCTCATTCTACAACTACAAGTAAACTACCTTCTCAAGGTGTTAATAGAAAATATTTGCATTAAAACATGTACAAAAACTCATACATGCTTTGAATCTTTCTAACTCACACATTTATTTTCAGACTCCAACTCCACAACACACACACACAATCAAGAATAATTTCTATGAAATCATTCTATGACTAAATGAGTTAAATGAATCATTCCATGCTGATTCACCACCTTCACTCAATTAAATGGAAGATTAAATATAATAAGTATGATTCCTTTTTAATGACCATATCAATGTGTTTTATACAGTTATACACATATCAAGCTTGAATGAGAATTCCAAAAGAATTAGAGAATACAAAACACCATTTGTAATCATTGATCTATCTATTCTTTATGTTTCAGTGAAGCTTCCACTTCATGTAGAGTAAAACCATTATGGTGTTTACAAAAATTTTAATCTTGTTACATATTTATCACTTAAAGTTAATTAACTACTATAATGGTCACCAAACATCCTTGGTAACTACGTAATTGATACCTATTTCAATTGGCAACTCACAAATAAAAACTACACCAACTTTTAAAGGCCATATATTTTGCATATGAATTCAGATTCAAATGTTTTTTTTGAAATTGCATGCTTTTTTTAGATGAATTAAAATATGTATGATTAAAAAAAAAATTAATTATACCTATTATTTTAGCCTCTACTTCAAACCTATATGTTTTTGAGGTCATACCATGACATAACACCTTCATGAACCTCGTCAACAGTTACTCAATATAACCAACTAAAAAGGAGTGATATAAAAATGAATTAAAGTGATTTAAGTTACATTCTTATTTATAATTAGAATAATTGGTTAGTTATCTGATTTATGTAACACTAGTATTCCATTATATGGATCAATAGAACAATGCAATTTTATAGCTAATAAATACCCCAGGTTTAATTTTAGGTGTCTACATATTGCCTCACTTCTGACTAAAATCAGTGTTGATCATGATGTGAGTACATAAGAGGTTTGTCATATGTGTATATTTCCACTCATGTAATTTTCAACTTCTCATTTATTACTTTAAATGTTGGTTGGAAGGTTTTCTATGCCTTGTCTCCTAATATTCATTATATTCACTTTCAAATTCATGTTTTCATGATGCATACATAATGCAACCATGTGATTTTGAGTTTTTTCAGATACCATATTTTGGAATTATGAAAAAAGTCACAATGATAAAAATGGAAGAGGGAAGTGTTATATATTTTTTGGATCTCACCCTATTAATTTATCATGCCATCAAAATATTTTGATTTCTATAAAGGATTTTACATGAGTGAGATACTCTTGTAAAAACCATTATGTAACATTATTCTCAGTATAGGTTCCTTCAAAGATAATTTTTTTCCAAGTTGGGAATGAACAAGCACCACTTACCATCTATGGCATGTTGAATGCACACCTCTCAATAATGGACCAATTTTTTATGAATACCCATCTAATGAGTATGTCATTAACCATTAAACCATGTATCAAGATGAATGTAAGTTTTTTTTTTTCTCATCTCCATCCCAAAAATGAACTAAAAATAAGTGACATGGACATGCTTGGCTATTGTGGCTTTGACATCAATCACAACTGGAATGCTATAAAATGTCTCCCCATATTTTCAAGAGATAACTACCTCCTTGATAAACTTCAACTGAGTGTCCCACCACATCAATCATATTTTTTTGTACATCTCTCCTACACTAGACACTATTTTTCTCTAATAATGACTTGCATTTTATATTATTCTCCAACACATAAATTAACATGGTATCTTGTCATCCCTAAAAATGATAGTGTAGGGAAGTGCAAGGACTAAAAAATTATATTTTATCAACAACATAAAACTTACATTGACTTCACATGTGATCCAAAATATATCACCCTTGTTATTGATATCTCCAACTTGAGTTGCATCCTTCAATATTAAGTCATCCACCATAGAAGTTAGCCTTCCCATACCTATAAAAGACATGAAACGTATTAAAAGATAATTACTTGGATATTTTTAATAATATTTGAAGCATGTGTTATAAATTCTAATTGATGAAATGAGATTCATAGGCCCAAAGTTATTGTAAAACATTTAAGAGTTCTTGCCTTAGGCATTACCCCACCATTTAAAGGCCCCATTTGATGCACACCCAATTATTCTTTTTGGTGACCTTAGGTAACTAATACTAGTGAAGCAGATTCCAATGTATGGTGGAAAATTATATGGTTCATCCCATTGGTGAATCTTTAAAAAAATTATTACATTAGATATAAACTTCTTTCAACATGGATTTAACCAATGCTAATCCACTTTTCATAGCCTTTTTATCAATCTTATAAATGTAGAACCAAAACTAGATGACTAGAACCTTATCAAACGTTACATAAATGCCTCGTTCTCACTTGAATAAAAAGAAAAAAATAATTATTCAACACATTTGCATGAAACAAAAAACATGGATTTTTACGTAATAAACAAATGCTGAAGTCACTAGGTGTCCTAATTACACATAGTAATGTCGAGCATACCATGGAAAAAAATCAACCGACCAAGATGATTATCAATTAAAGGTGAAAGTAATTTTATCTTGAGGATAAACAATTGTGATCACATCCTATCTATGGGTTTTTTCAAGCCTATTAAATAGTGTTATTAGGAAAATCCTTGACATTATCTATAGACCTGGAATAAAACTGCCATATTTCCAATAGTTACCCTTGTCAAATTTAAAAAATTCAAAGTTCCAACATGGGATCCAAACCATCCAATGTGTGTAACAATTATTACATGTGACTTTTGGATACCTCAAACAAATTTCCCACAAAATGACATAAAATTTAACAATACATAAATCATAAGGTCTTACCTTACATAAGTAAATAATAGATATTGGAAGCACCAATTGGAAAAAATTAACATTTACTGTAATCTATAGAGTTCAGTTATTGAAGGCTAACCTTTTAATATCCTTTACCTTATCATTCCAAAGGTATGATAAAATGTAATACAACCTGTATGTTTAAATAAAAAATCAAGAAGAAACTCAATTCCATTCAATATCAACAATGATAATTGGCATCCCTCCCTTCTAATTGGCATGGCCATCTTTATAAATAATTATTGTGAGTTATTAATTATTTATAACTTCGTTAAATGTTAAATAAATAAATAGACATAGTCCATATGTATGAAACATTTAAAAATTGAATGGATATTTTATAAATAAATATACATGTTTCACATGATGCAATGATGCTTATTTAAAAGATATATAGGAGAACTATAACTATGTGGGGTTGGGTTGGAGGATTTGCTATTTTTATGTAGAATAGTATGATAAAATTTTAGTGACCTAATCTATGATCTAGGCCTTGATCTTCAATGTCTGACTTAGGAATGCTAGATAGAGTGTTGTTTAATGCTTTGATCAATGAGAGTGATTCATTATAATGATCTTGGTCCAAAGGCTATGCCTTTTAATAAGTGGACGGATAAAAACTAGTCAAAGGAATATCCCAAGGCTATAACATATTATAGGAAACATTATCGAAGTTGTTGCTAGAATCCAGATAATGCGAATGCAATGGAGATGTGATCACACGAGATGAAGCAAGTGCACACCACATAGATGCTAAAGCAATTTGAAATTATACAAGAAGCTAAATTGCATAAGACAAAATGGAGAAAACCAAAATTTGATTAACGTGAGATGGCCAAAGTGAAGAATACATATAGGAGAGCACATAAGTAACTCCTCCACAAAAGGTGGCCAAGGCACCCCAAGAATAGACTGTAACTCCTCAATGAAAGGTGGTGACAAGGTGCTAAGAATAGAGAAGTAACTCCCATCAAGGGAGTTACTTATGACATTCTTATGACACCTATGACACATCTATGACACACATCTCCACATAAGCTAGCCTATCCCACAAATGTAGGAAAACTCCATGTAAGCACAAAAAATACAATTTCCCTAATTAAAAAATAGGGAAAAATAAAAACCTACACTAATAAACATCTTTTATGGTTTAAGGCTTATGATTTTCAAGTAAAGAATCAATTATTTGGAAGGTTATGCCATAAAGTTTGCCAAACCATATCCCATCTGGGTTACCTGTCACTGAATCAGTTATGTATTATGGTTTTGGTGAGGTTCACCCCCATCATTAAATATTAAAGGCACCATGATAGAAGACTCCAAAATTAATTATGATGCTCGAGACTAAAAGGTGGCCCCTCAAATGTCCAAGATTCCCCCTCCAATGGTTATGCAAAATATGAAGGAAAGATCTTAGTATGGCAATATGGTATATGATATATAATATGGTGGCATCGCATGTTATAGAAAAGTGGTAAGGTATGACATCACATGTTATGGAAAGGTTGTAAGGTATGGCATCATATGCTATAATATATGAGACATAATGGGTTTGGATTAAGGCAAAGAGTATATTGAATTAAAGTAGTGAGTAAAGTTGACCTCAAAAAGATATGGGATGTCAACAATTTGGATAACTACCATTGTAATATCCATATAAAATATAATATCTTGGTGTTGAACTTACCATAAGATGGAACTGACGACTGAACCAACCCACTGTAGACTGAAAGGCATTAAAATTGGTTTATTTTGTTCACTCTTCCCTTTAAATCCCTAAAAATTTCATTTGAAATTTCATGGAATATTTCTCTACTCTAATTCATATTGTTAAGGCTTTAATTATTCAATTAAAGAATTTAATTGGGATATGTGTGTGTGTGTACATTTATTTTGTTAACTTTTTTGGGCCTTGTAATAGAAATAAATTACCTCATAGTTTTAGATTTCAAAGAGAGTGTTTTGTTACTTTCATAGATTTTTATATTATAATTTATAAATTTAAATTATATTTTATTAGTTTGCTTGATTTTTTTTGGTGTATATTTATTTTACTATGTAGTAAGATAATGGTTTAATGTTTATATCACAATGCTTGCATAATGTTTTGACATATGTATTGTATATGCTTAGATGCCAACAAAGGAAGGTTGGGGTTATTGAGGGGTCAACCTCAACTATAATAAATAAATATTTTCAAAAAAAATAAAGAATAAAAAAATAAGAATCTTGCAATGGAAGGCTATGGAACCGAAAGAATCTTAAACCTACCAAACATTACAAAATCTCAAATGAAGGCCTTACTTATAAATTCAATCAAATAAATATAGGAGGGACTCCACAAAAAATAACCCCCAACCTTTAGAGCTTGTCTCTTCAGATTAAAAAAGAAGATTCTCTCTCATCAGTAACCCGATAAATCTTAAAGATTCTCTTTAAGATCTAAAATTCCCTTCCCAAGAGGAGAAAACATAAAACTCAATGGTAGAGGAAATTATTTACAAATATTACACATATTTGGATTTATTGCACTATCATGCAAAGTGTAGGAAACAAATTCCCCAAATATATATATAAAATTCCATGTTTTACCCCCTCAACCTAATGCATTGTAATCCTTGAAAGATACCCATATTGGACTCATGAATTTATTGTGAGATTTGTGTTATTTATGTATTTAGGTGTCTTGGGAAAGTGGGTTTACATCAAAGTACTATAGGTTTAACTATGCAATATGCAATTAAATCTACTCAAATATAAGATCATAAAATTAGATTCAATTGTTAATTTTTTTAGTTTAATAATTGATAAGATGAAAATTTAGAGGATTATATCAATGGTAAAATAAATTTAAGAATAATTATCACTAGTTGAAAACAAAGTTATTGTTTTTAGGATAAGACAGTGAAAACATAGAAAACTCACAATTCCTTAAGCTCTATGATAGAACCATACACAATGCATTTCTAGAAAAGAATAGACAAAAATAATTATTTGAAAAATTTATTTGTTATGTCTAAGGTTTTGAAACCTTTGCTCATCTTTCTAAAATTCTATGTAGATATCCATGAAATTGATCTCCTTCTTCAAAACCCTAATAAGGTAGTTGAAATTGTGGAGGATAAGGTAAGGATTTGATTTTGGGTCTATGTTCAGGGTCAAAAAGGTTTTCAAGAACCACTACTTAAAGTCCACTCAATAGCTCACAATATCAAAAACATCATGCCATGTATAATAAAATTCAACTAGGCTATCTAATGTGATGGATTGTCTAATCTATTGTGACTTTCAACACTACAATGAATGTGTGATTATTTTTAAGATGAAATAGTAGATATTAGTTTCTCTTCATATTTCCTTAGATTCTTGTATATTTACTCTAAATGTTTGAATTAGTTAATTTTCACTCATTCAATATATGTACCTATCATATCTAAAATGCACTAATTCACTTATGTATTTATAGACTTATCAAATTAAAATTAGGACCATATTCGAATACAAGTTGACACATAATGGTTGGAAAATGTAAACAAAACTAGACCCAAAACTCTAGAGGACCCAAAACTAGGTTATAAGGGTCCAACCCTAGAAATGTAGTATATGTTTATGGTAAAATCCATAGAAACATAAAAAATAGGAGGGGAAAAGAGAGAAATATGAAAGAGATAAACAAAGGGTGACATTATGGGTAACATCAAGAAACATGGGGAAAAGGTGACAATAAAAAACTAAACTAAACCAATGATCGACAACACATGGGTAAATGAAACCATTCCATGACTAAATGAGTTGAATGAATCATCCCATAATTGACTCATCCCTTTCAGTCAATCAATGGATGATTGACTCCAATGTATTAAATTCATTTGTAATGATCCTTTAAATGTACTTTATACAATTTGACACCTTATCAAGCTTAAATAAAATTATTAAAAGGCTTAGAGAAGAAGAAAAACCATTTACAAATGTTAATCTACCTATTCTTTGTATTTGGGTGAAACTATTACTTCATACAAGTGAAGCCACTAAAGTGGTTATGAAACTATAAGGGTGGTTATGTATTATTAACTTAAGGTTGCAAAAGCATTTGGATATTTATATTATCATCACTTTCTTTACTCGATGGCTTTGTAACCCTAAATTTTACACCAACTTATGAATAACATATCCTTTTTATATGAGCTTAGATTAACATTTTTTTTATAATTCTATAAATTTTATATAGGGATACATATATGTAATCCAAAACTAAATTTGATGAATTATGCTTATTATTTTAATCTCTACACCAAACTTGTATGTTTTGAGGTCGTACCATGGTGCAATATCTTATTGAATCCTATTAGCCATTAATCTCACTAACACTATTGATCCAATATTTAGATAACACCTACAGAAATAATTATTGGAAATGAGATCAATACTATCAAATGTAAATCACATGATACATCTATCATCTTAGGATAGGTCCCATGACCTGGTCTTGCAAAAAGTAAACTACTATTTCTTTGGCTACTAAGAGTATTGAGTATAGTAGAGTAGTCATTGCCAATAGTAAGTTAGTTTAGATTTGATGATTTATTTTTAAATTTATATTTCCATAGACTCATTCCACTCTTCTTTGTTGTGATAATTAAAGTGTCCATATTTCTTACAGCCTAGTGGAGCACCAACACACAAAGCACATTGAAAACTACATAAATTATATTCATAAATTAATATAAGACAAGGACGTTGATCTTAAGTTTTGTTGAAAATACAATCAAGTTGAAGACATATTCATGAAATATTACTTGAGGCTTGATTTTTTCAACTCAAGAAAATTTTGGGAGTGAAAAATGATGTTTTCAAAGGGGGATAGTTTAGTGATTCCTCCATCATTCCATTTGTCAAAGTACATCCTAAGGGGGATGTTATCATATTTGTTTACTTATGTAGTATTGAGTGTTTTTAAGGTGAACATTTATTATTTATTCATAATTCATTGGTTGACACTAATTGGTGCATATGTACTTACAACCTATTATTAAAGAAGATGATTAATTAAGTAAATACTTAATTGACTTTTACTAATAATAGTTTTATCATATTCGATTTGTAAGTACTCCTTATAATCCTAAACCTAAATATATCCTCATATATTATCTATATAAGAACATACAAGGCTCTTGGGTGGAACATATTTTGGATAAGAGTTAATGTTATAGTAAAAAAATTAGGCCAGTGCTCTTAGTCAAAAGAGATAGCAATGCTACTTAGATGAATTTTTGTTATTTTTCTTTCAAGCTTTCATAGATATATTTTGTAGAGATTGTGGGTGTTTTTGCTATAGTAGATAACATGATTATGGATTCTACACAATAATTTAATAAGACACACCTCAAAGTGGTGAAAAATATAGACATAAAAAAATGGCTCCATGGTATTTGTTAAGTGTTAATTAATATTAATTTATCAAACTTATGCTACCTAACTTAGTTTAAATTGGGAAATATGGACTCTCTTATTCACTTAAATCTTGTTAAACCCCCCACACATGCATCCTTTATTTTATCTTTAGATTATTTTGTGCATCCCCTAACTTATCATTATCTTACCTTGTGCTTTTTAGAGCCCCTTTAAATTGAGTACCCATGTCCCCATTTTTAACCCCCTTTAGGTCCTAGTCATTGGAAGTAGGCACGAGTGATTATATTGTATAATTTGATTTCAAATTTAATATATAAATAAATAAGTGTTGTAATTCATTTTAAATAAAATTTTATTATTACACAATATTTTATTGAGCACTAAGATGGACTTAAGAGAGATCTAACAACCATGAGAGAATTTGTCATTTTTTGAAGCTAGAGATTTCTCGTGAAGTAGTTTTGGCATATATACTAGGGTTCTATCTACATTATACAATTTATGATGTTATTTCATTTTAATCAATTTTATTATCATTGATATTTCATAATTCCCACCCTTTAATAGCTTTTAAAATTAGAGTGCCATGTTCCATATCCCTATGGGAGTTATAACATAACTAAAATTCATTCCTAAATATTGTGTAAAATAAAATTGATGTGGAACATTTTTCAAGAGGAATTGTGTCTATCACTGTGCGATAAATTTACTTGGTTTACCTCCTAACTAATTTTTTTAGTAGTTTTATATTGATAACATTAAAAATGGTTAAGATGTGGATTTTATAATCAAAATAAATGAGAATAACATTTTAACATCATGAGAAATCAAATATAATCATACATCTTATAGTCATCAACAAAAGTGTGATTCATCAAGTTACATTATACAATTACATTGTTGTTGTTCACAGTTGAAAGGTAATTGCATAATATTTTTAAAATGTCTGTACAATATGCACATCAAAAGTCAAGAGCAAAGAGGGAAAAAATTACCAAACATTGTAGAAAAGTATATAATATAATTAGTAGCACAGTGGATAAAATAAATGCCATTTAAAAATGTCAAAAAATTTAAGGATTGGAATGAAAAGGAAGAAAATATTAACAATGGATAAAATAAATGTTAATTTTAATTTAAAATAGCTACCAGGTACAAAGTTTGATTTGGTTCAAAGAGTAAATAAGTATGGTGAATTCTCTTTCTAGATTTTGATGGCATCTGGAAATTATTGATAACAAAATGGATTTTCTAAGAGAGACCGTGAGTCTTTCCTTGGGTCTAATTAATGGGTTTCAACAAATTAACTATTATTTATTAGTAAAATGAAAATGGTATTTATTGGTAGGATGCCACTTTGAGTTCTTGTTTCCAACCTAAAAAAAGATTCTTTCCATGATATTTCTTACCAACTTAAAGACAAATATAAAATTTAATTATGGACCTAAATGATGAACCCATTAAGACTCAATCCCTCCCTTGGCCAAAGGGGATTCACAAGAGGTTGTTTTGGTTTCTAAGGATCACTAAAAAAGGCCAAAACTTCTAAGACTTATTCACAATACTAGATTCTCCAAGTATAAACCCTAAGCTAAGAATCCTCAAGTAGAATGGTGGAAGAGCAGATTGTAAATAAGCGCGAACACATAATAACTCTCTATTGCATATTAAAATAATGATGTAATGATCTTATATATATAGGTGGATTTGAACCTAATCCCTTCCAAAAATCTTGGTTGATAGGGTCAACCAAGTTGACCTAGAACAATTTTAGATAATTATTCACTAGGTCAGCTAAAGGCCAAACTAGTTCTTAAGTGAAAATCACCTAAAATTGTACAGGGTCAACCCAATTGACCTAGCATAGCTAACTAACAAAAGGGACTTAAAGTGAGAAAAATAAGGATGTAAAGTGGGAAAACACTAGAAGAGTGTGCAAAGGAGGGGTAATAGCTTAGGGAATGGTTTTAGGATTTAGTTGGATTGGTAATATGTGGCAATAAGGGACATATTTTTGGGAAGCACCAATGGTTTACCCACCCCTTTCTTAGTGCACCCTTTAAGGTGTGCACTCAAAGAGATTGAGTCTTGATGGGTTCTTATAAGATGTAAAACATCATTAATTGATAAAAATTGAAAATATTATGTGTATACATATGCTCCTCTGTAAGCTCATCATGTATCACTAAGGTGTAATAGGGGATGGTGCTTCAAGAAAGAAAATAAGGACACATAATATTGAGGTTAAAAAAGTTGCAGTATTTTAAAGCAAAAATAACTGAAAGCAAATGAATGAAAGGAAAATAAATTAAAAGTAAATGACTAAAAAGTAAATGTGATGCGTACCTTGACTTAACTTTATCATTGGATGATTTTTTGTTGCCTTTTTAGTTTTGATTGTGTAGGGCATAAAAACTTCTTCTGACAAACCCAAAAATACAAAACTAAAGAGCAAAAACAAACAAACGTAGGAAAGCCAAGATAACTGGTGATATGAGGATGGGATGTACTTGAAAATTTGGTAATCTAGGGTGACACATGATATGTTACAACAAATGAATAAATCAAAAAACAAGAGTAAATCGGGTAACCAAAAAGCCAAGGCTGTCAAAGACCAAAAAACTAAATCAAGTAAACCTTAAGTAAGAAAGGCAAACTCACCAAGTCAAACCAAGGATACATGTCAAAAATAATGGTAATCAAACATCAATGTAAAAGTAAAGACAAAATGGTAAAACAAATTTTATGAGTGAGCAATAACAATCCTTATCTCAATCAATAATGGAAAAAGGTACATGAAAAGGGAAAACATTAAGGAGTGAGAATTAATAAGCTAACCTCACTTAATAATGGAAAAAGGGTATAGAATCAGGTGCCCATAATAGAAGGGTAGTAAAACAAATGATAAATGGTAAAAAAAAGCAAAACAAGTATAGGAATGTAGTTTTATGGTATAGAGAAAGTAATCCATAGTTTCTCAAACATGTTTCACTTTTAAGGATAGATAAAATTGAAAAAAAGTAGTGCTAGCATGTTTTTAAGATGTGAAGAAGAAGGAATTAAAGAATAAAGGAAAATAGATTTGGAATCACACATATTTGTCAAGGGGGGAAATGAAATGGGTAGAGGGGAAAATGAAGGACAAACCAAGGTAGAGGAACTCTTTATCAAATTTAAGACACTCAAATTAAGTTTGTCAAAACAAGAGGACTTTTGACCTTAAGGATTCCAAAGAACTTCTCTTAGCCACACAAATGTTAGGTTAACAAATGCAGTATATAGATCATCCCATGAATCCTATATACATGAAAAGTAAAATGGATCTACTTTCTCACAATGTGTTCTCTATTGCTCAAGATCCCTTATAGAACCATCAATCTACTGCAAAAATTGATTACTTGCATGAGAAATTAGGTAGCACCATAGAGATTGTTGAATTCCCCTATTCCAATCTACTATCCTATTGCATCCCAATGGACTTGGCTCTATGTGAGGCCAAATATGGAGTTTATCTTTGATTGGAGATAGGGGATGTGCTTGGAATCACATATTTTGGTATGATTTTTACTTTTGAAATTTATATGGTGCCTTTTATATATCATTGCCTTCTATTTCAAATGATTTGGATTTTAACTTTCTTGATGTATTTTTCTATTCCTCCTCCATGTGGATTTGGAAAACCAAACATGGGTGTTAAATATGACTTTCATTTGAATACTTGGGACTTGGTTACTAAGAGAGATAACTTCAAATAGTATGGGGTCTAAAAGTCTCATAAATATAGGTGAAATAAAAATGCTATCTTGACTTTGACCTTGTTTTATCTAATGTGGAGTGAAAGCAAAGGAAATCAAGAGGAATGACACATGAAATAATTTGAATTACTTCAAATCATAATTTTTTTTGAAAAAGGGTGAAAAATGGATACAATGAAAATAAAGTGTGATTATTTATCATAAGAATAAAGAAAATGGAGGAAAACATGGTAACATAGATTGTTGTGCAAATTCTATTGATCAAAAGAAGTAATAGCTAAAATTGAGAACGAGGATAAAAAAACATTTTATTATAAAAGGAATGACAAGATGGTAATTTTATGAGGAAGGCTAGGTCCATCCATGGTCTTACACTACAAATCATAAAAGAGAAACCCACAAACATACCAAAAAGCATGCAAAAAATAAATGAGAAAAATATGGTAGTTTGTGAGGAATGCTTAGGTCTTATCCATGGTTTTACACTGTAACTCACAAAATAGAAACCCAAGGGGTACCAAAAAGTGTGTAAAAAGAGTATGAAAATAAATAATACTATGGTACATCATGATGAAGACTAGGTCCTATCCATGGTTTTACAATGCAACTCATGAGAGAAAGAGGAAACCAAAAGACCGAAAGGGAAGGACTAAAGGTTTGTGAAAAGAGAGAACTGCTACAAAGGGAGAGACCCATATAAGTAACCTAAAAAAAGTGTTAGATAGATGTAGATATAAAGAATGAAAATAAGGAAATGTTTTAGGAAAATTACTTTTTAAAGAATTATGCATTGGTGGGCTCTTTGAAAACATGGCATTAATTAGTTTTAAGGTGGTAGGTACTTTGACCAAGAATATCTTTGACTAAATAAGGACCCCACCATTTTTGGGCATATTTACCTTCTTTATCATGGGTGTAATCTAATTTAATGACAAGATCACCAACATTAAATGTGCAAATTTTGACATGTTTGTTATATTGTTTGGAAATATGAGCCTTATATTATCAATTATGTTTCAAGGTAGAAAGATGGTGTTCATCAAGGAGATCAAGAGCATGAAAGTGAGAATTATGTAATTATTCATTAGGAATGATACCATGAAGAGATATATGGAGAGAGGGAAGCTCAAACTTTCAATGGAAGAATTATTTCACAACCATAAACTAGAGATAATGGTGTTACCCCAGTGGTAGTATGTATGCTAGTTTGATGGGCCCAAAGAGCAGGGTAAAGGTAAATGTGTCAATCCATGTGGGTATCATGAATTATCTTTTGGATAATTTTGTTTAGAATTTTGTTAGTAGATTTAGCTTAACCATTGCATTATGAATGACAAGGCATGGAAAATTTGTGATTGATCTTAAATTTAGCACAAAGTTATTTGATGTCCTTATTTTTGAAATTACCACCATTATCTGAAATGATAGTATGGGGAACACCAAAGCAACAAATGATTTGATTAAGGATAAATTTGGGAATGGTGTTACTAGTGACATTAACAAGGGGCATGACTTCAATACATTTGGTAAAATATTTGATAGTGGTGATGATAAAAACATGTCCATCTTGGAAGCGAGGTAGTTTATCAATGAGATCTAATCCCCATATAAAGAATATCCAAGGAGATTTAATAGTTTGAAGCTCAACTAAAGGTGAATGAATTATATCATCATGAAGTTGGAAATGAGTACATTTTTTAGCAAATTTGATTGCATATTTTTCAAGAGTAGGCCAAATGTATCCCATATGTAGGCTATAACATGTCTATTGTAGTGACCACCTCAAATGCCCACATGTGCTTATTCAAGAAGAGGAGGGACCTCATATTGAATAACATAACAGAGCAAGGTACCTTTAGTATTGCGATAATAAAGGATGTTATATCTAAATACATATTTGAAACTTGTTTATGAATGCGTGTCTTTTTGTGAGAGTCTAAGTTAGGAGGATAAATTTGATGTTCGAAGAATATAATAATGTCTTTGTACCATGGGCTTTGTCAAATGGTAACAACCTCGATGTGGTAGATAAGTGAATCTAATGGTTGTGTAAAAGATGGAGATTTTATTATTTATATAAGAAAATTAGGATAAAAAATAACTTGGTGGGGATGAAAGAGAGAAGTTGAAGAAGCTAGGGAATCAACAATGGAATTTTGATCTCTAGGAATATGATCAATGGTGAAAGAGATGAAATCCTTAGCAAGAGTGGTTGTAATATGATGATAGGTAATGAGATTTTTGCTTTTGCATTGATACTCACTAGAATTGATGCTAGATAAGTTGAGAATCACCTAAAGCATGTAGGTATTGGATGTCTATATCAAGAGCAACTCTCATGTTGAAGATGAGGGCTTCGTATTCAACCATATTATTGGTGACATCAAATGTAAAATGAAAATCTAAAGGTATGATCTTTCCAAGAGGACTTGTAAGAATACAACCTGCCCCAACTCTTTGAAGGCAATTAACACCATTAAAGTGAAAAGGTCCAAGTATCCTCATGTAAGTCAACATTAATTTTAGGAAGCTCTCTGGTAACTAATTTAAGTTTAGTAGTATTGAGGGAAATAGAGGATTCATGAATGTTAGTAAATTCAAGATGAGTAGTAAAGTTATGAAAGTAATCTTTAATTGAGATATCTTGATTGAGACCGTTAATATAGAGAATATTATCATCTAGAAGGCTATATTAAAGGTGATTGGTAGCTATCAAAAGAGTTGTGACAAGTTGATCAGCTATGGCCTACCCTTTAATAGATTTTTGAGTTACGATGCGGAGATCAAATTCCATAAGGAGGGCCATCGATTTGCCAATTCTATATCTAGGAAGAAAGGTTTTGGAGAAAAAGTGATGAAGATGGTTGGAATGAATGATGACATAAGTAGTATGGTAAAGCATGTAATGGTGAATATTTTCAACTATGAAATAGATAATGAAACAATCATGTTTGAGTTTGGTATAACATGTTTCATAATCAATAAGGCTTTGGTTAATATAATAAATGGCATACTCTCTTCTAGTATCATATTGTTGGGAAAGTATTTCCCCAACTAATATAGGTGTGGAGGTGTGAAAGAAGTATATAGAATCAAGGGTCAATCATTGGAAGGAGGGTAAAGTGTGGGAGGGTGAAGCAATGATTCTTTCATGTTATCAAAGGATTTTTCACATGGGTCCATCCATTCTAAGGCATTACCTTTATTAAGAAGATAATTGATGGAGTGGATATGATAATCCATTTTGGGGATGAATCATCTCACTACTCAAAGTTGCCTAAGTAAATGTGAATGTCAAGAATGGATCAAAGAATGGGCATGTTGATGATAGCACTAATATTGGTAGGGTCAACATAGATGCCATGGAGAGAGACTAGGAATCCTAAAAATTTTCTAGATGTGACACCAAAGACACATTTATAAGGATTTAGTCTAACCTAGTATTTGAGAAGATGGTCAAAGATGATAACAAGATCTGATAGATGAGTTTTATGAATTTTGGATTTAGAAATGAGGTCATCCACATAGGTTTCAACAAATTTGTGGATAAGATCATGAAATATATGGGTCATTTCTCATTGGTAAGTGACTTTGACATTTTTGAGGCCAAAGGGCATTTTGACATAGTATTAGGTGCCCCATTCCATGGTGAAATTGGAATTATGTTGGTCCTTTGGGATAATGTGAATATGACTATAGCTTGAGAAGCCATCCATAAGAGATAACAATTTGCAACCATCTATGGAATCAATGATGACATCTATCAAAGGTAAAGGGAAGTTATCTTTGGGAAAAGTGAGGTTAATATTACAGAAATAAATACAATACAAATGACCATAGTGACCTTTTTTTGAATGGGAATAATGTTAGAAACTCATTCAGAATAGTCTAATGCTTTGATAAATTTGGCATCAAGTAATTTGATGATTTCCTTGTGATATGAGGTAGAAACCTTGGGAGGAAATTTCCTTTACTTTTGATGCACATGTTTAGCATCAAGAAAAGTAATAATGTTATGAACCACAATGTTAGGGTCAATACTAGGCATGTCCTTATAGGACCAGGTGAAAACCTCATGATACTTATCAAAGAATAAGCTAAAATTATCATTTTTGGTAAGTGAGAGTTCATAAGAAACTATGACTAGTTGAGGACAAGATGGAGTACAATATTTAATGCAAGTGGTTTCTTCAATAAGCATGGCATTGTCATATTATAAGTGGTATGGTGCATTAGGTAAGGAAGAGATTGGATTAGTTTTAGGATCAATGCTAGCAATGATGTTGTTGAAACAAGGGGTTTTAGATTTAAAATTTCCAAGTTTATGATGCTGCTAAGGAAGTTTAGGTTCTTGGGCATGAAGTATTTCAAGAATAGGTTCATCACTAGGCAAGGTGGGAAGAGGACCATAATACTCAAAATCTACTTTGAGATGTATAATTTTATTACCATCGTGATCATACTCATAATGTATTTGAAAAACATTAGTCGCCTTGGCATCTAGTGTAATCTCAAGATTAGGAGAGGTATATGGATCAAAAGGGATTGGAATGTCATTGGGTTTAGTGATGGGAGAAGGATTAGGTAATGATTGGATCCAAAGGTGGTATAAGAGATGCAATAATTTTTGGAGATTCGAAAGGTATAATTTGCTCTACCACCCAAGGGGTATCAAGAATCAGAGAATTGGCAAGAGATACATAACCTTTAGGATCTAAGTCAAAATCCATATAAATGGTATGGACATCTCGATTAAAAGCATGAATTTGAGCTAAGGTTTTTTGATAATGCTAGACATCCAAGTCTCAATATTGAGCTTGGGTCATTATGTAATTATCATCATATGTTGGAGAAATTATACATGCTTGAGATTCAGGGGGAGTTTCATAAGGTGAAATCCCCATATTATTGAATGTATGGGGAGACATGATGAGAGGATCTTGAAATAATTTGGCCACTCCAAAATAATTGCAAGTGAAGGCATCTTTGGGTAAAGAAATATCTTGAGCATTGCATAGAGGGGGAAAATCAGTAATCTCATCAATAGGAGGAATAATATGGTCCCTAGGTACTAAATAAGGAGGAAGCCACTATGAAATGTATGGAGGTAGCTTGGTAATATTGAAAGTATGTTATAAGTCATTAGGTTCATCATCATCAAAATCCATAAGAGTGACTTGTAATTTAGGATTGATGTTGATGAACTCAGGTAAAGGAGAACTATTGATCTTAGGAATGGTAGGAATATGATACTAAGATTTGGGATTAGGAAGTTGAATATTCCATGGGTTGGGATCGACTTCATGCTTTTATCATTTCCCATTATGTAATAATTTAATGCATTGGATACCGAAAGAAGTAATAACCCTCATTCTATGAGTCCATGGGAGACCAAGGAGTATATTATACGATAAAGGTAAATGAAGGACCATAAACTTAGTTTGAATGGTCTTATATCCAATGGTTAATGGAATCCAAATGTAACCAAGTGGCTTTTGATTAGTCTTATCAAAACCATGGTAGGTAAGATGGGTTTATTTAAGATGATCCTTGCTATAATTGAGTTATTGGATAAGCCACAAGGATGTCACATTAATACCAGAGCCTTTGTCAATTAGACCTTTATGAATAAGGGTAGTATTAATGACCATTTTAATAAAGAGTGAAGGATCATCAACATGAAGAATAATTTCATCATTGATCATGTCTTCTTCAAGGAATTTGATAGAAGGCTTGGAAGAAGAACACATAATTTCAATGGTATTTACATTAGTAGGTTGAGATTCAATAGAAGGCAGTTGTTCATCTATAGAGGATGGATATTTAAATTATTGGGGTTATTGCATAAGTAATTTGTGATGATAGAGAGAAGTATGAAACAACTCCATAAGTGGATTCTTACAAGGCATAGAGTTAAGTTATTCAAGAAAGTTCCAATGATATTTAGAAGAACCAACATGAGGTTTAGGAGGTAAAGTAAATTTTGAAGGAATATATGTGGTTGGAGGTTAGAAAGAGGAAGTGGTTCTTCATGGTATCCCAAAACTAGATTATTAGTTTTAGTATCTTTGATAAGTTATTCTTCTAAAGATGGATTCTTAGGTTTGGTAATAGGATCTTTGTGTGCTGGCTTATGATGATAATTGACCTAAATAGTGTTAACATATTGAGAATTGTTATAATATTGGTCATAATCAACATTAATGGCACAAACATCTTTGGTATTTTGTTGATTATTAATGTTAGAAAAATATTTTTGGTTATTTGAGGTAGAATCTTTAAAATCTTATCATTTTTGAGAAGTAGTGGTGTACTCTTGATGATGAAGGTTGATCATGGCTTCATGATTAAATGAATCACCAAGCATATAAGATAATTTTTTTTTTTGTGAGACCTATATAATATTCATGAGAGAGACCAATGTTTTTGTGGAACAAACAAAATTGATTAGGTTTATACCACTTAAGAGGATTGTTAGGATAAGTGAAAGGTATAGAGGGCAGTAAGAGTTGTTTCATTTATTGCACAAAAAGTGGTATGTGAGAAGATGAAGGGATGTAATCTTTGGTAACTCTTGGTTTAGTTTGTGGAGTAGTAATAGTGATAGCATTGGTAGATGTTTGAAAAGATCCTTTTAAAGTTTAGGATTAGGTTCAAATTGCTTCATGAGAAAGTCTTGACATTTAGCTTGGTCAAGAGCTTCATTAAGTGTTTGGGGAGCAAAGGTTTGAACTTTATATTGAAGATAAGGAGTTAAAGTAGTGATAAAGAATTAAAATAAGTTATAATTAGTCATGTTATGGTCAGATTTATGGACCAATGATTGCCATCTTTTGATAAAGTCATGAGTAGATTCAATGTGAGATTGCTTAGCATTGATGAAGTGGCTAAGAATTTTTTTGAGAAGATCATAGTGTTGATATTATTTAACTAAAGGATTAACCAAATATTCAAGTTTCCAAATAGAATTTTGGGGTAATTGGTTATACTATTTTAATACATCACTTGTGAAGATTTTGACTAAAATTTTAGTAGTGGCGAAGGTATTAGTTTGGATCCACTCTTTGTAAAGGTTTATAAAGCCTTTAAGAAATGAGGCTAAGTCTTTAGTTCTATAATAATTTATAGTTGGAGATATGTTACCAATATCAGTGGATATAATGAAGGGATCTAAAGGATTATTTTGAATAGTTTGAAGCATCTTGTTATTCATTATGGGTTGAGGAATAACATTACTTGAGGCACCTCTAAGAGGTGGAAGAATGTAATTAGGATTGGCTTGAGGATGGATAGCCAGAGGTTGATTATCCATTTTAATCAAATGATGTTGAAGTTACATCATTTGATTGGTGTTAGAGTTTTTCATTATGTTCATTTGTTGGATAACTTGGGCAAGAAGTTGAGTTATATCAAGAGGTGGGTTGGTGTTGGTAGGAGCACTCACCAAATTAGTGTTAAGGGGAGGGTTATTATAAGATGGATTATTAGTGGGATTATTGATTAAACTTGTGTCAATTTCTCCCACATTAGTTTAAAGGTTGTGAACATGAGAAGCATCTTGGTAAGTATAGAAAGGATCAAACCCATCAAGTTCATCTTGAGGTGTGATTTTCATCATGTTAAAAGTGATGGATGAAGGAGGAAAAGAGGTTCCCTAAGAGGGATGGTGATCTTGGGAGGAAAAGAGATGAATAAATGAACATCCCATATAGTATTTAAATGGATTTAAGCTATCTAAGAAGATTTTGATAGGAGACTTCATGATGAATTGAGAGAAATGAACATAATGCTAAAAATGATAGATAGATAACTAAATTAGTATATAGGGAAGGAAAAAAATAGTATAGAGTCAATTGGGTGGACCTAGCATAATAGACAGGGGTTGAAAAAGTGTACAAGGTTAATTAGGTTGACCTAACACAGTAGGCAAGAAAAAATAGATAGTCTGTAAGAGACTATGTCAACATAAATGATTGTGTATTGAGATAAGAATAATTTTTTAAGTACTTTAGGGAAGAAAGAAATGAAAGGAAACACATAATAAATTAGGTTAATGAGCTTGATCTAATTGAGGCACACAATAGAGAACCTTACACAAACATTGGCTAATGTAAGTTTTTACAACACAACATATAATTGAGCAAAAATCAAGCAATCAACTTGGAAAGTAAAAGCTAACTAAGTGGTCAACCTAAATGTGTTAGATTATTAGAGTAAAATTTTAGATGTGATAGGAAGTTGGCTGTAATTAAGGAACTAGAAAGCAATCTAAGGATGGTTTAAGGATGTTTGGGTTGAAAGGAATCTATATTGGCAATGGTACATTCTTGATATTAGGTCCTACCCCCTCACTTCACACACAACAAAGATAAGGGTATTGGGTGCTTAGCTAAAATATACCATTAACCACATGTTTATACTTGGCCAAAAAACCAAGTCAACTTCCCCCTTGGTGATGAAATCTATGTAGGTTGTCCTTGGGTAGATAATTGTTAAAATGCTTTTTAAGATTTTGTGATTTGGTAGTGTGTGCATAAAAGATAAAATAGTGAAACTAAATTATATATTTAAAACCACATAATTAGACTATGTGATCTATTCTAAGCATGCAAACAATAAGAAATGAAAGTGTGAGCTAATTACTAGCATATAAGGGTTAATTCTAACTTTGAAACATAGTATAGTGTCGATTTAGTCGATAGTGTATGCAAAAAATATAGAATAGGGTCGATAATGTTACCTCTATAATACATAAGATTTTTTTTTGAAAGTGAACTATATCGACAAAGTCAACCTAGCTTTCCAGACTGCACACAAAATATATAACTACGCCAACAAGGTTAACCTAGTTAAATATATATGGGTTGTTTTAAAGACAACAAACTATGAAAAATAAAGCTTTAAAAAATTATGGAAATGACAAAGGATAGAAAATAACCTTGGTGGGTTGGAGGATGTAAATAAAAATAATATTTCTATTGAAGAACCTTGCTTTATACTTTTAAATTTTGCTAACTGTGTTGATTGGGTCAACCAAGCTTTACAGAAACCTATTCTCGATAGCCTAAAAATGTATAGGGCTGACTGGGTTGACCTAATATGCTAAACCTGATGCTTGAAAGTGCACAAGGTCAACTAGGTCAAACTACTAGTTTGAACTAGAATTTTAGAAAACCTACATAAATAGAACATAGTCATGTTGATGTGACTATGAGTCAAACCTACACACATAAGTTAATATTGTGTCGATACAATCGACCCAATATCACAAATATATGAAAAATAAAATGATAAAATAAGTGAATAAAAACCTAAAAATATTAGATTCACATCAAGTTCACCAGAATGTATGCAATTATAAATACATCATGTTTATAAATCAATCCTAACTCATAGAAGATAGATAATATAATACACTTTCGATTGGGGATACATTTGTTAAGAAGGAACATGACCAATATGGGGATCCATTAGACCTAATTAGGAGATATCTTACCAAAATATACCATGCTATAGAGGGTTCTAAATCCTCCAATCTAACACAATAACGTAATAACCCTAAGGGGGTCCTAAGTTTTAATATTTCACCTAAACTAATAACAAGTAAAGTAAATCTAATCCAATGCTCACCAAAGCTTGTTGCACAACATGAGGGGTTATAAATAATCAAAACATGTATATGATAATCTCAATTAAGCTATGTATGAGTAAGACCCTAATACATGGAATATGAATAGTAGTATTATTTAAAGCTAATACTTATGTTACTTTTATATACTAAAGAGAGGAGCAAAGTTAGATAATACTTACCTGAATGATGAACACATCGAGACTCAATCTCTCTCTTGGCCAAAGGGGATTTGAAATAGGTTGTTATGGTTTATAAGGATCACTAAAAAATACCAAAGCATCCAAGACTTATCCACAAGACTATATTCTTTAAGTAGAAACCCTAAGCTAAGAATCCTCAAGTAGAATGGTGGAAGAGTAGATTGTAAAGAAGTGAGAAAAAATAATAATTATTGATTACATATTAAAATAATGATCAAATGATCTTGTAAATATAGGTGGATTTGACCCTAAAACCTTCCAAAAATATTGGATGATAGGGTCAACCCAGTTGACCTAACACAATTTTGGATAATTATTCACTAGGTCATGAGTAAGGTCGGCCAAAGGCCGAATTAGTTCCTAAGTGAAAACCACTCAAAATTGTATAGGGCTAACCAAATTGACCTAGCACATTTGATTTATAAAAGGTACTTATGGTGAGGAACAGAGGGATGGAAAGTGGGAAAAAACTGGAGGAGTGTAGGGAATGGAATGGTTTTATGAGATGGTTGGATTGGTAATATGTGGAAATAAGGGATAATAATAATGCGAAGCACCAATGTTCTTCCCATCCCTTTCCTTATGCACCCTTTAAGGCATGTACTCAAAGAGATTGAGTCTTGATGGGTTCCTACAAGATGTAAAGCATCAGTAATTGATAAAAGTTGATAATATTATGTGTATATAGAATGTATTATCATAAAAACACTTATTTAGTTCCAACACCAATCTTTCCAAATATGCTAGACATTTCTTATGTTTTTCATGATGGAAAGGCTCATCTTGATTCTCAATAATACCATAATCATAAACTTGTTCCTTGACATCTGTAACCCCTCTACTTGAACACAATTTTATTTTTGATATGGAGATTTATTTATCTAGAGCAGATGTATTTCCTTGCATAGAACTGATGTACTAGAAGATACTCAAATTTTTGGGCCCTATCTCCCTACAACCAAGCATGTTGATAACCATATTTAGCTGAGGGAAACTATTGAAATAAATAAATAGAAATAAACTCACCTGAAGCATTTTACTCCAGATATTTCCATTGATATTTTAAAGTTAACGAGTCAATGGGATCATACTTAGTTGAAAAATCAATCCTATAGAAAACCAAACATCTATTTTTGGACACTCAACCTATATATGTGCCAAGATAACCCATATCTAATTTAGATAGTGTGTCCATGAAAGACAATCCACCCTATAAAACCCTTTTAGGTTATACGAATTGAACATCATGTTACATTCCCATAACATGTCATCAATTGATTAGTTAATAATGTCAAATTAGAAGCCTAATGGTTCTAAAAGGGAGGTTAATGTTTTATGCATCATAGGCATATCAAAGGGATCAATGTATTTTATGTCCCTACCAAGCTAATTCTTCATAAGTAGCATCAATAAATAGCTAACCTAAACTTGATGTAAATAAAGTAATACATAAAAAATAAAGAACCAACTTGACTTACAATATACCAAAATAATTAGTTAACACCCATTTTTCTAAACTATTAATACTAAAATTGTTAGCATCACATATCGAATAAATATATATTTTAGGAGTCCATGGGTATAAAAATAAGTATCACATAGTAGATGTCTTACAATACAAGTCATGACTCTTAGAGTTGCTCCTATCCCAGAGTTATTATTTCTTTTTCTTAGCTTAGGCATAACAGAATGCTCAAGCCTTCCGATTTTAGACCACATGTTACTAGGCAACTTGTAGGTCTGTTAGAATAGGCAAATTTACATTTATATCCCAAAAGGGTTGAAATTATTAAATAACAACATCATATATCTCTATATACAAGTATCATAGTTATATACTGGAGATGTCATCTTTTAAATAGGATGGCCCAAACAAGAGTAAATTTCTAAATAAACAAAGATAGTATGATGTAAAAAAATAATCCATATGAAATACATTCTAGAATAACATGTTTATCTAATTTATTTATATATATCAAAACAAAATAAGCATTATTTATCTATGCACTATGTAGAAAAACATTAAGATCAAATCCTAATATGTTGTGTCCAACCAACACAAAAGGATCTAACTAGTGAAGTGTAATCATCAAATGATTCACAAGGTCCTTTCACTGATTCAAAAAATATAATGATCTTTCATGAACTATTCGTAAGAGAAAACATGTCTTCATTAGACGATGAGAAATATATCTAGTCAATGTCTTCAAAATCATTTCATATTTAATAAACTTGTTTGAATAATTCAAAACCCGTATTTTTATAAACCTTTAAATAAACATTTTCAAACTTTGAGGGTAAATGTCTAAAAAAGAACAGACCTACTCTCATTTTTCATTTGAACTAGTTTTTGCATTTTTGTTTGCAACATCTTTTGTAAACACCATAGAAAATATGTCTCCATCAAACTTACATAAAATTGAGAAGTGACAAAGTATACTAAGATTGTTCCACTCTAACTTTAGCATTGGTTAATCAGTTTGAAGATATTAATAGACCTTTTTACTTCTTAACAAAATGTACCTTTTAAAATATGCTTTTTAGACAAATCAAGCCAATAAAATAATGTCTTTGTTTCAGATTGCACATAAACATAGACAGAATAAAACACACTAAGCGAGCAAGTGTCATACAAAATTTGATTTCCTTAAATATATTAGCAAAGTGAGGTCAAATAACCTTAAAAAATGTAAAACTTGGTAATTAAATAACTACTTGTGTAACTTAACAACATACATACCTATTTTCTATATCAATAAACAATAGACATGCAAGCAATTTCATTGACATTGTGCTTGTCATTAATTTTAAAAATTATTACAACCACCACTAGTGGAGGAATATCTCAAGGAATACTCATGTATGTTGTCACTTAAATGTCCTTGGGAGATCCTATGTTCACTTCAAATTTACACCTGCTCACCTAATTTCAATAATGAATTCGATAATCACATATGACCAAATGACTAAAAAAATAAAACTCTCAAAAAATAGATAAGTGTAAGAATCCAATGACATTTGTATACCCATATTGGACATGGAAACACTCAATTAAAACATCAAACATCTTACTTGAGAAGAACTTGCGGGGCAGGCATATTTGGAAATTGAAATCCAAGTTTAGAAAAACCCTTATAAGAATAAAATAACACAACAATATTAGAGAGCTCTGAGTTCCTTATACATGTCTAGTAAACTACTAGAAAACATGGTTAGTAAATATGTATGCATGTGTTTTTTAATGTGGGAAGAATACATGACTATATTATCAATATTATGTTATGCATTTTCCTTCATAGTATCTCACCTTAAAAAAAATGAACTCCAACTTTTGTAAGTGATTTTGAAGCACCATTTTTTATGGATGTTACTCAACTCACTAATAATTAAGATGCAAAGTTGGTGAGTCTACAACCTATAAGTACAAACCAATGGACATGGGACTTCTCACAACCAATTATTTCCACCAAGGTACAATGTCATAAAATGTTAATGTTAGCATGTCATAATATTATTATTTTGGTTTAGCTTTGAAAATTTGCATATATATGTGTTGTTGTTTATAATTTGAGGCCATTGTTGTGAGCTTGTGATTTTTTCATTATAGGAGGAAAATTTATCTTGGAGTATATAACATCTATTTGTACATTTCTCACTTTCTCCCAAATTAAAAAAAAAAATATAAAAAATATTAAACAAAATATTACCTTATAATATGCAATGGCTTTGGCATAATCTCCAACATTCATAAACATGTCGGTGAAATTTGACCATTTCAATTGTAAAAGTTGGTTGTATGTGCAAAGATTACATGTAACATAGGTATTAGAAATAGGGTCTGTTCACATGACTGAGATAAGGCAAACCATGTGGACTTATGAAGTTATAGAGTGATTTATTTTGAAAAATGTGGGAGGCTTTGAGAATTGCTTGGGAAGTAACCTATACGAAAATAAAAGATGGATCAGTCTTGGGTATAAACTATTGCACAATAAAAACATTATGAAAAATTGAGGTTAGTCAATTTACTAATAAAATTTTCATGGAAATGATTGGACATGCATAGAGATAAATGTTTGTTACTAAGTATTTTTATTGTAACTTACATTTTTTTGATACTTAAAGCCTTTGTAGCATCATAACTATTATCATGTGTATGCAATGATTTGTGGTTTTGTCTATAGCTCTTTATTTTCAGGGGACTAGAACCAACAATGCTATTATTACAAAATGCATGAACAGGTGATGATCCATAAAGAAGAAGACTAATTATTTTGGACCATTACCAAAGTAGTAAATCCATAAAATCCATATTTTAGTTCATAAATAAATAATGTTGTAATGATTGCATGACCAAGTCAAAAAAATGCAAGATGTGATTAGGTATAGCCTATGCAAGGATTTGAACATGAACTTTTTTATTTTAATACAAGCTCTAATTAATGTGATAATGATGATATATATAGTAAATGATGTTTGATATGCTTTCAAAGAAAATAAGAGAACTTATATGGATAATTTTTTTTGAGTTATGCATGTTAATATATGTCAATGTAGAATATGCCTACATGGCCTATTCTTTGAGATAGTTAGCTACAAGGTCATAAAATCTAGGTCATTACTATGTATGTTGTCTAGCTCATTCCATGAAAAATTACCTCTAAGCATTTAGAAAGTTGAATTATTAGTGTTGTTAAATTTTCAAATATGATTTCACATAACTTTTGTTGGAAGAAAAATTCACACTCTAGATAGAGTATCTCAATGATAACACCTTAGAAAAAAATGGAAAGCTTTAGGGTTAAGAGAGACCTAACATGTGGAGAATTAATAAAATATTAGATTTAAATTAGAAGTTTTAATAATAAAATAGTGTCTTGGGGGAAAGATAAGTAAAATGAGGCATTGTAAACAATCTAAACATTGAGCATACAGGGCTAGGCAGAGCACCCTTGTAATGAATTATAGGTCTAGGTTAAGTCTTAAATGGCTTAGGGAAATTTAACATGATTTAAGAGATAAAGTAGAGGGTCTGAGCACACACATGTGCCTATTGGATAGAGGGGATATTTAAGAGAACCTACACTTTAAAACATAAAGAAACAATGGTTATATGTGCACATAGGTTGAAGATTCTAGAATTATTTTTCAGAGTTATATGCACACTATGAAAAATAAATATAGAAATAGGGGATGTAAAAAATTATAATGAAACATGTGTGCTGATTTTGAATAGGATATTTCCATTTGAAGATGGTATATTCAAAAATTTAATATGTGTGGATTAGTTTTATAACATTTAAGGTAAATACAATAGTTATGCACAAACACTTGGGTTTCTATTTCTAATATCAATGTTTGTCACATATGCTTGAATAACCAACATCGCTTCCAAATTACTCACTTTAGTGAAACATAAATGCATATTAATCTAATGTTTTCCCCATATCGAGGAGCTTGAGACATAGTCCATAGCCTTCATATATATATAAATCAGATTCATTTTCATAATCTACAAATGTGTGTGTGTGTGTGTGTGTGTGTGTGTGTGTGTGTGTGTGTGTGTGTGTGTGTGTGTGTGTGTGTGTGTGTGTGTGTGTGTGTTTACACTTAAAAAATTGGGGCCTGAGACAATAAACGAATGAAAGATCTCATGTTTGGATTGAACTATTGCTATTTGAACTATTCAATTGGTGAGTGGTTTAATGTCATTTAATTAAAAAGTTTATCATGTGTTTGAAACATAGTCACTTATACACAAAATACCATCTGATTGTAAATTTAATTAATACTTTATATTGTGTTTTTATATTAAAAAAATAGAAAATAAAATAATGATTTTATGAATGTATCTTGGTTATGAGTTTCAACAAAAGCTAAGTTTTGCCAACAAATTGAAGCAAGCTTAAGAAAAAGACAAATGCAAGCTGCTAGGTCGATGTGCTAGCAAATTTTTAAGACATGCTATTTGATTCAATGTGAACAAAAAAAAGGTTATGAGTTTTCAAATTGACATGGGAATTATAACTACAAATTCAAAAAGGAAAACAAAAATTCAGATTTTAGATCGACCATGGTCCTTCCTACTAACACATCTCAACATGCCATAACTACTTTTTTTGTCAGAACATATACATAAAATTTATTTTTTTGTATAGAAATAGAAGAGTAAAGTAGTTAAAAAATTCTAAAAGGAAACATACCTTGTAAATCAATGAACATTTACTTAACATTATGGAGTCAAAGAATAGTAAACATAGTATTTTTGGTTAAAGTACTTGTTATATACAATAGAATGAGTAAAAATTTAAACATTAAAGATCAGTGACAATTATAGAAAAAAATGTAGGCATAATAGTAAGTCATTGAAACTAAGAAATCTATAAAATGTAGAATTATAGGTAGGGCACTAATTTAGGAATTTCAAAAGCAAGATAAAAGTATGGAAATATGAATATATAGGAGTAACACTTAACATTATGGTATCAAAGAGCATTAATTATACTATTTTTTTAAATTAAAATTTAACTTATACAAATTTAAACAATATTATGTCAAAGTTCCCATGATGTTATGTGACTTTCCACCTAGTTCTTAATTGCTCAATGTAAAAAAGAAGGGTTATGAAAAAAAAATTAAAAATAGAAAACATATCAATTTTGAGAAAATGCACTTTCAGTTTACTAGTTTGTATAAAGGAATAGAGAAATAAAAAAACCCTAAGATGTTTTTAATGATTTGTGTACAATGCAAAAAAAAATGAAAGTATTGATGAACTATAAAGTCTAGATAGTCTCTCTTCTGCATACCCAACAATAATGAAGTTAAAATGAGACATATGATGGATAATGTAGGCTATAAATTAGGTAGTATGAATCATCTTATGAGCTAAAGTGAAAAAAAATAGCAAAAGAGAAGAATTACACTAGGTAGAAATCAAAGCCTTGAACAATAGAATACCTCCCTAAGACTGCATGAAGTGAAAAGATACAATACATTCCCATAACTCTTAAAAAAGTAGTACAACTTATACAGATTGTGTGTTAGCATCCTAGGTTACACCCTAGCTGAGAAGGGGATTGTTCAAGTCCTCTTACTCAAACCTAGTCCAACATGGGAATGACCCTAGGTTGTGGGTGACCTAATCTTAGGTCAGACCTTTAGAGAAGGTTGTCTTCCTTTTGGATCTATCACCTAAACTAAACCTAAGCTAAATATTTCTTAGAAAGGGAGAGAGATTAATAATAATCCATGAAATCATATAAAAGGAAGTGATGCACCAATTTTTTTTATCCTTATACTTGAACAAGACACACTATAAGACACATTCAATACTACAAAAGATCACTTCACTCACTTTTTGATTATCCCTCACATAATTATTTTATAAAAAGGCATGGACTAGATATCAACCTAGCATGGAAGGGTAGTTGTCCACTTCCAAACTGACCAGTAGACTATATATGCACTTAGAATGACCTGTGAGAACTACCAAAATACTTCATGAAGGTGAGAAAACTCAAATAGGCAGGGATAACATTTATTCACTTAACCACATCAATGAATTCATGAGACACACTTCGATTTAGCTTGCAAACGAAGAAATTTAGTCTTTTATTGCATCAAATAGGTGTTACAGTACAAATCTTGGTAGAGTCTAGTCATGCTAAAGAGAGGGATCATTTTCAAGGCTTAGAAGCCTATATTTATAGTAGAATGGGATGAGAGAGATGGGGATCATGCGTAGAAAGATGGACAAGGGAGCATAATGGCCAAGATTTCAAATCATTCTAACGTTGATGCTATTAGAAAAGACCATAATGCCAATATCCATAACAACCATATCAATATCTTTCAATCTATTTTTGGCCTGAATTAATGATCCTTATAGTTACAATGGTTGGATTAAGTCATTTAAAATCTAAATTTTGATGTAGAAGCATCTATAATAGCTAGATCAATCTATTTTGATCTTGTTTTGACATGGATTACTCTTTATTGGTTCATTTTTATTGTGTATGAATGGATAAAAAGTTCATAATCAACTTTATGACCACCATGCCAAAGGCTTAACCACATTGTTGGTTTTGGAAACAAACTCATCGAAGCTGACATGTTTTCCTTTGTGACATCCCCTTGAAATATGTGCTTTGGTTTGACCTCGATCATATTTAATCACCATTAAATTCTCAAGGCTTTAAATTTTGATATCAACCATTGATCTTGATCTAGGTTTTTAGAATTGTGTCATTTGTCAGTTATGCATCCCTTCTCAAGATCTTGCTATCAATTTCAATGATTAACACATTTATGCCACGTGTCAACTTCTTGTTCACCCTGAGCTTGGTTGACCCTTTGACCTTATGTTCATCATTGATCTTATTTTTTATGGTTTGGAAGCATAAAATTGATTTACCTGGTAGTTATCACAGTTGTGATGCTTGGAAACTATGTATTTATCTTTGAGATTTGTTAACTTTCTGACTTCTCACTCGTCATTGATCTAATTTTACATGATAGATCATGTACTATCAATATATTTGGATCCATTATATTTATCATTCACTACACACCATTAGATATTCATATAGGCACCAAAAATCTACCACTTTTCAACCAGGCATTCATCCTTGGAACATTTGAATTCAAATGGATATTTGTCTTAGCTTTAAATTGATGTTCTCATGTGTGTCCGACTCTCCAAGTTAAAATTTAAAGACCTATATCTTGATATAGAAAGCTCATCAAGATAAGAAATTTAAAGAGCATGATTATGAGACCAAGATCACCATGTCCATGTAATTCCATAGCTTTGGTAGACTCCTCAAGTGTAATTATTAAATGCATGACTAGATTACTTTGCTCATTCTTGCATGATGTGCCATGATGGTCTAGTCCCCTGAGATTGCCAAATTTACACTTTAAGCTTACTTAAAGTGTTTCAAAATCTTTGAAAGTGACTTGATCTTATCTTGTAGCCTATTTTCTCCTTGTGCCATTATATTACTCTTTAATCAAGAACCTACTCATCTTCCTACCCCAAACCCATTAAAGTTTCATATGTAGGTCAAATTTGGCCAACATCTTTGGTGACTCATCTAGGAAGCATGCCTGCTATGCTTGATAACTAGATCATTCACAAGTTATTGAACTCATAAATAATGACCAATCTGATCTATGACTAAAAGAAACCTATTTGACTGAAAGAAGATAACAATTCCACCAATTCCAAGAAGGAAACATAGAAAATAAGGAAATTAATCTAATAATGTAATTGTGCAAACAAATCACTTATTTGGGATAAAACAAGGCAAACTAATCTGCTAAAATAACACTTGGAGGAAAATAAGATAACTCATTATGTATAGGGAACTTAGCTTCCTTAATAAAAATGTTTCAAATGTATTCCATTAAATGGGATAAGAAGCTCCTTGCCATCCATTTTTTTAATTTGGAAGGTACTATGGGATTTACAGCTGGATATTGTGTATGGACCACTCCAAATAGAGTCTAATTTTGTATGCCTCATTGGATTATCTCTATCTTTATCCCACTTGAGAACCAAATCTCCTTTGAAACTTCTTAAAGAAGCTATTTTGTCAAAAGATCTCTTCACCTATGCTTGATGAGCTTCCATGGCCAACATGGACTGATTTAGAACTTCTTTTAGTTTCATAAGCTCATCATACCTAATATCCGTTGGTTCATTTTAAAAAATCTCAAGTTGATGCATTATTTCTAAAGCAAGGAATTCAAGATGAATAGACAATCTCACTTCCTTACCATACACTAGTTTATAGGAAGAGTTGGCTATTAACCTCTTGTAGGCAATCCCATTAGCCCATAGAGCTGAATTTAATTTGAGATGCCATGACCTATGATTATCTTCAATTGTTCTTATTATGATCTTCAATAGGTTCTTATTGGTAGAATCAACAAGACCATTTCCTTGGGGATAGTAGTTTGATGAAGTGCTGAGATAAATCTCATGTTGAACAGCCCATAGACTAATTGTAGTCCCAACAAAGGCCATATCATTGTCATAAATAATATTTGAAGGGACTCCAAACCTAGTAAGTAGACCTTCATACAAATCTAGAACATTGGTCTCATTTACTTTCTTCAATGCCACTACTTCTATCCATCTAGTGAAGTAATCTATGATAACTAGTATGTATTTATGACTTGATCTTGAAGGGGGGTTAATGAGACCAATAAAGTCCAATCCTCATTGGAAAAAGGGCTGATCCACTAAAATTATTTTGAGAGGTAAGGATGTAAGTGTCACCTTTCCTACAAACATATCACATTATTTGTATTTCCTAACCCATGCATGATAATCACCAAATAATATTGGCCAATAATACCCACCTCTCAAGACCTTGTGGGTTGTAGTCCTTTCTGAGTAATTCCCTCTACCATGTCCATCATGAAACTCTTCAATTATCCTTTCCATTTGATGTGGTTCAATGCATATTAATAACATACCATTGATATCTTTCTTGAATAAAATACCATTAACAATAAGGAATGGAATCAATTACAGTTTGAAATATCTTATTTTTGAAGGAGTTAGATGAGAGAGATAAAAACCATCTTGGAGATATCTTACCAAATCATAATACTAGATAGAAGATGAAGTATGATCAGTTTCAACCTCTTCATTAGTTGACACCATAACCACCTCATTGGCTTATTGTAAGTGCTGGACTAGATGCTCATAAAGTCCTTTGCTTCTAATCAGCTTTGTGACCTTGATCTCTACATCATACTCCATTACCTTTATTATCCAACCAACTCTTTTCTCATTTATGTCTTTATTCAAGAGAAACTCCTTGATACTTGGATGGGCAACCATTAGGTGTTTCTTATTGTTATATAATAGGTATCTAAACTTCTTGAGGGACCTTATAATAGAAAGTACATTTTTTTCAACAAAAGAGTACCTTGTTTCATACTCCTCCAAGACTTGATTGAAGAAAGCTATTGGCTGCTCCAAAGCCTCATGATTCTACTACATAATAATGCGTTAAATGGTGTCAATATTAGGATAGGTGTATAGAATGAAGTCCTTTCTAAAATATAGGTTCATGAGCATAGGAACACTAGCCATGGATTTCTTAATTACCTCAAAACTCTTTATTCCTTCTTTGGATTGGATAAAACTCTAATTATTATTTAGCATGGATGTAAGTGGATTAGTTAAAGTGGTAAAATTTGAGATGTATATTCTGATAAAATTGATCTCCCCTAAGAAACTTTGAAAGGCTCTTTTGTGCTTGGGCAAGGAAAGTACAAGAATTGAATCTATTCTTTTAGGATCTATGCTTTGAAACTATATGCCCAAGAGTTTACCTTCATGAACTGAGAAGACACATTTTTGGGGATTTAGGGATACCCCAAATTCCTACACCATTCAAACACTTGCTCGATGTGATCCATTTGCTCACTTGCATTCTTCAAAAACATTGTTATATCATCCAAATAGACTAGTATGGACTTGTTATGAAGGCCTTGGAATGCCATATCCATGGCTCTCTAAAAATTTGCTCCAGTATTGGATAAACCAAATGGAATATTTCTATATGCAAATGTCCCCCACTTTATGGTGAAGGTTGTCTTGAATTGGTCCTCTTTTACCAAAATATGATTGTAACCACTATAGCCATCCAACAAGGTTAACCTTTCTAAACCCGCAACCAACTATAAAATTTACTCCATAGATGGAAATGAATAGTGGTCTTTAAAGGAAGATTTTTTCAAGTCATAAAAGTAAACACACCATCTAATTTCACCATTCTTTTTTCATACTAGAACAAGGTTTACCACCCAAGTTGAGTGTTTGATTGGATAAATAGCTGACTCAATGAGCTTATGAAGCTCAGGTCTCATCAAAGGCTCAAGCTTAGGATTAATAGGCCTTTATCTTTATTTTAATGGCTTAGTTTCATCTTATATCTCAATGGTGTGTTTATATAGACTTGGGTCAAATCCATTGAGATCACTATATTGACCTATAAATACATCAATAAAACTTGCAGATAACTCAATGAAAGCTTCCTTCTCTGAATAAGTGCATACCTTACCCAACCTTAAGCTCTTACCAGGTGAAAATTCCACATTGTCATAGTGTTTCTCCTATCTTGAAAAATTTGTTGATGCCTAAATGTGTACCACAGGTGCCCAGAGTATTAAGAAATGCTTCTCATTTCTAAATTCCTAAGAATCCAATGCATGAGTTATAGGTTGTGATAATCTTGTTACCTGTTGGTGGAATAGAGGCAAAACAAGTGACTATTTCATAATATTTATATTAGTTGGTGGTTGGGAGCCACCATGGCCAAATAATAGATCTATGTAGAATATGTAGTAATTATGCAAAGAATAGTGAATTATGATAAAAAACTAAATTAAGTGAAACTCTTATAAATGCCTAAATATGTACCACAAGTGCTAAGAGTGTTAAGAAACATTTTTAATTTATAAATTCCTAAGAATACAATGCATGAGTTGTAGGTTATGGTAATTATGTTACCTTTTGGTGGAATAGAGGTAGAACATGTGACTATTTCACAATATTTATACTAGTTGGTGGTTGGGAGCCACCATGGCTAAACAACAAATCTTTGTAGAATATGTAGTAACTATCCAAAGAACATTGAATTATGATCAAGAAATAAATTAAAAATTGATTTAGGATGGGAATTTACAATGACAAACTAAAATAAGGTGATTTAGGTCAAAAAAGAACAAAAGGAAGGGTAGGGTAGAAAGAAATATTGCTAATCTTAGTTCCAAACTTAATGACACAATTTAATTTTCATCCAAACATGCACTTAAAACCAACATGTGAAGTGAAATATCTTAGCCCAAATCACATCACGCATCAAGGAGACTTCTAAGGGAAGTATGGAAAGATGAAGATAAGAACCAGACACACTTTAAATATTTACTCTTGCAAGCAAACAACATTGGCCCAAATGCAAGAAGAGTAAGAAAATGAAATGAATGTAAAAACATTCAGTCAACCTAGTATTGGCACAAGTTAACAAATATAAAATGAAAGGTGCACACTAAGAATCCATAAGAACCATTCAAATTTGAAAATTAGAACAAACAAATGAAAGAAAAGCCATGATAACAAATACATAGACAAATATTGGAAAATATTTGCAAAATTCCTTGCTTGTATTACTTGCTCCAAGTTTACAAATTAATTTTGGCTCTAAGAACTCCCCCCCTTTAAAAAATGGTAGTACTACATTTTATAGAAATACAAGGTAGTATACTGGTCAATTTCAAGATATATAATGTATAAGAAATAAAGATAACTATCATTTTTTTACCAAGCTATAGAAAACAGTTGCTTTTCCAAAATAGACCGACTTAGAGGCAAATATGCTAACAAACTAGTATATACCTTTACAAGATAATATTCCATTTTCAAAATGTTACAATGCTTCACAAAAGTGTACTATTAATTAACTAGTTGGTGGGCCCTGCACCTAGGAAATTGCCTCTTTATTTTGAAGGATATTCATAGCCTTTTGATGCTCCTCATTAACAAGTCCCAAATCCACAACTAGACTTAAGAAACACTCTTCTTCCTTATCAGCTAGATCATTCAACTCTCTATTATTTCTATCCATGTCTTCTTTGATGCTCTTGGCCTCAGTTATCCTTTCACCTTATTTAAAGATCATGTTTAAGATTTTGCTATTATCTACCCTAGACTAGCCTTGGGTTTTAATTTTATCTCTTATGCTTGCATGATGATTATTTGGTGTCTATCTAACACTTTCATGGCATTTTTTCATAAATGCCTTCAAAGCACTAGCTTTTTAAAAAATTTCCTTTTGCTTCATGTCGTTCGATCAAGATCTAAGGATCAATGCAAGCCATTGATCATGATTTAGGCCCTCTTATGTCATTGGTCATCTTGGCATCGAGCCCTGTGGTTGTGCCACTTGGAATTCACAAAGGATTTTTGAGATCTGTATCCTATACTAGTCACATATTAAATGTGCATCTACCATGTGTTGAGCCCATGGGATCTCGTAGAACCATTGAATAGTCATCGACAATTTCACATCATTAGACAATCTGGGCTTGCCAAAGCATGAGTTATTAATCCTACAAGGTGCACATGCTTTAATCAGCATCATGATAAAGTAAATGACTTAGGCTCAAATACTTTATGCTAAGATTTATTTCATGTTTAATAAACACATTATAAAATTTAGGCTAGATTATTTTAGCTTAAGTTTTTAGAATATATATAAAGGGGACCTAGGCTAAATGTATCAGGATAAGGTTTATGTTGTGTTAATAAACATAGCATATGCTTTAGGCTAAGATATTTATTCTAAGTTTTTAGGACATGTCTAAAAGGGCCAAATGATAAAAGGACCAACTATTAGGTTTTGACCTAGGATTTTATCATGTTGACAATCAAGATGGAACCTTAGGTTAAAATAATTTAAGTTAAGTATTATGCCACAAGGATCTTAAAATAAGATTTAATATAAGTCTCTAGCATAAGGTTTATTATGTTCAAATAAACATAATTAGAACCTTAAAAAATAAACTTAGATTAGAACTCTGTCTATAAATACTTATATCATGAGGCCATTTTATCATTAGAAACTTAAATATCTTAGACGTTTGAACATATTTCTAGGGGTACCATTGATCTAGAATGAAATCTATAAGATTTTAGTACTATTTTGGAGTATATCCTTATGTCTAAGAAAAATAATCAATTAGCTTAAATTTTATGGTCCCACAGATGTTGATGACGACCTCACAAACATCAAATGATGATTGTGCAAACACTAAATTTAAGCTAGTAGATCATTAAGTTTGATGGGTTTAAATTTGATGATCCTTTAGATGTCAATGATGGCCTCACAAAATGTCAAATGATGAGTTCATGAATGTCAATTTTAAGCTTGTGAAAACATTCTAGTCCATGAACCCTAGATTTGATTCACTCCATCCAATTAAAATCCATGATGAAGTGAGAGCTGTCGATCCTGATCCAAGTAGTCACACAAGATTGGCTCCCTCAAATAATTGAAGTCAAACCCCTAAGTTTTAACATAAGTTCTTATTGTATTAAAAAATATAATGAGGCCTTAGGAAAAATTTTAGGCTTAAGCTTATGTTTAATAATGGGGACCCACTTATCCTTTAGTCTTCCTTTCCACTGTCTGATCTTTAGTTCTACATAAGCACAAGCCATTGATCATGATCCTTGTGATGACATGAAATTGGTCTAAAGGATGAAGGCTTTAGGATTCTTGGGCTTTCTTCATGGCATTTGATCATGAGGAGCATTGAAGTGCATGCTCTCACATCTACAAAGAAGTGAAGTATTTAAGTTAGGACTTGGTTAGAAATAAGACTTAGGCTAAAAAATTAAGACTAAGGTCTAATTAATGTTAATAAACATGAACGAGGCCTTAGAGTTAAGACCTCATGATAAACTTTTAATAAAGGGGACCATGCTAGAAAAATTAAAAGTGACCCTGCCAACATGAACATTAGACTCGATTAGAAATATAGGAAATAAAGGGGGAAAATAATAGGAATTTTAGGTTAAGGTTTGGTCATGTTAAGAAATATGACCAAGATTTAACATGAAAATTAAGCTTAAGTCCAAATTAATTTGAAATGTTCCTTCTAATGTCTCCCACCAAATGTAAATTTGAACTAAGGGCTTGAGCTAAGGTTTTCTAAAGGAGAGCTTTCAAAAAATGAAGCCTGAATAGAGTTAATCTATAAAATATAAGAATGATCCATCAAAAATAGCTCCATGAAACCTATATCTTAAAGACATGAAGACCAATTATTAGCAACATTAAAAAATCTCAAAACAAAACCATAAACTAGTAGGCCAACTTTATCAGGGATGGATGATCTTCAAATTCCAATAACGTTTAAAATAAGCCATGCTTTCAATGTCAAGTTTAAAAATATATTAAGGGTACCAGTTTTTAGAAATGGAGGTATGTTGACTTAAATAAATGACAACTTCTATGGGAAACATAGCAATATGTTAGAATTTAGAGGCTCTGGTTTAGACAAGTTACTAGGTTAGCTATTTTACTTAGATTTATGTCATCACCAAGATTAGTTCATGGTTGAAACAAGATTTGCACATTTATAATTAGGGTCAAACATTAAGACATAGCCATTTTTTTCGTTTACTTTGATTCCACTTACTTTTCCATAAGACTCAAGGGACAACTTCCAAGTTTCATGCCTTTAATCATTAACATTGATTTAAAGCATATTTGGATATCCATTAAGACCATGCTTCTGATTTAGGGAAGGCTTGGGAATTTTTTTCCTACCAACAAAGCATCTATATCCTTGATAGATATGCCTTTGGTTCTAATCACAACCTTGCTCCACTGCTAGCTAGGCATCCATAGTCCTGGTGGAGATTACCATAATCACCTATGCTTGAAAAGCTTTTGATTTTGTATTGAATTCTTATTTTTTTATTTTTTAGATCTTTTATGATTTAAAAATGGTTGGGACCTAGGGTAGTTAGGTTGAAGGATTTATTTAAGTGTTTGGTCCTCTGGGAATCACCTATGGCTATGACCTTTGTCCCAGGTAAGGATATTTGTTAAGTGCATGCACGACTATGCCCTAGTAGCTCAAACTTTCATTCCACATGTGGAACTCCTCTTAAGACCAAGTTTAGATCAGAGCAATGCTATAGTTATCATAAAATAGTTAACCTATTCATCAGTCCTTGTTAGTTCCTCTAAACTACAACATCAAGCTCACATTTCAACAACCCATAATCAATCAATGTTGAGAAGTCATACCAAATTTTTTGAATTGTGAAGCTCTTGAGAATTCTAGATGAAACTCGAGTTGAGGGTTGTTAAAAAGGACTTGCTGGAAGTAAGGAACAAAGCAACAAGAAACACACACACAATATGAAGCAACAAAGCAAGAAGTGAAAAAGGAAGCAAACAAATATATAAATGCCTATGTACAAACAAGGGATAAGAAGGGAAAAGCAAGAAAGAAAGAACATGAAAAAAACTAATCTAATCCCTATACTAACTTCATAAAATAATTACCTCCAAGATCAAATGGAAAATTATTTAATATACTACAAAAAATTGAAGCATGATTACTTCCATCCCATGGCCTCTTCTTATGGATGGTATCACTTGTATGCTTTTGTCTTCTATGTGATGTAGCTTGATATCCTATTAGCCTCCTCAGATGCATAGATCAAAAATATGACTCTAAGACCTAATCATATTCTTCCCAGATTATCCTACTTTGCAATAGGAGTGCTAGTTTTGTTTCATCCATAGATAAATAGTGACGTATATCTTTTTCACCCAATAATGGTAGCTCAACGAGTATCTTTAGACTAATATATTCATTATGTTATTTTTGAGGTGGAAAAGGACTACCAATATTTGTACAAAAATATGCCAAATCATCCCAAAAAGCTTCTTCATCTTGATCACCTATATGATTCTCATCTCGAATCCCATCATTTTTGACATGTTGGTCCCTATTCTTAACTTCTTGATGAAGTCATATGATAATTCTTGATTTTATTCACTCATTCCATCTTCATTTTCAATGAAGGGAGGTAGCTCTTCTATCTAATTAGGATCTATTTTATCTTGGTTTTGGGCCTCCAAAATAATATCATCTTCTGGGAATTCTAGATCATTGATGAAATCCTAAGTTGAAGCATCTATATGTTGTCCTATTAAATCATCTATCATCTACCACCTACAGCTCTTTGATTTCATTTAATAAATCATGAAATGACCTCTACCAACGATCATCTTCTTCAGGGGTATTATCTATTTTAAATATAAACATGTGTGGGATATATTTTTGGCTGCCATGTGAAGAAAGTTCATCATGTACTTGATCCATATCTACTTCCAACAATTCTTCCTCTCTATCTATAGGTGTACCAATGATGATGTCTTGTTGATATTCAATTACAATCTCTTTTACATCTTCAAGAATATAAGTTCCCTCATATGTAATTTATTCAATTGGCTCATCTTCATCTTCATCTTCAAATGGGAAATCAATAGATTTTATCATGAAACCTTGGGATGTTCCTGCAAAGCCAGATGTCCTTGAAATAAAGTCTTGATTAGGCACAGTTTTTGAGGTTTCATAAATATTGCAATGATCATCCATAACAATATCACATAAAATTATTGGTATGTTTTTAGATGATACATTATTACTTATATCATGAAACCCATCCGGAGGCCTATTGAGTCTTTGAGAAGAGTGGTTTCTGTCAGAGCGTTCTCTAGTATTTACTACTTGTTTTTACAACTGATGAAAGTTAGTGCTCAATTTTTGGATCATTTCTAATATTAAGTCGTTTGAACTTTTTGGTGTCTTAGGATCATAAATTGGATCATTATTATTGGCTATGGGTACTAGAGTTCTATGATTTTGTGGATGAAATCCAATAGTAGTACTACTCAAGAACTCTAGATCTTGGCTAGGATATGTATGAATTAAGGGGAAATGGTTCTAAACTAGTGTTAAAGTAGGCATACTAGGAATGAAATTTTGGATGGGCTAATTCAAATTGACATTAGGCATGGAATACACCATCTAACCTTGGAGTTTCATTTGGTCATGAATGACTATAGCTTCAGAATAGGCCTGGGTCAAGGTGTTTATGACTGGAAGAGACCTTTTTAGGAATATATAGGTTAAGGGATCTATAGTATCCTTATAAATCTCTAATGCCAAATCCTCATTGGGTCTATAAGGGGATATAGTTTTACTAAACATTTTTTGAAATCAAGCATTAAAGGCTCTAATGGTTTTATTATCATCCATTTTAATTGTGGTAAATTGATGATACAAGACACAAGGACTAATAATTTTGCCAAATTGATCACTGAATATATTATTGAAGTCATTCCAGCTAGTAATGCAATCCTCTGGAAGGTTAAAAAACCATTCATATGAGACATATTTAAAAATAAATGGAAATAACCTACATGATACATCTTCATGAATCACATTCAACAATCTTAGAGCAGCTTTGAATGACTTAATATGCTCTTCAATAGTGAAAAAATTATTAGGACTATACGAAGGCAAATATATTTTAGGATTCTAAAGAAGATCATGTACTATACTTGTCATGTTGATTGAAGAACCACCTATCCAAGCCATAACTTGAACACATGAGTACCTTGAACTGGTGAAGTGTTGAGACTCTTAGAATTTTGTTCACCGAAGCCTTGCCTTGGGTAATTCTAACCTGTGACCTTGAAACCTATTTCAAATACAATGCATCAAATCAATCTTTACAAATAATAATGATTATATTTACACATTAAGCAAATTTTTCAAAGATTCATATAAATAACAATAAAGGAAAACATTTAAAAACTAAGTTAGCTCAAATATGTGTCCAAATATGCTATTATGAATGATTTTTACACATTCAAGTCCAAATAAACTCAAATTTGAAAATTATTTATGAATCTTTGATCAAAATAGCTATCACTAACCTTAAACTAGTTTGATTCATAGATCTAAAGCTATCTTTACCATAACTAAGCATATATATTCAAATAATGTCAATCTTTGTCTAAATAAGCCCAAATATTGATATGAAATTGTGAAGATTAACAACCTTTACACAATTGTGCTAAAAGCAACACAAATATGTATATAATAGAGTGATGTTTGATCAAAATACACCAAAATCAATAAAGATCCTACAAATTGATGAAGATTTGTTGAGTGCCCTCCTTCTATCACCAACGAAGCTTCTATTGATGCCTAAATGTGTACCAAAGGTGCCTAGTGTGTTAAGAGACACTTCTCATTTTTGAATTTATAAGAATCTGATGCATGAGTTATAGGCTAAGGTAATCCTATTACCTGTTGGTGGAATAGAGGTAGAACAAGGGACTTTTTCACAATATCTATATTAGTTTGTGGTTGGGCGCCACCATGGACAAATAATAGATTTATGTAGAATATGTAGTAACTATGCAAATTATGATAAAAAAATCAATTAAGAACTAATTTAGGATGGACATTTACAATGACAAACTAAAATAAAGTGTTTCACATCAAAAAAGATCAAAAGGAAGGGTAGGGCAATGAGATATTATTGATCTTCATTCTAAACGTCATGACATAATTCAAACTTCATCTAAGCATGCACTTAAAACCAACATGTGAAGTGAAACAACTTAGCCCAAATCACATCACATATTAGGTATACTTCTAAAGGAAGTATGGAAAGATGTTGATAAGAACTAGGCACGCTTTAAATATTTACTCTTGAAATAAAATAACATTGGCCCAAATTCAAGAAGAGAAAGAAAATAAAATGAACCTAAGAACTTTCAGTCAACCTAGCATTGGCACAAATTAACTACTCTACAATCAAAGTGCACACCAAGAATCCATAAGAACCATTCAAATCTAAAGATTAGAATGTACAAATGAGAGAGAATCCATGATAACAAACATAAAGATAAATATTGGAAAATCTTTGTAGAATTTCTTGCTTGTATTGCTTGCTCCAAGTTTACAAAGTAATTTTGGCTCTAAAAACTCCCCCTTTACAAAATAGTAGTACTGCTTTTTATACAAGGATAGCGTAGTATACTAGTCAGTTGTTATCAGAGTTGTTGCCAAAATCTGGATAATGCGAGTGTAATGGAGACGTGATCACACAAGTTGAAGCAAGTGCACACCACATAGATGCTAAAGCAATTTGAAATTAATACAATAAGATAAACTACACAAGACAAAATTGAGAAAACTAAAATCTGATTAGCATGGAATGGTTAAAGTGAGGACTACAAATAAGAGAGTGCAAAAGTAACTCCTCCACAAAAGGTGGACAAGGCACCCCAAGAATAGAATGTAACTCATCCATGAAAGGTGGTGACAAGGTGCTAAGAATAGAGAAGTAAATCCCATCAAGGGAGTTGCTTATGACATTCTTATGACACCTATGACACATCTATGACACACACCTCCACATAAGCTAGCCTATCCCACAAATATAGGAAAACTCCATGTATCCACAAGAAATACAATTTCTTTAATTAATAAATGGGGAAAAATAAAAACCTACACTAATACCCCCCATAAACACAGCTTAGGTGGGAAGTGTGGAAATATATAAAATGGGTTCCAGCAACTAAGCTTGATGAGGTACCCATGTACAAATGCAATCTCCCATAAGATAGAGAAAAGGAGAAAACCCGTAGAAAAAAAACTCTCCCCCAAAAGAGAGATATAAAAGAAAAGAAGAGGATAGAAGGCCCCCATAAAGATGATGTTGCTACATATGTAGATCGCACCCCAAGAAGAGCTCGTAGATGAATGAACTTGTTCTCGGTGAAAGGTTTGCTGAAGATGTCTACAACCTGCTCTGAAGACTGGTAAAATATCAAGTCAATGACATGACTATGAATAAGATCCTGAATAAAATGCATGTGAATCTCTATGTGCTTGGTCTGCTGGTGCTGAACTGGATTCCTACAAATCTGAATGGTACTCTGGTTGTCATAATAAATGATGGTGGGCTGCCTGATAGGAATGCCAAACTCAGAAAGAATCCCCTGAAGCCAAATAGCCTCAGTAGTTGCATTAATAGCTCTCTTGTACTCTACCTCTGTGGATGATATAGCAATAGCATTTTACTTCTTGCTAGACCAACTGATAGGACCTGAACCAAGAGAGAAACTGTAACCAGAAGTGGAATTGTGAGTCTGTGAATCGCCAACCCAGTCTGAATCTGTATATCCAACCAAGTCAACCTCTATGCCAAATTTGTAATGAAACTCGTATCTATGTGAACCCTATATGTAATGCAAGATCCTCTTAGTTGATTTCTAATGCAGCTCATGGGGTTCCTTCATGAATCTGGAGACAAGTCCCACTATATATGAAATGTCAGGCCTAGTGTGAGTCAAGTAGATGAGACTACCAACAAGTTGTCGATATCGAGTGGCATCAACCAATGGTGAAGAACAATCAACCTTAAGCTTGACTCTTGATAGAAAGGGAGTCAGAGATGGCTTGCAATCAACCATGTGAAATCGAGCCAATAAGTCGAGAGCATACTTAGGATGTGCAAGAGAAATCCTTGAATCTGACTGTGAGATCTCGATGCCAAGGAAGTAGTGCAACAAACCCAAGTCTGTCATGTCAAATCTATCCTGAAGAGATGCCTTCACCAATGCAAACGTTGATGAAGAACTCTTGGTGATCAAAAAGTCATCAACATATAGAACTAAAATCAAGAGTGAATCATCCTGCCACAAGAAGTAGACATTGGGATCAGAATGGCACCTAGTGAAACCCGCTGTGAGAAGGAAGGAATCCATCTTGGCATACGAAGCTCGAGGGGCCTGTTTGAGGCCATATATAGATTTCCTAAGTCTACATACTAAGGAGGAATCCTGAACAAATCTTGGCAACTGCTCCATGTAGATCTCCTCCTTTAGGTCTCCGTGAAGAAAGGCACTCTTCACATCCATTTGATGCACATCCCAACCATGTGCTGTGGCAATAGCTAAGGTGAGTCAGATAGAAGTCATCTTTGCAACAGGTGCAAAGGTCTCTGAGTAGTCAATGCCTGCCACCTGTGAGAAACCCTTGGCGACCAATTACACCTTGTACTTATTAACTGACCCATCTACAACAAACTTGGTCTGATATATCCACCTACATCGAACCATCTTTCTTCGCTTAGGAAGTGAAGTCAAATCCCTAGTGTGATTTTTGATTAAAGAAGAATATTCTTCCTCCATAGCATTATCCCACTCAGGTACCCCCGATGCCTCTTAAAAAGTCTGTGGATTTGAAACTATAACAAAGAAGGCATGTGGATCTTTCTAAAAATCTCCCCTAGTACGTCTGTCATCTACGAGATCTCCTGCCCAAGTGCCAGTACTCTCAACTGTCTATCTGGCCCAAAGTGGCCCAAAAGTGGGCGTGTCAGGGGCTAACTCCTCATCCTCTGATTGACTAGACGTGGATGACACTGCATCACTATCCTCACTGTCTAAACTCTAAGAATAAGAAGATGTCTCTGGCTCAAGAACTTGTTGTGGCTGATCTAAATCTGACGAGGAATCATCATGAAGAAGTAGATCCGATGAGGGAGAAGAAGTGTCATGTGTTAAGTCTCTAGGACTCTCCTAAAAGTGGACACTTCTCTCAATGAACAACTCATGTGTGACTGGATCTAGAAGGCGATATCCCTTAATACCATCCAGATATCCTATAAAGATGTAAGGCTTGGACTGACATTCCATAGCTTTGCATTTCTTCTTCAGAATGTGGGCCATGACTGGGGATACGAAAACTCTGAGGTGCTCAACATCAAGTTTCCTTTTATGCCAAGCTTCAAAGGGTGTTATCCCTTTTAAAGCTTTGTGAAGAACCCTATTTTGAATGTAGCAAGCACAATTGATGGCTTCAGCCTAGTACTGTGGTGCTAGGGATTTGGAGTGAATCATACAGCTACCCATCTCTTTTAAAAACTTATTTTTGTGTTCTGCAACCCCATTCTCTGAAGCATTGTAAGTGACTGTGCACTGTAAATCAATCCCCTCTATGGTGCAAAATTGCTCAAACTTGATGCTGACATACTCCCCTCCATTATCAGTTCAAAGAACCTTGATGGATTTCTCACTCTGTTTCTCAACAAGAGCCTTGAAGTCTAGAAAATTTTCAAACACTTCAGAGTTTTGTTTGAGAAAATATATCCAAGTGTACCTAGAGAAATCATCAATGAAAGTGAGGATGTACTTGGCCCTTGTGAAAGATGGTTTGGGAAAGGGTCTCGATACATCACTATGGACTAACTCCAAAGGTTGTGAAGCCCTCCAAGCTTTGCCTTTATCAAATTTTGCTTCGGGATGCTTCCCAAGAGAGCACCCCTCGCAAAGTCCTTTTGAGAATTGGACACAAGGCAAGCCAATGACCATGTCATGTTTGCAAAGTTGCTCAAGGTAGCGGTAGTTAAGGTGGCCGAACCGCTCATGCCATAATTTGCTAACTCCATCTAAATGAGTCAGTAATGTTGTTGGAGAAAAATCTAATGCAAAATGTGAGAAGGTGTATAACCTAGCTTGGTGATCTGCCCTACCCACTGCCACTGTAGTATCATTATGCAACTCCCTGATAAACACTGAATTTGATGAAAACTCAACTCTCATGCCTCAACCAATGTGAGTGATTTGGTATACTGATAGGAGATTGGTTGAAAGAGAAGGAACACTTAGAAAATTGTTGAATGTTCCTCCTTCCATTTCAACTGACCCTCTCCTTGCAACAAAAACTGATGTGTCATCACCCAAACTAATTGAAGTATGCTACAAGGCTCTAAAGATGAAAACTCAACTAGTGAATAACCCATGTAATGAGAATCACCTGAATTAATGACCCATGATGATGTAAAAGCTGCATTTGCTACAAGGGCCTTGCCCTTTTCTTTCTCCTTACCCTTGCCTTTTGCCTTACTAGAATCTTGGGTAGATGAATTCTGCTTGATGGACTCAGGAACACCTATGTTGTTCTTCTCTAGAAGATAAGTTAGGTGATTTTTTTTTTCTTCATGAATTTATGTTCATCATGCCCTATCTTTTTACAATAGGCACACTTAACCTTCTCTTTCTTAGGTTTAGCATTGAAAGATGAAGTCTCAATGTTGTTTTTGGCAGGATTGGTGTTTTCTTTCTTCTTCTCTTGGTCCTTGTTCTTTTTTTTCTTCTCCTTTGTTGAAGTCTTATCCTTACCATTTCTAGATATCAAGGCTTGGGGTTGAGTAGACTTCATTGTATCCATCTGAATTAGCTTATCTCGCTCCCTAGTCAAGTCGGCAATGAATGAATCCAAATAAGACATTTTCCATGTAGTACCATGGGCACTTTTTGTGGCATGGAAAGTGGAGACAAAGATAAAATAGCTTGGACCTAACTTTGCGAGAATAGAAAGAATGAGTTGATCATCTTTCTTCTCTATTCCAAATTCTTTCAATTGCAATCTAAGGGCCTTAAACTTAGTGAAGAAGTCATGTAGGGTGTCAAAGTTGCTAGGACTTAAGACTCATGAGTTCATTTTCGAGCTCATGACCTCTCATCTCATCAAGCTTCCCAAACAACTTTTTTAAGGTGTCCCAATGTCATTAGGAGTTTGGGAGGATTATAAGTGGAAGAGAAGTTTTGGAGACATAAACAAGCTCATTAATCCAAAGGCTTCATCACTATAGTTGTACCACTTGACCTTTTCAACATATGTATTGGGTTCTACTTCTGTACCCATGGTGATCCTATACAACCCTTTGCTTCTAAGTATGATTGAGATTTTAACTTTTCATTCATGATAGTTGAAGGGTGTTAGGGGTTTAAGTTGAAAAGAATCTATTTTTTAGCTGAATTTAGGTGAAGTTGTGTTGATTGCAAGTTGTGAATGTATGTAGAAAGGAGAATGAAAGCAAGTTGTGAAAAGCAATCACACCCCCCTGAAATATTGAGACCCCCCCAAATATGCAAATGCATGCTCAAAAGACGTCGGACTCAGCTGAAAATGTGTCTTAGAGCAATCAGTGCAAGACTAAAGCAAACAGGATGTCAGACTCAGCTGAAAATGCGTCCTGAGAGACCCAAATTTTTGGCACTTTATAAACTAAGGAATTTAAAAAAAATAATAAGTCTACGCTGTGTATAATTTAATTACAAGCACTTTTGCAAAAAATGGCACCCAAAACCAAGCTACCGTTTGCAAGATATTAAAGTTACAATTTTCTCGTAAACTAGTATTTTTGCAAGAAAAATCACTAAAACATTAAAAAAATCCCTGTTATGGGGAGATAAAGTGGTCTTGCAACCACTCGTTGGATTCGGCACGGAATGAAGAATCCAAAGGAAGTCTTTGTGAGGGGGAATTGGCCTCCCACCAACCCGAGCCTCACCCTTCGTCTTCGTAGGTCGAAGATACATGTTTTAATTGAAAATCCCCAAAAATACAAAACTGTCTAAAAAATTAAACACGTAGTCAAATTGACTGATTTTTGTTTTAACAAGTCAATTTTAACTAAAAATAATGAAGCAAAGATAGTTTTGAAGGAATGACAAGTGTCCTAGGGTGCCACATGGGATGCCAAGTAGGAAGGGGCGTCCAAAAGCAAACAGTCCAAAATTTTGACTCAGAAAAGACACAAAATTAAATGCAGACCTGTAGAAACCGTATGGCCTGATGTGTGGCAGAACTGGGGCTCAAAAACTAGGCGCAGAAGCTGGTAGAATAACAACAGACCAAACAGCAAGCAAAAAAAAATGTGGCGTCCAAACAAGGCGTAGTTTTGAAAATTTTGGTAAAAAACAAAAAATAGCAGACCTGCCATACGGCCTGAGGTGCCTAGCTGGAAGAATGCAGCTGCTGAAGGTTGCCGCAGCTGGAGAAGACTGCTGGAGATAGTGGCGTGGACACCTGAAGGAGTACAGAAGCTAGGCGCAGAACTTAGAAGAGTGTTGCTGACCAGAAGAGGGCATAGAAGCTGGAAGGATAACGACAGTATGAAGAGGCTTGCAACAAAGTTAGCTCCTCCCTTTGCTGATCCACACAACAAAAGACACCCAAATGCAAGGATCTCCAAGAAAACTAACCAAAAGTGATATATATTTTTTTATTTTTGATCAAATCTCAAAATAAAAAAACAAACTCCACTCCTCTTGATTTCAAAAATAAGCTAAAAGTATAATCACACACAAGATTATCGGGAAAGTTCTGATACCATATCGAAGTTGTTGCTAGAATCCGGATAATGTGAGTGCAATGGAGACGTGATCACACAAGTTGAAGCAAGTGCACACCACATAGATGCTAAAGCAATTTGAAATTAATACAATAAGATAAATTTCACAAGACAAAATGGACAAAACCAAAATCTGATTAGCATGGAATGGCCAAATTGAGGACTACAAATAGGAGAGTACGAAAGTAACTCCTCCACAAAAGGTGGACAAGGCACCCTAAGAATAGAATGTAACTCCTCCATGAAAGGTGGTGACAAGGTGCTAAGAATAGAGAAGTAACTACCATCAAGGGAGTTACTTATGTCATTTTTATGACACTTATGACACATCTATGACACACACCTCCACATAAGCTAGCCTATCCCACAAATGTAGGAAAACTCCATGTATGCACAAGAAATACAATTTCCCTAATTAATAAATAGGAAAAAATAAAAACTTACACTAATAGTTGCAAGATATAGAATGTACAATAAGTAAGGACAACTATACTTTTTCTACCAAGTTCTAGAATATAATTGCTTTTCTAAAATAGACTAACCTAGAGGCAAATATTCTCACAAACTAGAATATGCCTTTACAAGAGAATATTCCATTTTAAAAATCTTACAATGCTTCATAAAAGTGGAATATTAATTAACTAGTTGGTGGGCCTTGAACCCAGGAACTTGTCTATTATTATTGAAGGATGTTCATAGCCTTTTGATGTTCTTGGCCTCAGTTATCCTTTCATCTACTTTAAATATCATGTCCAAGATCTTACTATTGTCTACCGCATACTGGCCTTGGATTTTACTTGTTATCTCTTGTTCTTGTGTGGCACTTATTTGACATCTATCTAGCACTTTCATGGTATTTTATTATAAATGCCTTCAAAGCACTATCCATTTTAAAAATTGCCTTTTTATTCATGCCATTAGATCAAGATCCAAGGATCAACACAGGCCATTGATCACAATCCAAGCCCTCATATGTCATTGGCTATCTTTGCATCGAGCCCCATGGTTATGCCACTAGTCATCCCAATGAGATTTTTGAGCTTCTTATCCTACACTAGTCATATATTGAATGCACGTTTGCCATGTGATGATCTCATGGGCTCTCATAGAACCATTGAATAGTCATTAGTGATTTTATGCTGTTGGATCATCTAGGCCTGATGAAGTGTGAGCCATTGATCCTGTAAGATGCATGGAATTTAATCAACATTATGATAAAGGAAGGGACTTAGGCTCAAATAGTTTAGGCTAAGGTTTATTTCATGTTTAATAAAAATGTTATAAACTTTAGGCTAAAGTATTTTAGTCTAAGTTTTTAGAATATATATAAAGGGGACCTAGGCTAAATGTAATAGGCTAAGGTTTATGCTGAATTAATAAACGCAACATATGATTTAGGCTAAGATATTTATGTTGAGTTTTTAGGACATGTCCGAAAGGGCCAAATGATAAAAGGACCAATTATTAGGTTTTGAACTAAGATTTCATCATGTTGTTAAACACAATGGAACCTTAGGTTAAATGAATTTAAGCTAAGTCTTATGCCACAAGGATCTTAAAATAAGATTTAATATAAGTCTCTAGCCTAAGGTTTATTACGTTCAAATAAATGTAATTGGAACCTTAGGAAATAAACTTAGATTAGAACTCTATCTGCAAATACTTAGATCATGAGGCCATTTTATCATTGGAACTTCAAAGATCTTAGATGTTTAAACATCTTCTGAGGGGTCCCATTGATCTACACTGCAATCCAGAATATTTTAGCAACATTTTATAGTATATCCTGATGTCTAAGTAAAATAATCAATTAGCTTAAATTTGATTGTCCTACAGACATCAATGACGGCCTTGTAGATGACAAATGATGGTCACATGAATGTCAAATTTAAGCTAGTAGATCATTAGGTTTTATGGGTTTAAAATTGATGGTCCAATGAATGTCATTGACAGCCTCATGGACATCAAATGTCGGTTTCACAAACATTGATTTTAAGCTTATGAGACTTTTCTGGTCCATAAACTGTGGATTTGATTTCCTTCATCCAATTAAAAGCCATGATGAAGTGAGAGCCATTGATCACGATCTGAGTAGTTGCATAAGATTAGTTCCCTTAGAACATTGAAGTCAAAACCCTAAGTTTTAACTCAAGGTCTTGTTGTATTAAAAAATACAATGAAGCCTTATGTAAAAACTCAGGCTTAAGATTGTGTTTAATAATGGGGACCCACTTATCCTTCGAGCCTCCCTCACACCATCCAATCTTTGGTTCTACTTACGCACAGGCCATTGATCATGATCCTTATGATGACATGGGATTGGTATGAAGGGTGAAGGCTTTATAATTCTTAGGCTTACTTTGTGGCATCTGATCAAGAGGAGTGATGAAGCACGTGCGATCAGTGATGAAAATCACCTTCTTACAAAACAAAACACTGATCCATTATGTTGCAATAGCTTTACCAACTGAGCTAGACAACTCTGATACCAAATGATGAAAACAACTCTTCTCTACAAAACAAAATTTTGATCCAAAATGCTGTAACAACTCTACCAACTGAGCTAAGACGGGCTGATACCAAAATGGTGCAGGGCTGTCATCAGACATATCCAACAACCATAACAGTTATGGACGTTGCATTTCATTCACACATTTTGTCATATAATTTGTGTGTATCATCTATACTCCCACAATTGCATACATATCAACTAACACACTTGCAACATTGACATCAGATTTACAACTACATCCTTATGAAATTCCATGCCTTGTTCCAGGACAACACTCTCATCAGACCTGATATTCAGCAACACAAAAATCATACAAATGACCCAGCAGAGTCCATAGATTTACCTTTCTCCTACACAGTCCATAGATTCAAGCCTCCAGAGTCCGTAGCTTCTTAACCTTAACTTGCCAATCTTCACTCTACACACAGGCGTCACATAGTCACAACTTCTTGCAACACTTCTTCTGGTCTCACAGTGTTTGGATCAAGTGCAGATGTAAGCCGCAGATAACGCTTCTCTATCTCTTGGCATGTCCCTTTGACTATTAGTGAATCTACTTGCATCATCCTCCCCTTCTTTTCTCAACACATTAAGCCATTCTAATCATTCAAACCGCTCAAATAACATTCCATCACAATTGCCTGACTTAAAGACTATCACCTAACTTATAACATTGACACGCCCAACATTAAGGAATGTGTTGCAAAGACCAAATCAAAATTTACATGGAGGACTGATCATCATACTCTCAACCCAAACTGTGGCACGACCCAATAGTAGTGTCTTCCTCAGTTATTCTTCATTGAGCTACATTAGATGAATAACCTTGCCGCCCTTGTCCTCCTGCTGACTCTTGAGCAGTAATACGACGAATGGAAGGATGGCGTGCCACTGAAGAAGCTACTGTTGCTGCTGTAACTCGGATCCTCTATAATACACATAGATTCACAGTCAAAGACTTCAATGAACCCATGAAACCTCTCTGCGCTTCCAACAGACTACAAATATGTGTTTATTTTCGTGTCCAGACAAGACATATATAATTCAGACAAGTGGAAGTGCATTACATTTTGCAATTTTCAATGCTTACAGTTACCCTTCATGTTGATCAAAATGTAGATAAGACTGCACTGGGAGTTAGATCCGATTGCAAGATGGGCCAACTATTGTAGCTCTATACCATAGAAATCAATCACGCATAATGGATCTAGAAAATGCTGCACCAGAAAGGATAAAAATACACCAATTATTATTATCTCCTCAATCTGTTATAATCCGTCCATTTGCAGTCCTTTTTTTGGACTTGCTCCTACACAACCTCCTACACTACTGCTCACAATATTGAAGTAGTCCTAATTTATTACTAACACCACTCAACCAACTCCTAAAAAGGCTCAACAATATGCTTTTAAACATAGAATTATTCAGCTACACCTAACCTACGCCACTTATGGCTTGATTCTCCTGATTTTACATGATAACACGGCTGTCAATCCTCTAAAATAACTAAATTTGACCTTTACAATACTCAAATAGGCCTATCCCTCTCCTCTTGACAAGTGTACATGTTTTGAATTTTTGAATTACAATGCTTTTGAAGGGAAACCTTTATTCATATTCCTATCACATCTAAGCACTCCCAAGATGCTCCTGCATCAGATTCCTAGGCTTAAAAAGTTTCATGAGCTCCTGCTCATGAATTTCATTTGTTTGCCCATTTACAAAGGTAAAACTTTACAAAACAAATGTCTTCTTCATTCAATTTTTCATATAAATGTGCATGTTCTTGACTACCACACTTGTGTCTTTTTTTGCTTGTGGTCATTTCGTTCCAAAGTATATCTTGCTGTCTCTTCATCTTCTTTGTAGCCTTCTTCTTTACATATTCATCCTCTTGAATGAGGATATCAAATTCTATGCTCTCTTCTTGAGCTCTTAGAAGAGCTCTCTTCTCCAAGTACTTGACCTCCTTATCAAGCAAACCTGTACAATCACCATTCAAAGCAAAATTAGAAGCAAAAATTTGAGACCCTTGGGTCTCTCCAAATTTTTGAACCCATACTTGCTGCTCAAATATGACTTCTTGGTCCTTTGTCTTCATTTCTTCTTCACAGCAATGTTCTACCTCCTCAAATATTTTCATAGGACAAGTTTTGTTCTTCTCTTCATGGTTAATGGCATATTCTAAGGCTGCCAACTCTTCCAACAACTATTCTTTGTTTTGATAGACAAAAAGCTTGTTTGGTTGTTTAACTAGAAACTCTTTATCAAGGTTTTCTGTCTCCTTTAGGATATCTTCTTCAATTGTCAAGGCTAAGCATTTAACCTTCTCTCCATCTTCTTCTTGCAGCTTTTCTACCCCTTGGTATACAAATTCCCATTTTTGTTTCTTATCAAGAAACTCTCCTTCACCTACAAATTCTTGATCAAACTGCCATATTTCTCCTTCACATTGCAGATCTTCCTCCCTAGTGATTAGTACATTTGAATCAAAATCAACTATATCAACATCATGCCACTAAAAATTGTCATCTTCAATCTTTTCCAATTCTGAATTTTGATCATTATACCTTTGCTCTTCATCAACATGCAGCTCTTCATTTATTTTGTCCTCTTGAGTAAGGACTTCCTCTTCCTGCTTGATCAATTCTTTATGTTGGAGTTCCAACTGATCTTTCTTCATGTCTTCATTACTTGAGGCATTACAACAAGCCTCTTCTTCTTGTCTAAGCACTCTCTCATGAGGTGCTTCACCTCCTTGATCCATGAGTATCTTCATTGGATCATATGTTTCTCCTTCCTCCTCAACTTGCTTTCTTGTAAACAAAACATCATATGAAATGTCAAATACAAAAACATTTGACCACTTGATATTTTGAGTGATTACTTGTTGTTGGTCCATTTCTTTGATGATGAGATCCGTCTCATCTACCAAGTATTGATCCTCTTCATACTGGAATTTCTCTGCAAACTAAAACTTTTCTCCAAGCTCTTCATTCTTGAGCTTATCCTTTTTTTTATACTTCTTCATCTCTCTCTTTAAGGCAACTCTTAGCATTTTTCTTCTTCTTCTCTCCATCACTAATCTAACTGGCCATCTTACTCTTTTCTTCTTCATTACCCATCCTTGCCATGGGTTTTGCATATTTTCTACCATGAATTTTATCATGGCTATCCTTGCTTTTATCACATTCACTTCTCTTTGGTACTCTTCCTCTCTTTGTCTCTTTTTTTTCTCTTTCTTGTTTCTCTCTCTTTATCTGATTCATGTTTCTTCTAGACAGTCCCTCTATCACTCTTCTCAACTCTTCAAACTCCATCCTTTACCTCACCTAAGTCTGTTTCACCTTAGTCTTTTGGCAAACTATCCAAGCTTCTTCTTGGATCTTCTTCTTCTTCTTGAGAAATTCACTATGCTCTTCTTCTAGAGGTTATCTTGGCTCTTCACTAAGCCTTCTTTGGCTTCTTCTCCTCTTAAGCCTCAATGGCTTGACCGCCTTGAACCTGCAACTTCTTCACTGTAACAACAATTAGTCTTTTAAAAAGCTTGGAAACAACGTGTCAATAACTTTCTTATTACCTTCTTCACCTGCTTCAATCACTGCAAACTTTTTCCTTCTATTTGCAAATTCACAAAGTACATTATCTCTGCAAAAAACTGATTAGAAGAGTACAAAATTTTCCTTTCTCTTTTTCTAAGAGCTTACTAGCTCTGATACCAAATGATGAAAAATCACCTTCTTACAAAACAAAGCACTGATCCATTATGCTGCAACAGCTTTACCAGCTGAGCTAGATGGCTCTGATACCAAATGGTGAAAATAGCCCTTCTCTACAAAACAAAATTTTGATCCAAAATGCTGTAACAGCTCTACCAACTGAGCTAAGATGGGCTGATACCAAAATGGTGCAGGGCTGTCATCAGACATATCCAACAACCATAATAGTTATGGATGTTGCATTTCATTCACACATTTTGTCATACAATTTGTGTGTATCATCTATACTCCCACAATTGCATACATATCAACTAACACACTTGCAACAGTGACATCAGATTTATAACTACATCCTTATGAAATACCATGCCTTGTTCTAGGACAACACTCTCATCAGACCTGATATTCAAAAACACAAAAATCATACAAATGACCCAACAGAGTCTGTAGATTTACCTTTCTCCTGCACAGTCTGTAGATTCAAGCCTACAGAGTCTGTAGCTTCTTAACCTTAACTTGCCAATCTTCACTCTACACACAGGCATCACATAGTCACAGCTTCTTGCAACACTTCTTCTGGTCTCACAGTGTTTGGATCAGGGGCAGATGTAAGCCACAAATAATGCTTCTCTATCTCTTGGCATGTCCCTTTGACTGTTAGTGAATCCACTTGCATCATCCTCCCCTTCTTTTCTCAACACATTAAGCCATTCTAATCATTCAAACCGCTCAAATAACATTCCATCACAATCACCTGACTTAAAGACTATCACCTAACTTATAACATTGACACACCTAGCATTAAGGAATGTGTTTCAAAGACCAAATCAAAATTTACACAGAGGACTGATCGTCATACTCTCAACCTGAACTGTGGCATGACCCAAGAGTAGTGTCTTCCTCGGTTATTCTTTGTTGAGCTACATTAGATGAATAACCTTGCTGCCTTTATCCTCCTGCTGACTCCTGAGCAGTAATACGATGAATGGAAGGATGGCATGCCACTGAAGAAGCTGCTGCTGCTGCTGTATCTCGGATCCTCTATAATACATATAGATTCATAGTCAAAGACTTCAACGAACCCATGAAACCTCTCTGCGCTTCCAATAGACTACAAATATGTGTTTATTTCTGCATCTAGACAAGACATATATAATTCAAACAAGTGGAAGTGCATTACATTTTGAAATTTTCAATGCTTATAGTTACCCTTCACGCTGATCAAAACGTAGATAAGACTGTGTTGGGAGTTAGATCCAATTGCAAGATGGGCCAACTATTGTAGCTCTATACCACAAAAATCAATCACGCATAATGGATCTACAACATGCTACACCAGAAAGGATAAAAATACACTAATTATCATTATCTCCTCAATCTGTTACAATCCGTCCATATGCAGTCCTTTTTCCAAACTTGCTCCTACACTTCCTCCTACACAACCTCCTACACTACTGGTCACAATATTGAAATAGTCCTAATTTATTACTAACACCACTCAACCAACTCCTAAAAAGGCTCAACAATATGCTTTTAAACATAGAATTATTTAGCTACACCTAACCTACGCCACTTATGGCTTGATTCTCTTGATTTTACATGATAACACAGTTGTCAATCCTCTAAAATAACTAAATTTGACCTTTACAATACTCAAATAGGCCTATCCCTCTCCTCTTGACAAGTGTACATGTTTTGAATTTTTGAATTACAATGCTTTTGAAGGGAAACCTTTATTCATATTCCTATCACATCTAAGCACTCCCAAGATGCTCCTGCATCAATCAGATTTGTAAATAAGTGAGGTATTTAAGTTACAACTTGGTTAGAAATAAGACTTAGGTTAAAACATTGAGATTAAGGTCTCATTTGTGTTAATAAACACAAACAGGGCCCTAGAATTAAGACCTTAGGCTAAAGTTTTAATAAAGGGGACCATGCTAGAAAAATTAAAAGTGACCCTATCAACACGAACATTAGAATCAGTTAGAAATATAGGAAACAAAGGGGGAAAATAGTAGGACTTTCAGATTAAGGTTTGGTCATGTTAAGAATTATGACTAAGCTTTAACATGAAAATTAAGCTTGAGTCCAAAGTAATTTTAAATGTTCCCACCAATTTGATACCATCAAATGTAAATTTGAACCAAGGGTTTGAGCTAGAGTTTTTTGAAGAAGATATTTCAAAAAATGAAGTCCAAATAGAGTTAATCTATAAAATCTAAGCATGATCCATTAGTAAGAGCTCTATGAAACCTGTATCTTAAAAACATGAAGACCAATTATTAACAATATTATTCAAGCTCAAATCAAAACCATAAACTAGTTGGCTAACTTTATGAGGCATGGATGATCTTTAAATTACAATAATGTTCAAAATAAGCCATGCTTTCAGTGTCAAGTTTCAAAATATCTCAAAGGTCTCACTTTTTAGAAATGGGGGTATGTTGACCTCAAAAAAAGTTGAATTGTCTTTCCTCAACTCTTCATCACCATTGAATATGTTCTATAGTGTGACTAATCCCTTGGGCAACTTATTTGTTTTTTAGTTGCACAATCTGATCACCATATTGCTGCAAGTACTTTGTCTAATTTTTTGAGTAAAACTTGGCCTCTTTTTGTAAGAATCTGACAACCTGATTATCATCTTCAAAATCTTGCCTATTATCATTATTATATAGGAAGAAGGCCTTAAAATCACCATAATGTGTGACTATACCTTTTCATTTCTTACATCATTTGGGATACTAAATTGTGCCTTAATGGCAACTAACTTGTCTTCATGTTTGCTCTCATCTCTTAGTATTGCCTGAATGTTGAAGGCTTAGAATTCTTCAAGTAAGTCCCATATTATATGCTTGTAATATTTAAGAAATGGGTTTATGCATACATTAAGACCTCTCATTTGGTGAACTAAAATTTCACTATCAGCAAAGACTTGTAAGGTGTTGAGTTTCATCTTTCTAGCTCATTGTAAACCATGAACTAGTGTCTCATATTATGCAACATTGTTTGAATAAACAAATTGAAACTTATTAGATGATAAATAAATTTTATTTACTATAGAAATAGAAATAATTCCATACCTAGTACCATTCTTATTATTTTATTCATCAAAGTATAATTGCCAAAGACAATCAGTAAACTCATCATCCTTCATCAAGGCTAGAATTGGTGCATCTTTCTCATGGAGGAAATAAAAACCAAGTAATTTTTCTTAAATTAGTTTATAAGGATCATTTTTATATGAGATAGAGGCCCACTCATAAACGAACAAATATGGAATCCAATATAAAGGTGATTCAATCTTGTCTACACTAGTTTCTAGCACCTCATCCGAGATGACACAATTAGTGTTTGCAACACTTGGCATATATGGCTCCAAATAGAAACATGAAATGGGTTTAGAATGTATTTGTACCTTAGTATAATACTTGGTTATAAACATAAAATATGTTAAATTAGATGATAAGTATCCTCCAATCTTTGAGGTGAAGTTCTTTGAAAGACACATGGAAAAATAAGGAGGTAAGTCCACCACAAGTACATCCTATTGAATGGTAACATTGGGACAAGCATGTAGTGTCAAATTTAGATATTTATTTATGACTAATTTATTTTTTGGTGAACCATAAAATCTCATTACTCCTTTAATATTTTGTTCATAGATAAGACCAAGCTTGTCTGGAATTTGCTTAGGTATGACAGTGTTACTAGCTCCACTATCCACCAGATAGTTATGAACTAAACAATTGCCAAATATCAAAGAGAGGTATAAGGGAGGAGTTTTACTTGAATTTACCTTATATTTTTCCCCATTTACCATCTTATGTACCATTTTTACTTGATGCTTCATTGGCTATTTCAAATTAGTCATGATAACTCCTTGTTTCTCAACCGGTTCTAGAGATACCTTGAGAGCTAAAAGCTCTTGGATGAGCATATATTTTTGTCCTATAATAGTAAGGAATATCACATGATAATTTATGACATTATATTTATTCTTCAGATCCACTATGTTGAATGAAGCTCCACTAACCTTTGGTTTTACCTTTTGAACCACTGATTATTCAAGGACCAAAGGTATTTGAGGGACATTCCCAACCTCAACATGCTAAATTTTCTATGTTGTAGGGGAAGTAAGTTGATATTTGGTACTCTTGGAAATAACATTAGGATTAATTTAAGCATTAATCACATATTGAGCCTAATAAATGACTCTTCTTTTATCTATAGTTATAGCTGCAACTTGACCATTTGAACTGCTAGTCTCACCACCATGATTGAAAGTAACATAATCATCTATTTACCAGTTTACATTAATGACATCAAGCTACCCTTGAACTTGTTGAGCCTTTCCTTGGGGTACCAAACTTGTATTTTGATATTAACCTCCTTGAAGATAAAACTCTGAATTGGGTAGATGCAAGATAATGGGGGATAAAAAGGGGGTATAAATTGACACCTTTTTAAAAAAAAAATAACAATAGTTAAACTTGGAGAGAATGTTAGAGACACTTAGAAAAAGAATTTGAAAATAACATAAAAACATGAATTGTGGAATTTTGAATGTTACTTCTAAATATATAATTTTTTATAATACCCAAATGATAAAAGTGTGCAAAATAGTTGCATTTATGAAAATAGGTTGTTCATTTTTTGTAAAAAGATAAGGAGAGTGCATGTGTACGAACACACTTTTTTTGAGTAAACAATTGAATTTTTGTATTAAATTTCCTATATAGAAAGGTGAAATATTGAATATTGTTGAGAATATTTTTTTATTAATTTTTTGTTATATATATAATTTTTAAATAATTTTACAAGTCAAGACAACTGGAAAATTGAAACTACAAGTGTATGAACACAAAATTTTGACCTTAACTTCATGAAAATCAATTTTTTTTAAAGCATACTTGATAGTTTGTAGATTGTTGAGATATAAGTTTTATAATCATTTGATTAATATTTAAAAATTTATAATGAAATTTGTGACGATATGTAAATATACTATAAGGAGCTATGTTACGTATAAATTAAATAATAATTATAAATGATATTCTAACATTAAAAAATTTATAGATTTAAAAACTATGCTTTGTCAAGGTTCAGAACCCCCATGCCTAAAACCAAGGTAAAATTTGAGGGAAAGTGGGATTTAAAAAAAAAAAAAAATATCAAAGGGTGTATGCGCTTTGCAAAGGGCATGCACCCTTTCCACAACCACCAAGGGGAAAACTAGTGTGTTTGCCCATTGGTCCATGGATCCCAAAGGGTGTACGTGATTTCTAAAGAATGCATGCCCTTTGTGATTCATGAATTACTTTTACATTTGTTATGAAAATGAGTGTTTAGTTTTATTTTTTCGAAATATAAACTAGTTTTTCTACTGAAACTATGTGAATTTGATGAATTATTCATCTATTTTATTTGAATCACTAAGAATTATTCAATTTTAAATATATAATTGTCTTGTTTTGGCAAAGATAAATAATGGGGTTAGAAAGTCATCGCAAAATACTAATAAAAAAACTAAAAACTGAGGATATTGAAGAGAAAAGAGGAAAAGAAAGAAAAAGACAAGCAGATAGGAGGGCATCCATAAGAGCTTCTAGTCAAGGTGAAGTTTCTTCTTCTACACCAAGTAATACTTCTAATGAAAATAACATGCCTAATTCTATAGAATTTAGTTTACATATCTCTTCAAATGAGATAAGAGAATCGAGTCAATTTTTCTTGCAAGATGAAATTCAAAATGTAGAGCATTTAAGTAATGAATTTATAATGAATGATGAAACATATGGATAAACAAAATATAATGAAACATCCATTCATAATAAATTTTGAGTATGATGATAATCAACATTAAATAATGACCCCAAATCATGTGTCTCCTAATGAAGAGGAATTTAATTCACATATAACATCTAATTTAGATAGTCAACCCTCTAATGTCCCTACTATGGTTGACATGTTAACACCATGTAATTTAATATAAAATATAGCTCCTACACCCACACCTCCAAGGATAATAATACAAACACCAAAATATTTGGTTGAAATAGATGAAAAAAATAATAAAACGTATGGAAGGTAAAATGTCAAAAAAACCAGTTCAATGTCATGTTCAACATGTATGGAACTATGCATTTAAGAATAAAATCCATACATAATGATTTCAATTATTTTTTCAATTAATGAAAATGCAAAAAATGTGCCTTGTGATGCACAATTTTGGGTTAAGAACATTAAACATGGAGGGAAAAAATATTACAATAGTATATAATCTATTTAATGCATTTAAGGCAATAGGAAATAAAAGTCAAAATAAAGATAGTAATGTGGAAAGATGAGTAATAATGAAATCTACAGTAAGTCAACATATAAAGCTCAAATTCTTATTGAATTAAGTAAATCTTTGAATTTAAATATAAAATCTCTAATAAATGCCATAAAAATAAGATCAAGGCTTGGTAACCCTTCACTCACGGATTATTGGACATTTAGTGGTAGACTCCCACGAAAAGATAAGGTATTGGTTAAAGGAACAAAATAATTATTGAAATTTTTTGGCACGACAACACAAGGGTCTTATTTAATGTAAAAGACATTGTTAAAATAAAAAAAGACTCAAAAAATTGTGAGCCACATGCAAAACATTTTTTAGACATGACACAAACATAATTTTATAAAAAGTTTATTAAAAAATTTAATGGTTAATTAATAATTATCCAAAGGTCATTTGAGATGTGTAAGCCTTTTTATGTTAAAATTAACCAAGCATGCACCACATGTTGTAAGGTATATGTTGAATTTGCTATGCATTTTGATGTTTTGTGTCATACACATTGTACTTTACATACTGATGAGATTTTGTAGGAATGTATGGTGTCTTCTGTACCTAAAACATCAATATAATTAATCTAAGGTATTTTCTATCAAAGACATCAGGGATTTTTTTTTTTTACAAAAAATTGTTTAGATGGAACATGTAATAATTTTGGTGATTTTTCAAATTTGACGAGTTGTTTACATGAAGATATTTCACATGAATTTGGAAAGAAACTAATTGATTATAAGTACACATCTATTAAGTATGTGTTAAAAGATGGAAAAGAGTCACCAAGATGTGAATTGGTTATGACCAAAGTTTCTATATATGATTTCATGTTTGAATTAAAAAAATATATTATCTACCAATATGCAAGACACACACACACAAATCAAAATGGTTAGATAATCAATTCAAAGCATGAAAGGACAACTTCCCAGTTAGCACCATTATTTTGGTTGTGGATTTTGTTGAAAAATACACACTAAAGCCATAGAATGAGGTTCAATCCTAATATTATAATTCAATTCAAGTTGTATTTTTTACTCATATTACATTCAAACATGCATTTGATAGTATAGATGATAATAAAAAGAGTTTTAGGGAGTACCATTTTCATATGAGCGATGACATATCACATTCTCTAGAGTTTGTCCAGGGTTGTTTTGAGATATTTTATATGAATCTCAATGCAATATAAATCATGTTTGATACACACTACATTTGGTCAAATAATTGTATAGTACAATTTAAGAATTCTTAAATGTTTTAATGGTTCAACAGATGCATAAGAAGAATGACATTCAACATTTTTGGAGCTTCTTTGAGGCTGGGCATGGAAAAAGGGAACATGATGGTGCTAATGCATGTATAAAAAGAGCCCTTAAAAGAGAGAAGGTAAAGCACAAGGATGGTGTTAATTTGATTGATGCAGTAAGTATTGTGAGTTGGTGTAATGAAAATATTTGTCATGGATCAGATAAACATTCTCATGTATGAAGATTCTTGTGGTTAATAGAGGAACAACATAAGGCAATGTATGAAGATTGTATTACAGTACCTATATCAAGTGTTTTCCACTCCATTCAAAGCTCAAATTCAATTTCATGGACTATTTATACTATAGACATGGCATGTTTTTGTTCCTCATGCATGGAATTTAATTGAAATGAATGTGAGTCAAAATAATGGGTTAAAAAATGGTATTGTAGACCCATATTACCTATAGAGAATAGCCATTCACTCCAACAAGTGATAGATCATGAAATGGCATCATCAGTTAAGTTTGACCACATCTTAGATCTTGTGTAAATAGGTACAATTTATTCTTTAATTAAATATACAACCTTAGATATTAGTGATATTTTATTTTTTCTAGATGTACTTACAATTTGATTATACTTCAAATGTAGGGCATTTTTTTGCAGTAATTACACCTGAGAACAATGATGAGGGAATAGACTACTACTTGTGTCATTGTGTAGAGGCAAAAAAAATTAACCACAAATGTTATGGATGGAGAAGAGATATTTTATCCCATTGGATCTATAATGGTTATTGAAACTTGGCTTTGTATGTACTATCATAAAAAAAAAATTATTATTTGAGGAATTTGAAACACATAGGATGGTGCTTCATTATTCAAACCTTGTTATTACTACAAATATTCAATTGATCGAATATCATAGAAAGCCTCACAATAGAACTTTTTGGAAAGTGTGTGAATCTGACCATAAAGTGATTCTTGAAACACTTATAAACAGAGCTGATCTTGAAGGTACATTAGATAGAATTAGTAAGTGTACCTAACTTATTTCAAAATAATATAATAAAGTTATTTGATTTAATGTATTTTATTTTTCAACTATTTTATGATAATTTGTTTAATACTATTTAAATTTTTTACTAAAAATTTAAACGTAGGTTAGTGGCACCATACAAGCTTCCACCTTCACATGGTTGGTGTCATGAGTAGAGAAGATTATATTCTTGAAATGAAGAGGGGCAAAAATAATTTATATTAATTTCATCTATTGTAAGAAAATCCTTTTTTAAATTCTCTCTGTTTATCCTTTCAAGAAAACACTAATGCAGGGGCATCCTTTAGTGATGTCACAATGATGTCATTTTTGGCTTGAAATAAGGTAGGAGGTGTTCTAGAGTAGTTTTTGGTCCTTACAAGTCTTTACTAGGTGTCTAGGATTCATAAAATTCATAAAATCACTATTCAAAAATTTGAATTCTTATAAGCCCTTTTGAGGAATCATAGCATCTATTTGATGATGTGAAATATAGTAGCATGTAATTAAGAGTCTTATGAAAAGGTGAAGGGTTTCTATTGCCTTGACCCTCATATGGCATGGGTTTTCATATTAAGTTAAGTTATTACCAAGGCTACGTCCAAGACTCCCATGTGGAGAATGAATCAAGAATCATTTATTGGTTAGTGAGGGAGATATAAGGTCTATTTTTATAGTTTTAGATATTCTCAAACTAGAAACAAAGAGGAGAGCACTGAAGAACAGGAAATTATTGACAAAACTATCTCTACTCATATTATTCTATGTATATATTATATTTTGTGTTTTCTTAAATGTATATGCTATGGAAATTGATTGTGAATGATGATTAATAAATGAAATAATTAATTCATATCATATTCTATTGACATCTATGTTAAAGGTTTTAATTAATAGACCCCAGTTTTATGGTAATGGATCTATTACAATGTGGATAAGGGTATAGATTGTTTTCATAGTCTCTAAATGAATATTAGAGCCTAAAAAGGATCCATACATTTTAATTTAGTCATTTGGACACTTTGATACCTATTCCTTGTGTGATGCATGAATATTAGTGTGTGAATTGTGAGGTAGGTCTACAAACTCATTATACATCTATAAAAGTCTTTTGTAACCCTAAGTTATAGATATTGCAAGTTTATAAATCTTTGGATGAACCCAATTCTCTAAGTTTTTAAGGTTTACAAACTCATTATGCACGTGTAGGACATGATAGTTCATCGTTATCCCTCATGGTTCTTATGTAACTTGTGACAAAAGTTCCCTCATTTTGCACATTCAGGGATGAGTGAATTCTCTTAAGGAATACCTCTGATCAATTATAAATTTCACTCTTAGGGGTTGAACAAAACCAAAAAAATTGATTCTAGCCTAAAAGTGCCTATACTAACATGTTTACATAGATGGCTCATCAATTGGGTTGACGAGTCAAAATCTATGGCCCTCACTAACCAATATTTGGCATGTTCTGAGAGGTTTAGCCATGAGAGAAACCTCATTGCCACATCTCATCCATCATGAGTTAGACAAAAGACTCATAGAATTTCTTATAGGACTCATTTGTGCATGTGCAGGACATAATGGTTCATCTCTATCCCTCATGATTCTCGTGCAACTCATGATAGAAGTTTACTCATTTTGCACATTTGGGGATAAGTGAATTCTATTAAAGAATGCCTCTGATCAACTACAATTTTCACTCTTGGGGGTTTACCAATATTAGACAAAGGTGATTATAGCCTAACATTTCTTATCCTGATATGTCTATGTAGATGGTTCATCGATTGGGCTAGTGAGTTAGAATCTACGACCCTCACTGACCAACTTTTAGCATGTTCTAAGATATTTGGCCATGAGAGAAAACTCATTACCACATCTTGTCCATCATGATTTATACAAAATCCTCTTGATATTTCTTAGAGGACTCATCCATGCATGTGTAGGATGTGATGATTTATCTCTAACCCTCACTATTCTCATGCAACTCATGACAAAATTTCACTCATTTTGCACATTCAGGGATAAGTGAATTCTCTTAAGGAATGCCTCTGATCAACTATAAATTTCACTCTTAGGGGTTGAAAAATACCTAAAAAAGGTGATTATAGCCTAAAAGTTCTTATTTTGATGTGTACACATAGACGGTTCATCAATTAGGCTAACAAGTTAAAATCTATGGCCCTCATTGACCAACTTTTACCTCATTTTGAGAGATTTGGCTTCAAGAGAAGCCCCATTGCTATGTCTTATTTGTCATGAGCTAGACAAAATACTCTTAGGATTTTTTAGAGGACTTATCCCTCCATGTGGAAGATCTGATGGTTAGTCTCTATCTCTCATGGTTCTCATGTAATGCATGATCAAAGTTTGCTCATTTCACACATTCAGGGATGAGTGAATTCTCTTCAGGGATGCCTCTAACCAACTACAAATTTTACTTTTGAGGCTCAATCGAGACTATAAAAAGGTCATTATAGCTTAAAAATGCCCATATGAATGTGTCTACATAGATGGTTCATCAATTAGACTGATGAGTTAGAGTTTATGACTCCCATTGACCAAATTTTACCTCATTCTGAGAGATTTGGTCATGATAAAAACCTCATTGCCTCATCTCATCCATCATGAGTTAGATAAAATATTCTTGGGATTTCTTAGAGGAATTTTCCCTCCATGTGTAGCAGTTAATGTTTAGTTTCTATCCCTCATTATTCTCATGTAATATTTTGCACATTTGGGGATGAGTGACTTCTCTTTAGGGATGCCTCTGACCAACTACAAATTTCACTTCTAAGGTTAGATCAAGACCAAAAAAGGTAATTCTACCCTAAAAATTCCCATCCAAACATGTTTGCATAGATGGCTCATCTATTAGATTGATGAGTCAGATTATACGACCCCCACTTACCAACTTTTACCCCATTCTGAGAGATTTGGCCATGAGAAAAACCTCAATTCCATGTCTCATCCATCATGAGTTAGATAAAATCCTCTTAATATTTCTTATAGGACTCACCCTTCCATGTGTAGGACCTGATGGTTCATCTATAATCCTCACGATTCTCATGCAACTCATGCTGGAAATTTACTCATTTTGCACATTTGGGGATGAGTGAATTCTCTTAAGGAATGACTCTGATCAACTATAACTTTCAATTTCAAGGGTCAACCAATATTGGTCAAAGGTTATTATATCCTAAAAATTCCCATATGGATGTGTCTGTATAGATGGTTCATTGATTGGGTTGATGAGTCATAATTTGTGGCCCCCACTGACCAATTTTTACCTTATTTTGAGAGATTGGGCAACAAAAAAAACCTCATTTCCACATCTCATGCATCACAAGTTAGACAAATTCCTCCTTATATTTATGATAAGATTCATCCTTCCATGTGTAGGCACTGATGGTTAGTATCTATCCCTCATGGTTCGCGTGTAATACGTGATCAAAGTTCACTCATTTTGCACATTTGGGGATGAGTGAATTCTCTTTAGGGATGCTTCTAAACAATTGAAAATTTTAATTTTGATGCTTGATAAAGAATGGAAAAAGGTATTTCTATCCTAAAAATTCCCATCTAGATGTGTTTGCATAGATGGTTTATTGATTGGACTGACGAGTTATATTATATGGCCCCCACTGACCAAATTTTACCCCATCTTGAGAGATTTAGCTGTGGGAGAAACCTCATTGTCGTGTCTTATCCATCACAACTTAGATAAAATACTCTCAATATTTCTTATGGGACTCATCCCTCCATGTTTAAGAGTTGATGGTTAGTCTCTAGCCCTCATGGTTCTTATGCAACATGTGATCAAATTTTGGTCCTTTTTCACATTTAGAGATGAGTGAATTATTTTCAAGAATGCTTCCAACCAATTGTAAATTTCACTTTCAAAGCCTGACCAAGACTATACATAGGTCATTTTATCCTAAAAATTCCCATTTTAATGTGTCTGCATAGATGGTTCATCGATTGGGATCCTTCAACCAATCAAGTATGTGTAAGAGATACCCTGTTTTCTATGTTTCTTTGAGAATGAGGAGAGAGATTGGTTTAAAAACTTCAAAATTGAGTCTATAAAATCTAAATAAATTTTGAAACACATCTAATGCATTTGTACATACCTCATAAAAGGATCATTTATTGTAAGAAAACTATATCTTGAGTTTTGACCTACTAGAGGGTAATTAGGCATAATAGACAAAACATGATTTTATGAATTTTTGGGTAAAATATTAAAAGTGGAAAGCCAAACCTTTTATCTGAGCATTGATAATTCATAAAACATATAAATACATATGTCTAAGGTGTCTTGAAGTGCTAATTTAATATAAAATGGGTTTTATCATGTTAGAGCAATATTAAGATTAATAAGTCTATGAGAGGTTTTGGATAAAATTCTTTGTAGCAGACCTTCTAAGGTGTTGAAAAATTTGAGTCACGTAAAAAATATTATGATAAATCATTTTAGATTGATCTATACACCTATTTTAAAATATTTTTTGTTTTGATCCTTGTGAGGCATTTAGGCTTAATTAGCTTGTAGAGAGCTTTAAGTCTTTTGAGTTCAAATAGACAAAACCAATAGATGGATTGGTTTTCCATATTGAGATAAAGATTGAATATGTATTTAAGGACCATACGAATATAACCTCAATTTTTATATACTATTCAAGGAATATCAAATTCGCTTAAGTCTCTTTATTTGTGTCTATATTCTTACCTTGCCAATATTGTAATTTTATGGATAGTCTAGAGAGGGTTATCAATGTCGATATTAACCCATTAGTTTAAGAATTTTGGGAATAATTAGGGTTTTTATTCCTATTTAGTTAAAATTTTGAGTAAATTAAATTATTTAATAATTATTCCATAATTAACCTACTAATTTGTTAATTTTGATTATTGTTTAAACTTTATAAAAATAGCAAGTAAATAAAGAGAAATATAACTTAGCATAGAACTATGCTGATCTGATTGAGATGAAGGTTAATATTGATTGTGTAGGACTGGGATAGTATTAATAACCTAGATTTGGATTTAATTCAGTGAAAGGATATGAGTACTAAAAAAAGATACTTTGAGGTTTGGTGCTATAGTCCTACTCCTACTAATTTTGTCCAAACTAGTCATAGAGGTCTGAGCTTTTTGAGTTCTATTTGTCACTCTTGTAAGACCCTACCTATGAAATTTTGAATCTTAAATATCAATGAATCTCCTTATAAAGTTTATTTATTTTTTATCCTAGGTTTCTAATAAGCTTGAATATGACTTTGAGAAAAGAGGGGGGTTAGTGTGTGTAAGATGGAATGGACATGCTTCACACCATGTGTGTGGCCACACTGACTACATACCAATACTTTGAAGAGGGATCAAGCCATATGTATTTCTTCCTTTTAAATTTCTTAGTGTAATTATGATATAAAAATGTAAGAAATGCTAAAACTGGATATGTTTGAGGTGGCTAGAAGCTGGTGTAAGGATTTGAATGAGTTTGTAAGTGTATTGGCTAGCTGTATGTAGAGAATAAGGAAGAATGCTTGAATAGTCTTACTTTTATTTTTGCTTGCTTAGTGATATTTACCAACCCTTTCAAAATGATCTTTTAATGGGCTTATATAGGGATTTATTGGTCATGGGTTAAATGCAATTGCACTAGGCTGACATAATGAATAAGAGGAATCAAGGAAAAATGTTAACTTGGCTCAAAAGGTGATTGGACAAGAGTGCTAGAAAGGGGACAACCTAAGTTATAACATTGTAGTCCAACCTAGGTGCTATTATCTTAAGGGTATAGGACCTAGGGGGATGGAATAAATAGGGAAAAGGGTCTCGATTAAGCTGGAATGAGGTCTTGAAAGCCTACGGATGATTGGAAATTAATGAAAAGGTGCCTAGAAGGGTCACGATAGAATGCAAGCAGGAACTATGGATTAGGTGTCATTAACCACACTCAAGTTACCAATTGTTGCATTTTATATGACTACATTTGCCCCCCCTTTATTTTAATGATGTAGAAAAATGAAATACTAAGATAAAAAGAAAAATAGAAAGCATACCTAAACTTACCTATAAGGGGGAAGCTCATGAAGCTATTGTGATGTTGGGTGTGCATAGAGAGAGCATGTTGTGAAGTATGAATATGCAAGAAAAATAAATATCAGATTAGTTATTACTAGATACACTATATCTAGAATAAGAACATATAAAGATGGGTAAGAGAAAGAAGAATGAAAATGAATAAATACACCTCACTAGGTATGCAAACCAATAAAAAACCTATTATGATTTTGAGTGATGTTGGATTATACTGAGTAATGCTAGAAGGTGTTGTACCAAGAGTAATATCATGAATGGAGTTAATTTCTCAATTCCTTGAGAATGGATCAAGAATGCAAAGGCTAGACCTTTGGCTCCATTTTCACCTACTAAGTGAAGCGATATGATCATGCATGTGATAATAAATGTCTAGACTATGTGTCTAATCCCTTTGAATAGGTGGATCAATAATATAAAGGCTAGCTAGTCCTTTGGCTCCATCGTTTCCCTATGAAGTGAAGTTATGAACTGATACTAGTGTGAAATGTGTGTCATATGAGATGGCTCTTGAAGCCCATGAATGTACTATGATCTAAAAATGTTGGCATGGATAGCTGAATGTATTATAGAAACTAGGCGCTCTTGGCCATTTCAAAAGATGGAAATTAGGCTTGTATGAAATCCACTTCAAAACTAGAAACTAGGCTTATATGGAAGCGACTCAAGAACTTGGAAACTCCAAAATGTGGAGATTAAGCTTGTATGAAATCAACTCCAAAATGATGTCAACCACTTGTAGATGAAATAAGGCATGTAACTATTGAGAATTCTTGGGTAATGCTAAAATAAGAAAGAAAACAAAATAAATGTGTTATGCATATTGCCCCCAATCACTGGTGTCTAAAATATGGATTCTGATCTAAAAGTTATACCGACTACCATATCTAAAACTGGAAGTGAGAGACATTATGCCATGCATAATTCCCCTTATATCTGGATTGCCTAAGAAAAAATGTACTAAAAACTATTGACTCTAAACTAGTCCGAATGTGCAAAACTATAGCCAAACCTACTTTTTTGCCTACTAGAAAATCTATTTTTTCTACTATTTGGATAGTAGCACCAAAAATAGGACACCCTAGTGTCTGGCACTATTATCCATGTCTGATGCTATTTTCCTTTGTTGAAACTAAAAATTGTGTTGGAATCATCACTATTTTTCTAATCTATTTTGCTTGGTTTGACCTCTGATTGTTGCTCTGAGATGTTCTAGAAGCTAGATTTTGACTGTAAGGAGTTTTGATCTCTAGATAAAACCCCTATTTTCCCCCTCTTCTGAGGGTAGGAATGAAGACCTTGCAATGACTACCCTTAGAATAAAGATCCTTATAAGTGTATTATGCTACCACCATACATGATATAATAATGATAATCAACAAGATATCTCAAGATATAACATGGTTTGTATTGAGAGGTTTTTAGATCAACAAGGGTATGCCTAGATAGATATAACAATGTAATGCAATGTATTGAACTAGAACTAGAATGAGAAGTCTAGTTAGTTGTTAGTTTTAGTTTTCATGAAGGGATGGAGAATGATGTACATCATGACATCCAAGAAAGCAAGATAATACATGATTAAGATCATGACATTTTAAACAATCAAAAAGCAATCAAGCAACAAGCACACAAGGCAAGAAACAAGAAGCATGCAGAAGATGGCCAAGGGGCCAATCATACAAGGGACATTGGCACATGTCATTCAATATGGAAATTAAACATACAAGGCATGTTCAAATGCCACATACACACACCATTGAAATAGGCGCATAGAAGAGAGCATACAAGGGACATTGGTAAATGTCCAAAGGTACACACATGAATATAAGTGAAGGACATTTACAAATGTCCCTAAGGCACATACAAGAGACAAATAGGAATAGGAAAATGAAATCACATCAAGCTAATGCTAAGCAAGAATATAAATCATGTAATAACTAGAAATATAATCACATCTAACTAATCAAAGCAAGAGGGAAAGTATCCAAGACATGTTAGTACAAAACTAGGTATATGCTAGGAAATACACAAGTTCTATATACTAGTGAGTGTCAATAGAATAATATATGTAAGCTAGTAAATAATATACATCATCATGATAAATAGAGTGTGTGGTCTATTAATGACATAACTTGGATGGTGTAGTCACATAGAAGATGCCCTCACTGGGTATACATATCGATGTGTGTCTTGAATGTAGAAGTAGGATGCCCCCTCAATGGATAGAGTGAAGTAATCAAGGGTCTAGATGTCACTACACACACTCAAAGGAGATAAAGTGAATCATGGTAATGTAGATAAAATCAACAAACAATAGCATATAAAAATAATTGTAAGTTTAGCATAGTAGTAGCAATGTAAAATGTGGATGATGCATATAATCAAAATATTTTAGGTATTTTTTAATGTCTTTGAATGTATTTGTATTTTGAAATTTTGTATTATTTTTATGTTTTTTGAAAATTTTGATTGTTTTTTTATTTTTAAAAGTTTTTGAGATATGTATAATCAATCATAAGGATACTATGTACAAGAATTTGAAAAGGAACTATGTACAGGTAGTATTGAGTAAAATGATACTAACCAACGAGTCTCATGAGAGACTCCCTATCATGGTGTCCTATATCAAACAAAGGGATCATGCATGATTGTGAATCATGAGGGAATGGTTATGAATATGATTCTAAATATTCAGATTCATTGTTGGTATCGTGGAAATCATAATAACCTATGTTGTTCCACTCATCATTATCATCTTGCTTTTGAACCCATGGAATGCTAATGTTGAATTTTGTTGTATCTAGATCTTTTACTTTGATAAATTATGCTTATGAATTATTTGCCTTAGGATGTTCAATAAATCCCAAACCTTGATGACAAACATTATCAAATACTAGAATAGGAGTAGTAATGCTTTGAGCATGCTTTCCCAACCCTTGTCCTTGATAATCAAACTATTATAGATATTTTTAACCAAACCCATACTACTTTGAAAATTAAGCCTTATTATGGAGAGGTATATTTGCATCTTTTTCATGCTTTACCTATGCTTTTGGGACTGTTTATTTCTATAATTTTTCTTTTTGATCCTTTTGTTGTTCTAAGTTATGCTTTGTTAACCACTTTTGTACTATTTTTGAATTTGACCCTTTGTGAATGTGTTCTTGTGTCACTATGGATTACTTGACTGATTTACATTGTATAGGGCCATTATTACCAATTATCTAATGTATATTTTGTTTCAATGCCAAATTTAAATATGTGTGATGCCCATGCTTTCTACGATATGCATAATAATATCTGGATCTTCTTATTGGTTGTAAAAGAGTTAATTTGATCAAATTAGCTTTAATAATTTCCCTTAGTACCTCACTTTAACTCTTATTTTATCTTTGAATTCCTTTTTAATCACTATTTTTAGAGTTACTTTGTTGTGATTTCTTGTTTTCATATGTAACATTGTTTGTAACCAATTGACTAGGTGAAGGTACATATGCATGATTGACACTAGGGTGCCTATGAGGTTTTTATATTATAATATGATTTTCCAATGTTGTGATCATTTCATGTAATAGTTGATTCTACATTTGTAAATCTGAAATTAACTTGCTCATACTAGTGATTTGATCCCTTATAATCTCACAAGTGTAAACCCTAGTTGCTTTCGATCGAACATGTAAGTACATATTTTGAAGAGTTTTTGAAGGGGATATACACTGACTGTATGCATTAAGAGAAATAATATGGGCTGCCTCACCTTTTGGAGAGGTGATATAGTGAACTTGGTTAAAGGGAAATCAACTATCACCCTCTTGGGGGAGAGGAGGAGAAGGAAATTTTCCCCTATACATAAGATATAACATTAAAACTTGACAGGTGGATGTTAGCTTATTCAATGGATCCTCTAGGTATAAACCATGTAGGTGGGATAAAATTCATGTAATTGGAGTTATAAGTTTTATAAAAATATGATTATAAATAATATTCCACATGAGAGATAATAAACAAGGGATAAAGAGCATGAATTTGTGCAAGAATGCATAAAGAACTTTGACATGTGCTATGACATTTTTAATGTGTTTAGCATGATAAATTTGAAAACAATTCCACATGAGAGATAGAAATCAAGGGATAGATAAAATGAAATTGTGCATGAATGTATAGAAATTTTTTGCATGTATCATAACATTGGTAATATGTTTAGCAAAATGGAGTTGGAAATTATTCTGCATGAGTGAGAAAGAGTATGCAAAAGGAATATTAAAATCTTGTGCATTTTTAGAAATAAATGTTGTAAAATCATCCCTTAGTATAAAAATTAAGCATGAAATGCAAATAATGAAGCTTTGTACTAGCATATGGTAAACTTCATCATTCATGTACATGATAGGACCAATGATGGTTTCCTTATTTTGTGCAAGTTATGCAATAAATAATTGTAAATAACTGAAACCCATTACTGAAATCTGATTTTAGAATGTAAGGTGATATCTCACAAATAATATGACCTAGTGTATGCAACTAGGGTTTGAAAGATGATATTTTTACAAATGACTATGCAATTTTGAAATTTAAAAGTGAATTTTTGAGTGAGATATGCAAGTAAAAAATCAAAAATTTATTGGAAAATTTGTGATTTGATGGGGACCCAGTAGATCAAACTAGGGTTTTGAAAAACAAATATTTTGATAAAATACTATGAAATTTTGAATTTTGAATGGATTTTTTGATTTAAATATGCCAATAAAAATTCATAAAATGATTGGAAAATTACTGGGACCCTTTGTTGTTAACTAGGGATTGAAAGAAAATTATTTTAAAATTACTACAAAATTTTAAAAATTTATGCAATTTTTTGACTTATTATGTAGGTAAAAAATCATAAAAATAGATGAAAAATTAGTAGGAAATTTACCCTAGGGTTTCTAGGGTTTTTATGCACAAACAAAGTCAGGTTCACCAAATGATTTAACAATTTTGAGAATAATTAGAGTTTTTATTCCTATTTAGTTAAAGGTTTGAGTAAAGTAAATTAGTAAATAATTATGCCATAATTAACCTACTAATTTTTTGATTTTGATCATTGTTCAGACTTTCTAAAAATAATAAGTAAATAGAGAGAAATATAACTTAGCTTAGAACTATGTTGATCTGACTGAGATGAAGGTTGATATTGACTGTATAGGATTAGGACAATATTAGGAACCTAGATCTATATTTCGATTGGTGAAAATATAAGAGCATGAAAAACATGACACTTTAGGGCTCAAAAACATAGGTATGTTCCTTCCATTGTTATCCAAACTAATCACAGAGGTGTGAGCTTTTTGAGTTCTATTCGTCACTCCTGTAAGACCCTACCTATGAAAATTTGAAGCTTAACTCTCAACAAAATCTCCTTCTAAAATTTATTAATCTTCAATCTTAGGTCTTCAATAATCCTGAATATGACTTTGAAAAAAGAGGGGGCTTAGTGTGTATAAGATGCATTGGACATGCTTCACACCTCGTGTGTGGGCACACTACCTACATACCAATACTCTGAAGAGGAATCAAGCCATATGTAGTTCTCCCTTTGAAAGCTTAGTGAAATTATGATATGAGAGTGTAAAAAATTCTAAAAATGGATATGTTTGAGGTGGTTAAGGGCTGATGTAAGGATTTGGATGAGCTTGTAAGTGTATTGGTTGGCTATATACAGAGAATAGGGGAGATTGACTGAATAGTCTTGCTTGTATTCTTGCTTGCTTATTGATATTTTCCAACCCTTTCTAAATGATTTTTGAATGGGATTATATAAGAATATATTGGTCATGGGTTAAATGCAATCACACTAAGCCAACACAATGAATAAGAGGAATCAGGGAAAAATGGTAACCTGGGCTCAAAAGGTGATTTGACAAGAGTGATAAAAAGGGGACACCCTAGGTTCTAGCATTTTAGTCCAACCTAGGTGTTATTATCTTGAGGGTATGGGATTTTAGGGAATGGAATAAGCATGGAAAAAGGGTCTTGACTAAGCTAGAATCCCGTCTTGAAAGCCTACAGATGACTGGGAATCAACGAAAAGGTGCCTAGAAGGGTCATGAGAGTAAGCAAGAGGGAACTATGGGTTGGGTGTCATTAGCCACACTTAAGTTACCAATTTTTTCATTTTATATGACTACACCCATGTATAAGTAGGCCATGGTGATTGTATGGAGACATATAATTGTCTTTGTTTATTGTGTGGACAAGTAGGAGCTGAAGACATACACAAGTGCATCACTAGACCTCTTAACATTTATGATCATCACTCTCCCAAATTTATTTAAGATAGAAAGGGTTTTTTGTAAATGGAACAATTATATGTGGTGTTTTACTACATGGTACATTGCAAGAAATTCAAGCTCTAGGAAGAATCCACTATGTGGCTTCAATAACTTGTCAAGTTTTTGTTATTGGGACATTGATCTCATTGATCACCCTATAAAATCTTACTTTATTTCCTACACAAGTGTCTTAAGACAAACCATGAGCAACATGAAACTATCCACGTGCATGATTATTTTATGACATTTTTTAGAAGAGACCAATGTGACTTTGGTTAATGGAGTTGACTATAAGAGGTTGAAGAAGCAATATTTTGGGTGTACATTCCAAATTTTTGGTTTTGCTTGATATATGTATAATCTTAGTCATACAAGTACAACCTCCCTAATAATATGCAATAGATGTCAAGAGGCACAATGTTTCAAGTTATGGTGCCATCCATATTGTCAAATTTATACTAGAATGTGCATTGCATCCAAACCTATATATTTGTACTAGGTTATTGAATCCACCCTAGGGATTACAGTTTGTAGTGAACAATAGTGGGAAGGCCAAGTTTTTGGGTTGTAGATAGTGTGATGATGTTATTATGACTTAGTTTGTCAATGATAAGATGAAGAGGTTAAACCTTGAGATCCATAACATGGTATGGAAGAGGCATTCAAAATCCTTAGAGGTCTCTATTGAAGTAGTGTTGGTGATTAAAAAAGTGTTATTTGGTTCAGTATCATTTATATATGCATGATATGATGTAGATTTTCAAACAAAGGATTTGTATGCCCAACATTGAGAGTGTTCGTGGCTCTCTGGTAATTGTTGATGGCACCACTTTTCACTATAATTATTCTTACCTCTATCTAAGATAGAAGGCATATGAAGAGTCAAGTTTTGTGTGGCCTTCTTAGGTTGATATCCTTTATGAAAATCATTTCGATTCTATCATATAGGTCTAGATGGGGAATTATGTGTGGGTTGGAAAATAAAAAGCAAATGTAAATGAAACAAGTAAATAACAAATATCACACGTAAATATAAAACATACATAATGATTCAAAGCACTTAACTTAGAGAATAATGTGAATTTTTTTAACCCCATATAAAAAAATAATTTAATCATTAACCAATAATATGTGTAAACATTAAATGAAAAAAATAGAAAATACACATAGTTAAAGGAATCATATTGTCAAATAGTATATATGTGATACATGCAAAGTTCTATGTCATAATTTAACATATATCAAGAAAAAATGTAGACCATAACATTTACATAGACAAAATATGCCATATAGGCATACAATGTGGGACATATTGGCATAAAAAATTGATTGTGACTACAACTATGCATATAGACAAAATATGCTACATAGGCATACAATGTGAACTATATCAACATACAAAATATATTATGCCTAAAAATAGATCTATATCACAATAACTAGCTGTCCTACTCCTCATTGCCTCCAAATAAATTATGTTTTATTACCATAGACGTAGAGGTAGGGGTGTTGGATGCCTCAGTATGAGGAGATACTCTCATCTTAGCATGTGAGTCATCCATTACTTCATTGACAATCGATGAAAATGATTGTCTTTGCACAACATATAAAATATAAAAATTAATGCATTAAAATTGTATATTGAAAATTTGATAATTTTTTCAAGAATGTAAAATTTTTTAAGATGATTCTACACTCACCATATTCCATCTAAATGGTTGTCTAGGGCTATTAGAGCACATATACACTTACGGTGGGGAATCCTATAGAGCATACATATATAATTAGATCTAAAGTTTTATACAATTATAAAAATATGACATAAAATATCATTGCTTAAAGATAAAAACAATTAAACTATGTGTTCTCACCTGTCTCTATCCCTGAATCATAACCTGCTATAGAGATAGTGGATTCTTCGATGTAGCAAGAACATCACTTGAAACTTTTTCTCATCCATGAGGGGTTCTCATAACTTCCCTCATCATCTATAAAACAAATAAATGAATAATATGTGAATTTAATGAACATGATAAAATGTTATGACTATAATAAATATTAAAATAGAGTTTTTTGGTTTAAAGGACAATAAATATGTAGTTTAAAAATTACAAACCTATGTGTAAGGTACACTTGTGCCAATTATAGCCTCTACAATAGAGTCAAGGCCTGCTGAGGTACCCAAAATATCACCAATCAACTAGATACAAACAAAAAATAAAAAGTTCAATCAAATAAATTAGTCAATTAAGTACAAACACATGTACTAGAAAATAAACTTAATACTCTTTTACAAATAAAAACAAACTAGATAATTAAAATTAAACCTGTGCATCAAATACATATGGTAAATAATCCTCTAAAATAGGAGCCTGGTGTATCATGATAGGAGTCACTGAATTTACTACATCTCACATAGTGTTTGAAATTCTAGTGTCATGCACTGCTAAAGAATATACATGTGGCATATGCTCTAGTATGTTGATGTCTGGAATGCTACTAATTGGCACTACTAAAGCATATATAGATGGCCTACACTTTTGAATACTAGTCTCCATAAATTTACTCTATGTATGTCACACCTTAACAGGAGGTCCTGTACACTTCCTGCCACATAATGTGTAATGATGCACAGGAACTATAACATGAATAAAAGGAGAGATACTAGAACCTATACCAACACCACCACTACTGCCACTACCACTACCACCAATACCACAACCACCAATACCACCACTGCCACTAGAACCACCACTAACACTAGCACCACTTGTAGGCTAACTAGAAGTCCTCAAAGTATGCATACCATGATCAATCATAATTTGTGTCAAACTAATAATTGACTCAAGAGTGTCCATCTATATGTTATGATGCAAAATTTTAGGAATAGTGGCATGTGATATTGTTCTTCTATTTCTCAGAGGTTGGTTATGATGGTTTTGGTCCTACCTAGCATCAGGTGTATAAAATGAAGACCCACATCCCCTACTTTGGGATGCCTTCATGTCAAAATAATTTGGATTTTATTGCAATACAAACTCATGGTATAATTTTCTCAAAAGATATAATGGAACCTCATTATTTGGTTGCATGGAGGCTCATCAAACACCATCCACCACCTATCCCAAAATTTATTTTTAATCTTTGCATGAATATACCAATCAATACTAATGTGTTTGCAATTTTTTGGTGGAGGTAGGTTGGTTCTACCTTTAATAAGTAATGCACACAAATCTTATTTTGTTATTTTTTTTCACATCTTCATATGACAATTTATCAAAATAAAATTATTTCAGAGCCTATCTTCGATGCAACATGCATCTAGTTGTGAAGTCACATTTCCTAATTCATTAAAAATAGATTCTAATGTATTGAAAAGTAAAAATTTTTCACTACCAATTGAATAATGATGCAAACCATTGATAATTATCTATAATTGTTGACATTTGACATTGTATTGCTCATATAATTTAACTTCGCATGCAAAATCAAACTCTGGTGGGTTTTGTCTAACATTTTCTTCAAGAAATGGATCCATTAAACTTATGTATCTATTTTTATTTTTCAAATACGTTTTTTAGCCAATTTAAAAAAATGAATTTAACTTTAAATTCAAAACCCTAGTTCAATAAGTTACATAGAAATTTAAAAAATGTAAAAATAACATACCTGATGTGAAGCAATTTGATGTGAATCCCATGGTAGAATAAAGCTCCAAACCAGTGTGTCAATATTTAAATTCAAGGAAAAAAGTTTGACTTCCTCTCTTAACCATGGATTCTTCTTTACAACCCATGAGAATTAATAAAATGGAAAGGGTATACACCCTATTTTGTTTATAAAGCGTGATGCCCTTTATAATGGGTATATGCCCTTTACAAAGGGCATATGCCCTTTGTAAATAGAATATGCCCTTGAGGCTCAGAGAATAGTTAGAGCCTTGAATTTTCAAAACAAAGGGTGTATGCCCTTTGTAAAAAAACTTGTAAAGTCAGGGGACTGTCATGTTTTTTGTCTCCCAATTTTGTGCATCTATCCCTTCTTGTGTCATTTATGGCATGGTAATGTTCTATGATACCAAGGCTTGGTCATAATAATCATTAAGGCTATAGGGCTACAAAATTGAGTCATTCATCAAATTATTTTGAGGTGGTATAGGAATAATAATTTTTGATGTGTAAGATGCATTAAGATCAACATATGCATTATTTAGTTGGAACTATGGCTCCTTATGATTGCTAGGGTGGTTTGTTTTATCTAAATCCTTGATAAGGAGGCATTTAATCTTTGAAGGGTTGATAAATAGTCTAATTTTATTGTTGATAGGGCCTATTAATCGAATATTATTGCCTTTTGATTTGTATTATTTTATTTCCAAAAGATTGAAGCAAAGCTTTCAACTCACCAAGCTCATTGGCTTTACTAGAATGGGATATAAATTGAGCTTGAAGAGGTGGAATAGGGGATAATGATGAAAAATGAGGAACTTGATGGGGTAGAATACATTGAAACTCTAGGAATATAGGCATTAGAGGCCTTGGAGTAAGCTTACTAGCTTGTATCAAACTATTTTCTTCTCTTATTGCAACCTCATAAGCATTTGGCAATGCATTACCACCTATTGACTATATCATCACATTGCTATCATAATTAAGGGATCTTAAATAATATAAGAAGCCATATTTAGGGGATGGTTTGATCAATGCATGTATTCTAGTTCATGTCTTTTAGAATCTGAGGTTGAAATCAGACATGAACTCATAAGGAGCTCTATTTATGTTAGTCAAATATTCAACTAAAGATAGGTGATCAAATTTATCCTCAAATTGTCTAATTAAGGATGTACCTAACTCATCCCAGGTATAAATGGAAGATTTCTATACCACTACAATGATTTTACTTTGAAAGAAACAACAAGCAGTCTGATAGCCACCTTATCTTGAACAACATTGTAAATAGAACAAATGTTGGTAACATCTTGGATGTGATAAATAAATATTGTTTGACCTTATCCTAAGAAAGATGAGATATTACTAAGGGAATACATAGGAAAGTCATCAAAATGAGCCAATTTTAGCGGACTACCTCTATTAAATGGGGTAAACACTTGATTCCTGATGGCCATTTTGGTAGTGGGGATTACACTACTTCAAATACTAGGATGACCAAGAGATGAATATTGATTTTGGGGATAAGGTCTTATCTTATTAAATCTTACTCTCTAATATGAAATAAAAGGTAACTCAATGAATTTAAGGGGAATACCTTTACTAGCTGACCTTATAGTAAGCTTTGGCATGAGAATGTTGTCTAGATAATGCTATGAACTCTACAAAATTTTTAAGATCTTTAGCTTATGATGATGATGGAAATGTTTTTATACTATATATGCTTCTCTTTAGCTCCAAATTTTAGTTACTCTATGAGATCTAGTCCCACCGAGTGTGCCAAAACCATTGGCATCCTAGGTTGTACCCTAGTTGGGAAGGGGATTATTTAGGTCCTCTTACTCAAACCTAGTCCAACATGGGAATGAACCTAGGTTATGGGTCACCTAATATTGGGTCAAACCTATAGATAAGGATGACTTCGTTTTTGATATATCACCTAAACAAAACCTAAGCTAACTCTTGCTTGGAAAGGGAGAGAGATTAACAATAATCCATGAAAGAATATAAAAAGGAGGTGATGCACCAAATGTTTTGATCCTTATACTTGTACAAGAAACAATATAAGACACATTAAATACTACATAATATCACTTCACTCACTCTTTGACCATCCCTCACATAAGTATTTCACAAAAAAACATAGACTAGCTATGAACCTAGCATGGGAGGGTAGTTGTCTACTTCGAAACTGACCAACAGACTATATATAAACTTATAATGACCTATGAGAACTACCAAAACACTTTATGATTTTGAAAAAACTTAGACAAAGAAAAGGAAAATATATATTCACTTAACCAAATTAATGAATTCATGAGACACACTTTGATTTAGCTTGTAAATGGAAGAATTTAGTCTTTTATTACATTAAATAGGTGTTACAGTATAAATCTTGGCAGAGTCTAGTCATGCCAAAGAGGTATCATTTTCAAGGCTTAAAATCCTATATTTATAGTAGAATGGGATGACAGAGATGGGGATCATGTGTAGAAGGATGGATAAGGGAGCATAATGGTTAAGCTTTCTAATTATTCTAGCATTGATGTAGTTAGAAAAGACCATAATGTCAGTGGCCATAACAACCATATCAGTCTCTTTCAATATATTTTTGGCTTTCATTGACGATACTTATGGTTAAAATGATAGGATTAAGTCATTTGAAGGCTAAATTCTAGTGTCAAAGCAGTTACAACAACTAGATTAATTTGTTGTGATCTTGTTTTGGTGTGGATTACTCCCTATTAGTTCATTTTTGGTGTGTAAGAATGGAGAAAAAGGTTATAATAAACTTCAATACCACCTTGTCAAAGGCTTAACCATGTTGCCAGTTTTGGTGATGAACCCATCAAAATCTTATGTTTCTACCTTCATGGCATCCCCTTGAAATATTTGATCTAGTTGGACCTTAATCGTATTTGATCTTCATTTAAAGTCTCAAGGATTCAACTTTTGATATCGGTCATTGATCTTGATTTTGGTTTCCATAATTATGCCATTTTTCAGTTATGCATCCTTTTTTAAGATCCTATTGTTAGTTCCAGATATTAACATATTTATGCCACATGTCAACTTCTCATTCACCTTGAGCTTGGTTGACCCTTTAACCTTACATGTACTGTCGATATTATTTTGTATGGTTTGAATGCATGTCATTGATTTACCTGACAATTAATATGGTCATGACACTTGGTAACTATGCATTTGTCATTAAGATTCACTAACTTATTAACTTCTTGATCACTGTTCATATGCTTTTGCACAATGGATTGCACACCATCGATCTACTTGGACCCACCAAATTTATCAGTCAGTATGTGTCATTAAATATTTGTATGGGCACCTAAGATCTTACCAATTTTTAGCTATGCATTCACCCTTGGAATATTTGAATTCAAGTGGCTATTTATTACAGCTTTAACTTGACATCCCTATGCATATCCCACTCTACAAGTTCAAATTTAAATATCTATATCTTGAGATAACAATTTCATCAAGATAAAAAATTGTAAAGCATGATTATGGGACCAAAATCATCACGTCCATTCAATTCCTCAACTCTAGCAGACTCCTCAAGTGTAATTATTAAAGGCATGACCAGTTTGCTCTACTCATTCTTGCATGATGTGCCATAATGGTATAGTCCCCTGAGATTGCCAAATTTACACTTTAAGTTTACTTAAAGTGTTTCAAAAGCTTTACAAGTGACTTGATCTTCTCCTATAGCCTGTTTTCTCCTTGATCCATTGGATTACTCTTCGATCAAGAACTTGCTCAGCTTCCTACCCCAAACCCATCAAATTTTCATATGTAGGACAGAATTTGGCCAACACTATGTGATTCTAGTCACTAAATCAATTTTAAACAATGTATCCTACCCTAACCTACAAATCAAAAGAGGTATTTATTAAACTAATGAGAATAATATGCTACAAACCCTAAATAACCTAATTCACTCTAGAAAAAACTTAAACCCCTTATTGAACAAGAACCCTAAAATCTCTTGTTATTATTTACCTTCTTACAAAACTACTATTCAACTATACCCTTATTATATTACCAATATCTATGTGCAGAAAACATAGCCATAGGGTAAAATTCCTACCAAGTAGAAGATCAAAATTGTTCACTCTAATTTACTCCTTATCATGAGATGCCCATGAGATTGGGCATTCCTTAAAAAGGGAAGGTGGTGACAACTATAGACTTTCATCCTCCATTTTAGGACTAATCTAGAATTAGCCTAGGGCATAACTATGGGTATTAGACTTCACAAATGGAGTCAACATGAATAGTCTCTAAGAGATGCACTATCACTATTAGAAGTTTAATACAATATAATTCACACAGATTAAGGATAGTTATGAATACTTGAGTATTGGGCTTATTATTTCTAAACAAAAGGGGAAATGGGGCACTTTAGATCCAATAAACAAACACAAAAGAGAGGGAAGGGTAAGGTAGAGAAGGGAAGCCTCCAAATCTAAAATGAGATCAACGTAATGGTCTTTGAACCAAGTGACTCTACCATAATTATACCACTATAGATGGGTTTCAATAGAGTCCTACCTCAAAGAACATATAATAGGGTAAGTTTGAGGGAATTAGGAGTATGTCTTCAATGTGAGTTCCTATCAATTATGAGCACTATGGGTTTGTTGTCAAAAACACATAAACACCAAATGAGAATTTGCAGCTAGGCACTCAAATTATATTCACTACCAAAATCAAAATGAAAGAACTCATATATAGATTATAACAGCCAAGCACATCATAACCATAACACACATAAAGTAAAAAAGTGTTAATCTAATTAACCAGGAATTGATGATCATTCAAACATGAAGATGAAATAAAATTGAAACACATAAGAGACTCTCTTGTAGAAAATAGAGATTGTATTCATTAAAAAGAGTGAAATCCTAGTACAATAATCAATATGGGCCACTATTACAGTCTAAAGTGAAGAATTAAGTGCAAGCAAAATCCTATAAATAATTCAATAACACTTTCAAGCAATCTTTGGTCAACCCCAAAATATAATATGGTTCTTAAATAAAAAAGGATTGGGGCTCACCTCTAAAAAGCATGAGGATACCATCTTGGGCCATGATGTCCACTAATTACAGTTCTAACCATTTTTTAAAATTAAAAAAAAATATTCCCTACAAACCCACAATAGATCTATGGGGGATCACTAGTTAACATGAGGAGGTGGCTAAGGAGAACCATCTCCTAACTACTTTGACTGGGCATTCCCAGATTATAATGTGGCTTCCATGAGTTTAAACTCCTTGTCTAGCTTCTCTAGGTTCATTGGGGGCTCCCTAAATATTCCCTTAGCATGAGCCAGATATAAAAGTTGGATTCCATTGATGTTTGGAATTTGGAGACCTAGTTGATGCTCCTTCCTGATTTACCTTGGCCACTTTCTCCCTCATAACCTAGTCAGATTGACCCAAGTGGACCCCAAATTCATCTTAGTTGAGTAAAGTGCCATCTGAGAGGAATATCATAGATATATTGACCTCCTCAAAGTAGGTCAATATATTCTTCTCCCACTCTTCCAAGGTTTATATTATAGTGTGGACCAAGGATAACCACTCCTCCATTATTGCTTTAATGTTCTCAGCATATGTCTAATACAAACCTAGGTCTAAGGTTGATATGATTTTAAGCTATGAGAACATTTACTTATTAATAACCACTTATAGATTTCATCACTTCTCATCTATATCTTCAATCCTCCCTATGTAGGCATGTGTCCATTATATGAGTGAGATGGTCTCGACCTGAGTCTTCACTACTTTCTAAAGGATTGAGAAAAGTAGTAGAAGGGCATCTTTGACCTAATCATTTAGTCTGACTGGGAATGTTCTCTTCACTCGGGCTTAAAGAGTCTGAACTTGGCTCTACATGTCCTCAAAGAGCCTCTCAAACATGTAATGGGTAGCATAGATAATAGACAATGGGTCCTCCACCATATTCTCCTCTCCACTGGTAGTCCTCACTTTGGTGAGGGAAAATAGATCCTGTTGGGTTTACCATATCACTGGGTTTTCCTCTTAGAAAAATCTTTGAGTGAACATCCTCTTTATGCTCCTAAAGGTTCTATCAAAACTTAATTGTAAATCTAGGTCACCCTAGACATCAATCTACAGTGTGTGTGACCCTAGGACCATCCTTCAGGTTATGAGGGTGTAGGATATGTGGTTGAAATGGTGGTGAAGGGAGGAATATGAAGTGGAGGGGAGATGGAGGAAGTGGAAGGAGTGAAAGAGGAAAGTAATGGAGGAAAATTGGTCATGGGAATAAAAGGAGGGAGAATGAAAGAGAGTCCTAGGGAAACATTTGAGCATGCCACTATTCTTGAGTGAGATTCACCTAAAGTAAAATTACCCCCATGAATTGGTCATGTAATTGTGAAGAAGATATAGGCTGGTTGAAGGTGAATCCCATGAGGCCTTGGGTAAGGGAGAGAGGGTTCTGAGGATCTAATCATCAATATAATATTATTATGGTTAGAGGAGTCATAGAGACTTATTAAAGAGGTGGAGTTAGAGCAAAAGGCCTTTGAGCTAAAGTGCAGTGTGTGTCACCTTTTATTTCTTCTTTAACCTCTTCCCCAAGTCAGATCTAGGTGCTATGATGGATGGAATAATGAGGATGATAGGGTCTGATAGTCGATGACTTAGATCCATGGAGGGGAGAATCATGCTAATTTAAGTAGGGACTAAGAGGGTCCCTACTAAAAACAATATGCTCCTAAAGGTTGTAGTCAACCCCATTGCTAAAGGCATGCGTAAGGGTGGCAACAAGAGGACTCTAAGTTGTGTGATGGGAGGAGTAGAAGAGAATAAGTAAGTGAAGATGATTAGAATTGAGGCCAAATATACTTGGGTAGAGGATGGAAGGGGAATAATGAGAATTAAAGGAGGTACCACTTGGGATGGAATAGAACTAGTAGATGTTGGGATTGGGAGATGGAATGAGGTGGGAGTGAGGGGTGGAAGGGAAATAGAAGGAGATGGAGGAGTGAGTGGGGAAACCTTGATGGGTGCTTACTTGGTGCCTCATTTTGGTCTCACTCTCAATATTTTAGCCATATCAAATCTCAGGGGTTGTGGTGCTAGTGGATGAGTAGGTTACATTTAGACTTCTTAACATCATGTATCTTGAGGTTAGTTATATCTTGCTATGATTACTAGAGGTAAAGTGAAAGGATCCACTAGAGGAGGTAGAGGTGGAGTACTATGAGCATTTGGTAGAAGTGGATCTATATTTTGTGCTGGAGCTCAAGGAAGAAAAGGCAGTGAGATGCCCTATAAGATTCTCTAGGATATAATCAAAGCTATTGGAGTGGGCTCCACATATCAAGTAGGAGTTAGAGGAGTTGAGTAGGGTCCTATTCTTCCCTTTCTTCTTCTTCTTGCATACTATTCAAGATAACACATCCTTACCATTGGTGGTATTTAAATATATTTCATCATTGTCTTTAGCTTGATGGTTATAGTTGATGTTGAGATGAGTTGAGTATTATGAAAAATAGGCTTGAATCACCCCTTTAGGGTCCCACTATTTAATCTTGCATTTTTTTAGGGTGAAAGAGTCTTACCTAGGGGCCATATTTTGTATTAAGGGGAAGTTCTTATAGATGTGAATTCATATGGTGATTGAGAGTGATGTACAAGCCTTCTACTAACACTGTACATAGAACCTAAAGATGACATCCATTATTTAATTGGTAATCTCCTATTTTACTAAGTGGTTGGGGATATAATATGGAAAATAGAGGGGGTCTTAGATAAAGTTGATGACTTGGATAATTATGTCATCTTTGTATATCTAGTAGTCCCTAATGGCTATTATAGAGTCCTAAATTACCTTTGAGAGTTAGGGCATTAGAGTTTCATTGACCACATGGTACACCACCGAGTAGAAGTGGTCATAGACATGTTAGTGAAACTAGTGGCCATACAACTTTAAGAAGACCATGTGGATGGTTGGGCCTCTAGGAACCCATGAAAGAAAGGCTAAAGTATTAAATGAGAGAGTCCCATAAATTACATGAAGTAGGTAAATCACCATGTATAAGTCACCCCTATTTTGGGTATCTATAATGGCATGGACCAACTTGAAGTTGATCATGCCTCCAATGTCTAGAATGTTCGAGTGAGCCAAGATCATGTGGAGAAATTGAACACACATATCATTGATATGCTAGTAGTTTGGGTTTATGAATACCTAGTTTAGTAAGATCATGCCTACTTGAACCTCCTCCTAAAAGGTGTAAATTATGTAGGCATTGATATTTTCCTTATTGACCCACTTGGAGTCAAAGTCCTTAGCATATTTATGGAGAATGTCATAGATCTTGTAGGTGTTCATCTAGGCTAAAAATTCCACTGCATCATATGAGAAATAAAAATTTGTGAGAGAGTATTATTCCTTGAAGGCATTCTCAGATATATCAATAATCTATTACTGATGTTAGAAATAAATCAAAAATTAATGTAGAATAATTTCATAGAATTTCAATAACAAGAACTATGAATAGAGATACATAAAGAACAAAAATAAAAATGCACAACAAGAAGACATGATTTAACTTGGTTCACCTAATTTGGGCTACATCCACCAAGAAAAACTTGCTCAGATCTTATTACAAGCTAAAAAGAGTAAAATCCATTCTCAGATCAGTCTTCTCATAATTATAATGCATAAACATTTTTGGAGCTATGCTTAACAAACCCTCCTAAATTCAAACTTGAATTCACACACTCTATTCACCTTCTCAAACTTATTTCTTATGATTTATTACCTACTATATGCCCATCTATATTAAATCAATAGGTAATCAGCACAACAATTTTACAAAATAATGAGTAATAAAACCATGGGCCAAGTCAACCCATAATAGTTCCCCATTAATCATGGGTGATGACATCACACATATACAAGTATAGATAAACCACATATCTATACTCTTGATGAGAATAAATTAAGAGTGGACAATACATTTTAATGTAAAATATTTGAAATACATTATAATGTGGAAATAGGCTCCATAACATAGCAACTGAGAGTTGGGTGAACACATCCAATCATTAACAACATCTTACACGTGGATGGCCTTGTGGATGATGTCTCCTAGTAGGTTAGTGTAGGGAAACACCTCTAGTTTGGATGAAAATGTATGAAGTTCACACATCTTATAGGACCTAAGTGTGTCCTCATATGTAGCTAGTTGGTTTTTTACATTAGTAGAATCCCTGAAGACCTGCTCAATCACTTTAAATATGTCATTTTAGTGCTTGTAATTAGTTAGATCAGTAAGGAAGGTGGTGTCTTGATACTTAGGCTTATCCTTTGGGTTAGAGGATTTATCACCCATTAGAGTAGGACATAGGGGAAATGGGGAAGCTCTAAGCATTGGATGTGCATGATACAAGGGTTCTATGTAAATTTAAAGGTAAGGAGTTTGATATTTATTCTAAGGAAACAATGGTAACTGTTAATGTTATTATCTTATAATTTATAAGCATATGCATATATCTCCCTCTATTAATTTCATTTGATGGCTCACTTGTTGTGGATTTGAAATTGAGTTAGTGTCTAGATTTTCCCCTTTATTTCTAAATCTAAAATTGAATTCGGAGCCCATGATCCTCTGATGCCATCCAAATGTAGATATGGCAATGGGATGTTTTCAAATTTATCTAATTGGATATAGATTCCCATTCTATTAATGTGTAGTGTGTGGTAGGCATGTAGTCACATATCCTAGAGGATCCTTAGCTAACTCCTACTTTTTGACACATTTCATCCATTTATCGATCATCTTATTAATAGTTAACACCTAGGCATGGATTCATACTCCATATCCTTCTTCTAGGCCAAGTGATGTGTCACCTAAAGACATGTGGCATATTTTGATATGATTTCAAGTCTCATTTGTACTTCATTATGAGCCTCTTGGGGCCTTAAGTGACAAGTCATCCATATGCATTCTAGGCAATGTGGTGCCTTCCCATTCAACTAGGTTCTTTAAAGATCTGACATCTCTGACAAGTTTGGGGATTGGTCATTCTAACTCAAGGTGATATGGCACCTTCCCATTCAACTAGTCTCTTTTGATATTTGACATCTCTCACAAGTCTAGGGTACTGGATGCTCTAATTCAAGGTGATGTGGTACCTTCCCATTCGATCAAGCTCTCCCAAGATCTAACATCTATGACAGGTCCAAGGGAGAAACCACTATGACTCAAGGTGATGTGGTGCCTTCCCATTTTTTAGGCTCTTTTTGGCTCTGATATCTCTAAGAAGTCTATGGGACTGGTCGCTCTAACTTAAGGTGATGTGGCATCTTCCCATTCAATTGAGCTCTCCTAGGATCTGACATCTCTAATAGGTTTGGGTGATTGGTTGTTTTGACTCAAGGTAATGTGGCACCTTTTCATACAGTCAGGCTCTCTCAGGGTCTAACATCTTTGATAGGTCTAACAGAGTGGTTGATCTAACTCAAGGTGACATGGCACCTTCCCATTTGGCTAGGTTATGAAAAATCTCACAAAATGACCAAATAATAAAAAATAAAAGGAATTTGATACATTAAATCTTACTTTTTAGATATAGAGATCTTGATTTACCATGGAAGATAATGGGTTTGTTTCTCTAGGAAGGAAACTAGACACTAGGAGATTCGAGTGAGATTCAACCTAAAATGTTAGCATCATGATTTATAAAAAAGAATAAACACTCCTTAGTTCTCAAAAAGAAAATAAAAGAGGCATGTTAGTACTTGGAGAAATTAAGGCAATGTATATTATGAAGATTTGAGTAAGCATCACTAAAAACATAAAAGAAAGAACTTTGAAGCTCTTGTTCATGAAAATTTTGAGGGGTCCCCCATTTCAGAGAAAAGGTGGCACGTTGGCCATAACAAATGGTGAATTCTATGGGGAAAGTGATGAGAAGAACTTAAAACATGATTAGTTTATCCTTCTTTCCTTGATCAACATATATATTGTATAAAGGATCCTTATCCTTCTTTCCAAGCTTTTTGAGAAGATATTATTATTTATTAGTTGTATCGATTAAGGGTTCAAGACCAAGCCAAGTTGAATGGATGAGGGGGAAGTTCTGAATAACCAACCTATCCTTGATCAACTTAAATTATATGGTATCTTCTTGAGTCATTATTTTAAGTAAAACTTGGTGTCCATCATGGGGTTTAGGTTTTTCTAGAATCCACCTATTTATTTTAGAATCATTAGGCTCTCAGATCTGGGATGTCAAAATTTCCCATTACTATCCTAGAATAGCTTAGACTGAAGGCTTCAACTTGGGTCTCCTTACTTCTCAATAATCCTTCTGGGTTTCAACCACCACCTAAAGTAGTTAATATAAAAGGTCAAGTGTTAGAAGAACAATGCATAACAAAGAAGGGGTCAGAGGGGAAAAACATAACACAAAATAAAATCACACAACATAAACAAACACATGATGAAAGTAAACCCACAACTAAATTAAATATATTTAATATATACATTACTAATTCCTACTTGGACTATTTAAAAATTATGTTGGAGGGGGAAGATGATAAATAATACTTCAAGAACTACACATTTACTAGGATTGGTAACTCATTACCCTTGATATCTTTGAGGCAAAATGCATTTTGGCCTAAAATTTTAGCTATCTGGTATGGGTTGATCCAAAGGGGATCAAAATTTGAATGTTGGCCTTTTTTCTCATGGGACTTATTCCAAACTAGTACTAGGTTTGAGATTTTAAAGGCCTGGAACTTTTCCATCTTGTCAAACAATCTCTTGACTATGTGTTAATGCTTACTAAATCTCAGTAGAGCTTCATCCCAGACTTCCTCTAACTAAAATAGATCGATGAGTTTGATATTCACTTTAGCATCCAGTTCCTTGAATTATTGCATGAACTTATAAGTCAACATTTTAATAATGACCAACATGATTAGCTCCAATCCATAGATGAGAAGGAAAGGATAACTTTTGAAGGCATGCTTATACCAAGTGAGGTCTACCTATAAGGTAAAATTTAACAATGAGTGTCATTCCTAGAGTCTCTCTCTAGCTTATTTATTGATAACATCGATCAAGTTTTTGTTAGGGACTCTCCCAATACATTCCATTGTAGGTGGTGATTGGAGGATAACTTCAGTGTGATCTTGTTATCATAGGCCCATTCTATAAACTCTATAGATAGAATGGTAGGTCCATTATCACATACTAAAGATATGAGTACCCCATAATGGTTGACTATAGAATTCTCCAAGAACTTTATGACTTTAGTGGAAAAATTTTCTTTTGGTTGAAAATGCCTTAGACCATTTAATGTAGTAGTTTGTGACTGTAAGGATGAATTTATGACCAACTAATGAATTTGGGTTCATTACCCCTAAAAAACATAGTCCCCATTGTACAAATGGCATAAAATCTATAACAGGTTATAGTGGCATTGCAACATGTGTTTCCATTTTATCAAAGGTTTGGAATTGGTTGTAGAAATGTATATGAGCATGAACATATCTAAATAGTGTGGGATAATAGTAACCCATTCAGATAAATTTTTGAGCCATTAAGTTTGTTGTAGGATGGTTGGCTCCAAATTTTTCATGGAAACTTGTCATTACCTCCTTGGATTCTTCTTGTGAAACACACTAGAGGTAGATTCTTTTGTGGTTTATTTTGAATATAACTCCCTTAATCAACATATAGTGTGCAACCTTCATTAAAATGTTCTTATCTATGTGTGGTTAAGTCTCAAGGGTGCATTTCCATAAAGTAGGAAGTGCATGATCAAGGCATACTAGTCTGATAGAAATACCCTTTATTGGTCCACCTAGTATATCATAACTCTTGGGTCTATCTCTATGATCAGCTAGGTGAGGCCTTGTCCTATGACCACTTTGGATAGCTTGATTTACAAGTCATTCTCTTTCAATTTTTTCATCCATTGGCATCTCATCTTGCCTAACTCATTCTGCCCTACCATTTACTTTATATTCAGGTTCAAGACAATGGCATGCACTATGTTCTAGAGAATGTAATGCCTATATTTATTCACTACTTTAAATAAGGCATAGGCATACTTATCTAGGGTAGAATATTAGAGTTTGATGTATTTAATATTAGTGTTCATAAAATTCATGGGATGCTCTTCTAGTTCTAACCTCTAGGTGAGGTAGGTGGAAATGGTGTGCTCTAAAGGAAAAGGGTAAACATAGAAGTCCTACGTATAGTTTGGGCTGATGAAGATCAAGGATTTCATGATAGCACCTTTGATATCTTGGAAAGTTTTCCTTGATTTTGATTTCCACTCCACTTTAGCATCCTATTTAAACATTGCATTTAAGGGCTTCACTATTTCAAGGAATCTATAGATAAACTTATGCACATAGTTAATTTTCCCAAAGAAATATTTTAGTTTTTTATTGTTTTTAGGTAAAGGTGATTTAGAAATTATATTCTCCATTTTGAGGTCAACAAAAATACCTTCTTTTGTGATAATGTGATCTATAAGCTTACCTTCAGTGATACTAAACACGTTCTTATTTGAGTATAAGGAGATGCCATACCTTCTGCATCTTTCAAATACTCTCTTTAGATGGTGCACATGATCTGACCTGTATTTAGAGAGCATAGTTATGTCATCCATATATATTATTATGCACTTACATATCATGCCTTCAATAGTGAAGTCCATTTCCGTTTGAAAGGTTTCATCGGTGTTGATTATCCCAAAAGGCATCCATTTATAAGTGAATATTCCCCACTTGGTGGTGAAAGTAGTCTTAGTTATATCTCTTGGGTTGACTAAGACCTAGTTATAGCTTGAGAAGCCATCCATGAAGGACATCATTTGGGACCCACTCACTATTTATATTACCTCATCTAGTGATGGTAATGGTTAGTTGTCTTTATCTGAGACCTAGTTCAAATGTACCTTAACAATAATCTCTATAATTGTTTCATTTCATGATCCATCTAATCCAAACCCACATTAACTATTTGGGGATTCTCCATAGGGTTGAGATTAACAAGTCGACACTTCTGGTCTTCAAACTTACACCTTTTATCTTAGAAGGTTGGGTCTAATACATCAAATTATCTTTCCCCATAGGGATCTAGTTTCCATGAATGTTAAAGATCCCATCCTTATCCAACTCAGTCATAGGGTTGTCTCTATCATTTTAATACATGATTTTGGATTTGAATATCTCCTCGTTGTTGAGGAATTAGATGATTTGATGGTCATCTTCAAAGACCTAGAAGTTAGTCACATTATCCAATATGGAAACACATGGGATGAGTTCCACAAAAAACTCTTGTAGCTCAGTGTCATTTAGAGGGGTTAAGTTCACCATAGCTAATGCTAGCAAGTCTGCTACTTGGTTTTATTCCTAATAAATAGGGATGATATTAAATGCATTGAACTTTTCAATATGGTCCCATGTTTTGTGTTTATACCTTTTGAGGTATGATAGTTTGCATTGAAACTTAGTTTTGATTTGGTTGACTACTAGTTCAAAGTCACTAAATACCCTTAGTTCATTTTCCCCATGTCTCAATACATATTATAATCCTAAGATTAGAGATTTTTATTCCACCAAGTTATTCATACAAGGGAACTATAGCCTATATGACATTAAATATTTCCTCCCTAAGGATTCTATAAGAAAAACACTGGTCCCACTACCTTATTTGGAGTGAAATCCATGTACATAAAGAGATCATAGGCCAATAAGATCTACGCTATGACTGGTTTGGTTTTTTGGAGGCTTGGTGCTTAGTGTATAGATGCTTAGGTATGATGAAACTAGGTTTATCTTCTCATTAATAGTGTTTTATTTGGTGATCATGTGTTTCATGCATGGTTACCTATACACTCATATTCGGTTGGCTATTCCTCTCCATGACAACCACATATGAGATAAATTTGTGGCCATATACCCATTCAAGGCTTTGGACCAATCTTTATTAAGGAGCATACCATAGGCTTCTATGATGTCAACCTCTTAAATGTCTATAAAGTATTGAATCCTAAGTTTAGATTTCCACTATATGTGGACATTTGAAAAATCACCTATCACTTTCACCTCTGACTTATCCAACTGTACCACTACCTTATCTAATTTTATGGGGTCTAGATTGAGTTTCTCACATACACCTATCAATATCACATTGGCTGAGGCTCCATAATATACTAAGTAGTTATGTAGATTTTTTCCAAACAAATGGATTTTTAAAAAGAAGGGGGGAACCTCCATGTTATTCTTGTGGATAAGCATATTGTTATGTGTTGCTCTTAATTTTGGCTGGGTCTATGGGGTCAAATTTTGAGTCAAAGAATTTTTAAAAAGGTCCTATTGTTCTTTGATTTGGGAAAGCTTGTGAAGGGTAATATTAGCCTTGATTTTATTCATATCCTTGACTATGTTGTAACCCCCTTTGATTTATAATATTGGGGTTTCCATAGGTGCCTTAGGCTCTTGAAGTCATGGAGGTGGAGGATCATTCCTAGTGTTTTGGTCTAGTGGGGTTGCGCCATTATTAGGGCATGTTGAGGTAGTAAGGGGCTATTGTTGCTACCTACTCTTAAGGGCATAATTGCTCCTTTGGAACTGTTAAAATGCTTACACCTCACTAATTCCTCCCTCCATCTCATTTTCTTCTTGGTTATGGAAATCTAGGGTTTCTAATACCATAACAGTACTATGGGATTTACTTGAGTTAGAGGATGTTGGATGATTGGGTACCATATTGTATTCTTTCATTTAATTTAGGAAGATATTGAAATTAGAACCAAATTATATGCAGTCTAGATCTCTATGTGCTACTCTATTATGAACTTGACACCAGTTGGGTAAGGTTATCTCAAAGATATTGATCTCGAGGAGCCTATTGGGTGAAGGTTATGGGCTATTGTAAGGGTGGTTGTACCTCTTGTTTGACCTTTGATATGTGCAATTATTATTGGATATTTTTGCATTAGAGTTTCTCATCTATCTTTTAGACTTAGGAAGTCATTGTTGGGATTTTGTACCATTCATTAAATGAAATATAACTCATTTTTAGTGGACTCTTGAGGCATGGTCTAGGTGTTGTTAGCCACAACTAAGGTCACTTGATGTTGAGTTCAGTAAATTAGATCTAGACCCCTTGGGTTTAAGAAACTCAGTTATTGGTTTGAAGTGGGATGGGCCAATGGGAATTGATGCATTTTGGGGAGTAGTTGAATCATAAGTGCATTTTGGTTAATGCTAGGAAATAAGTCTAACATAGTCATTTTTGGTAGAATGTCAAGAATGAGGGTCATGGTGTAGCACTGGGGGTTCAGTTTCCTATCCAATTTGATGGCCCCTATATATGTTAAGGATAGGTATGTTATAAATCCATACCTTCTCAATAACATGGCCATCCAAGGGTCTAGAGAATTATTGTATATTTTGAGTGTTATTTAGGGGTTGGGTTGGTAAACCACAATTACCCATATATACATATTTTGGAACCTAACATTGAAATTTATAATGGGCTCATTAGGATCTCTATTGATACAATAAAACTAATACTACAAGACACTGGGGTCTATTGGTTGGTCAAATTAGGAGAATAAAGGAGAACTAAAATGGTTTTAACTCGATATAGAGTCTTCAGGAAGGTTTAGGAACTAATCATAGGCAGAGTCTATTAAGGTAAAAGGGAAAAAAATGTATGCCATATCTTCATGTTCTATATTTAGGAGCCTCAGGTTAGTCTTGTAAGATTTTATATGTTCCTCTATGGTTCATCCCACATTAAGAGTGAAATAAGGGAGGTACCTCTCAGGGTTCCTTGGTAAATCATAGATGACTCCTGGGACATTAAAGGTTGGGTTAGCTAATTAGGACATTTTAAGTTATAAATTTAGGATAGGTTATGGGATGAACTAATAGGAATCATGGTAGGTTTGGGTTTATTGGACTTGGTTTTTCTATGGAAAATTAGGGGGAAATTACTAATCAACCTTGGTTAGACCTAGCTTTGGTAATAGGCAAACTAGTCTCTAGGATGTTTCACAATCATAGAATAGTTATCATGTTGTTACCAATAAACTAAACTCAAAATATTCATGAAATGAACTAAAGTCAACAATAAGCATGAAGTATTTTGTGCCCTCCTTTTGGAGCTAGCTATTGTTCACTCCAATCTGCTTCTTATCACGAGACACCCATGAGATTGGGCATTCCTTGAAAAAGAAAGGTGGGGATAACTAAAAAATTTTGACATCTATTTTAGGATTGATTTGGGATCAAATTAGGTCATGTATGTGGTTATTGGATTTCACAAACAAAGTTTATATGAATAGTCTCCAAGAGATGCACTATAACCATTAGAATTTAAATACAATATACTTCACACAGGTTAAGGGTACTTATGAATAATTGAGTGTTGAGATTATTATTTATAAACACAAAGGGAAATGGGGAACTTCAAATCCACTAAAAAAACACAAAATAGAGGGAATGGTAAGGTAGAGAAGGGAAGCCTCCATGAATAGAATGAGATCAATGCAATGGTCATTGAACCAAGTAACTCTACCACAATTATACCACTGTAGACTAAGTTTCACTAGAGTTACACCTCTAAGAACAAATAATAGAGTGAGAATAAGGGAATTGAGAGTATGCCTTCAATGTGATTTTATACCAATGATGAGCACTAGGGGTTTATTGTCAAAAACACATAAACACCAGATGAAAATTTGTAGCTAGGCACTCAAATTATTAGCACTAGCAAAAGGGAAATGAAAAAACTCACATATATATTATAATAGCTAAGCACATCATAACCATGACATACATAAAGTAAAAAAGTGTTAATCCAATTGACCAAGCACTGATGATCATTCAAACATGAATATGAAATAAAATTGAAACACAAAAGGTACCCTTTTGTAGAAAACAAAGATTGTATTCATTAAAAGAGTGAAATGATGGTACAATAATCAATCTAGGCCACTATTACAGTCTAGAGTGAAGAAGGAAATATAGGTAAAATCTTATCAATAATCCAACAACAATTTTGAGAAATTTTTGGTTGACTCTAAAATATAATACAATTCTTCCTTAAATACATAAGGATTGGGGCTTACCTCTAAAAAGCATGAGGATGCCATCCTGGGCCATAATGGCCACTCATTATATTTCTAAATGTATTTCAAAATTAAACCAAAATAATACCTCCAAACTTGAAACAAATCTATATGGGACCACAATTCGACATGAGGAGGTGGATGAGGGGAATTGGATCCTAACTACTTTGATTGGGTGCTCCTATATTTAACCCTAGCTATCATGAGGTTAAAATCTTGGTCTATCTTAGCTAAGTTTTTTTGGGGCTCCCTAAAGATTCCCTTAGCCTGAGATACTAGTATCTAATAGATTTGGAAGGATTATTCTATTGATGTTTGGACTCTAGAGACCTGGTTGATGCTCACCTTGGACTGAGTCAATAGATCCAGTACTACTTGGGATCCTTCTTGATTTTCCTTGGCCAATTTTTCCCTCATAACCTAGTGGAATTGACCCAGGTGGACCCAAAATTACCCTTGGTTGAGTAAAGTTCCATCCAGGTGGAATAAAATGGAGATACTGACCTCCTTGAAGTACACTAAAATATTTTTCTTGCCATCTTTTAAGGGTTATGTTGTAATGAGGGCTAAGGTAACCACTCCTCCATTATTGTTTTCATGTTACTGATGTATGTATAGTATAACCCAAGGTCTAAGGTTGGCATAAGTTTAAGATCACATAAAATTTCCTTGTTGATGACCACCTATAGCTTTTGGCACTTCCCATCGATCTCCATAATCATCCCCATGTAGGCCTACATCTATTATATGAGTGAGTTGGTCTCAACCTGAGTCTCCACTAATTTCTAAAGGATTGAGAAAAGTAGTACAAGGGCATCCTTAACCTACTTAATTAGTTTGACTAGGAACGTGCTATTCACATGGGCTTTGAGAGTTTGAAATTGCCTCTACATGTCCCTAAAGAGCTTCTTAGACATGCCATGGGTAGCACAGAGGATGGATACTGGGTCCTCTGCTATATTTTCCTCTCCATTGGTAGTATTCACCTTAGTGAGGGAAAATAGAACATGTTGGGTATTCCATATCACCAAGTTCCCTTCATGGACAAATATCTGAGCAAGCATCCTCTTCATGCTCCAAGAGGTTCTATCAAAATTCCACTATATGTCTCAGTCACCTTGGATATCTATCTATGGTGCATGTAACCCTATGACCATACTTCATGTTGTGGGGGGTGTAGGAAATGTAGCTAAAATAGTGGTGAAGGTTTAAGGATGAGGTGGAGGGGAGATGGAGGAAGTGAAAGGAGTGAAAGAGAAAAGGAGTGGAGGTGGAGGGGGCATGGGAGAGAAAGGAAGGAGAAAGAAAGAAGAGGCCTAAGGAAAATTTTAAAGCAACCACTATTCTTGAGTGAGGTTCATTTGAGGCAAAATTTCCCTTAAGAATAGGTCATGGAATAACAGTAAAGAGATAGGCTAGTTGAAGGTGAATCTCACAGAGCCTTGGGTAAGTGAGAGAGGGAGTTGAGGATCTAATAATTTAGTTACTAATACTAGGGATAGAAGAGTTAAGGAGACCTACAGAGGAGGTGGATTTGGAGTCGAAGGCCTCTAGACTGAGCCATTGTGTGGGTCACCTTTTATTTCTTCTTTAATCTCTTTCTTGAGTTAGTTTTGGGTGTTGTGGTGGATGACTTGATCAGAATGGTAGGGATAACAAGGGCTAATAGTGGAACACTTGGAATTATAGAGGTGAGTATCATGATAACTATATTGGGTAATTTTAAGGTCCATTATATAATTGATATGCTCTCAAAGGTTAAAATCATGCCCTTTGCTAAAGGCATGCCCAAGGGTAGACTAATAGGAATCCAAGTTGTGTGATGGGAGGATCAAAAGGGAATGAGGAAGTGAGGATGCTCAAAAGGATTGAGGCTAAAGGTAGTTGGGTGGAGGATAGAATGGGATCAATGGGAAATAGAGGAGGTACCACTTGGGATGGAGCAAAACTAGTTGGTGATGGGATTGGGAGTTGGACTAAGGCAGGAGTGAGGGGTGGAAAGGAAATGGAAGGAGATGGAGGAGTGAGAAGGGGAACCTAGATGGGTGCCTACTAGGTGCATCATTATGGGCTCACTCTCAATCTATCATCCACATAAAATATTAGGGGTTGTGGTGTTGGTGGCTAAGTAGGTTAAGCTTGGGATGCCTAACATTATGTAGCCCGAGGTTAGTTATATCAAAACCTAGTTACTAGAGTTATTGGTAGAGGTGGAGGTAGATCACAAAGAGCCACTAGAAGAAGTAGAGATAGATCATAAGGAGAATATGATGGAAGTGGAGATAGATTTGGGGATGGATATCAAGGAGGAGAAGGCAGTGGGATGCCCTATAATATTATTTAAGAGATGGCTAGAGCTATTGGAGTAGGGTCCTCCATAGACAAAGTTAGAGCTAGAAGAGTTGTAAAAGGGCGTACCTGAGGCTTTTTCCCTTTCTTATTCTTATTGGTTTTTATCTAGGATAACACTTCTTGGTCATTAGCAGTGTTTAAATAGAGTTCATCATCATATTTGACTTGATAGCCATAGTTAATGTTGAGCCAAGTTGAGTATTTCACCAAATGGACTTGAATCACCCCTTTAGGGTCTTATTACTAAATCATGAATTTTGACATCATGAAGGACTCTCACCTGGATACTATATTTTATATTGATGGGAAGTTCCTATAGATGTGGCTTTGTATGGAGATTAGGAGTCGCAGGCATACCTTCTGCTAAATCTATACATAGAACCCAAAGATTTTATTCACTAGTTGATAGGTGATATCCTATTATACTAAGTGGTCAGGGACATTATATGTCAAATGGAGGGGGTCTTGGAGAAATCCAGTGACCAAATATTTGTGTCATATTTTTACAACCCTTAGTCCTTGATGGTTGTGATAGAGTCTTATATTACCTTTGATATATTTGTCATTATAGCTTCATTAACTACTTGGTACACCATTGAGTAGAAGTGGTCACATACATCCTTAACATGCTAGTGGAATTGGTGGCCATCCAGTTTGTAAAAGACCATGTGGATGAGTGGGCCACTATCAACCCATGTAATAAATAAATACCAAAGTCTTGAATAAGAGCATCACTCAAATTACATCGAGGAGGTATCTCATCTTGTAGAATTCACCTCCATTTTAAGCATCCATAATGGCATGGAAAAACTTGAATTTGATCAAGCCTCCAATGTTTGGGATGTTTGAGTGAGTCAGGATCATGTGGAGAAGGGGAACGCACAACTCATTGACATGATAAATCTAACTCAAGGTGATGTGGTGCCTTCCCATTCGATCAGGCTCTCCCAAGCTTTGACATCTCTGATAAGTCTAGGGGAATATCCGCTCTGACTCAAAGTGACATGGCACCTTCCCATTTGGCTAGGTTTTATGAAATATACAAAATGACCAAATTAGAAAAAAAATAAAATGGATGTGATACATTAAATATTACTTGTCAGATATGGAGTTCTCAATTTTCCAAGGAGGATAATGAGTTTATTGCTCTGGAAAGGAAACTAGACACTGGGAGATTTGAGTGAAAATCAACTTGTAACATTAGAACCATGATTTATAAAAAAGAATAAAAACTCCTTAGTTATAGAAAATAAATTAAAAGAGGCTTGCTACTACTTAGAAAAATCAAGGTGGTGTATATTTTGAATATTTGAGCAGGCATCGCTAACAAAAATAAAAGAACTTTGAAGCTCTAGTTTGTGAAATTTTTAGAGAGGTCCCCCATTTTAGAGAAAAGAGGGTGTGCTAGACACAACAAAACTTAGTCTGCAAGCTTTTCTAGCCAATTTATCTATTCTTATATATTAAAACCCAATAATATTAAGCAAATTTTAAACATAAGCCAAATATAAAGAAAGGGATATCACATATATGAACCTGATTACTACTAGAAACCTGAATATGTTTGTTGATGTTTCATAAACAAAAAAAATAATAAATAATAAAAGAATTGACAAATTAGAAAGCCTAGATACTCTTTCCTCTACATGCCAAAAAACAATGAAATCAAAATGAATGACACTAACTGCCTCCATCCTAAACCTATATCCAACCCATATTCACATTGAGCCCACATTTAATGCCAAGTACTCTATTAGGTTTCTAATTCTCCCACTAACTTTGGTAATATGATAAATCATGTTTTTGATGTTTCCAACAACTTTAGTTAGCAATGTGCATTAGACATGCCATAAAAATTAGACAATTCAAAATCCCATGTTCTACCCGTTGACCATTTTTGACCTCCCCAAGTCAAAAGGTCAACCCCATATTAAAAAAATTGGTATTGCATACCTTTTACCCCTATATAGATCATTTATGACATGCTTGAAATACAATTTAACATTGTTTAAGGTTTATTTGTAGAGTTTAAGGTAACTAAGTGTCTCAACTATTTATAAGACTTAAGGCTAGTCTAATCACCCCTCAAGCCTATTTTAAGATGTGTCAAGGTAAATATGGTGTCCTACTAGAATATTACACCCTTGTAACACCAAAAAATAGGTCATTAGACTATTTGGAAAGATTAAGGTTAACTTATAAAGATTAAGGTTTTTGTCTTAATATTATTTTTCATTTTTACAAAGCCTAGACATTGACCTACATGGAAAAGTGAAATTGGGAATTTATCAACATAAGTGAAGTAATCTTGGTAGATTTTGAAGACATTATAAACTTTCATCTATCTATACACACATGGAGAGGTGTCATCTCTCCTCACAACATTATGAAATTACAAACCTATTATTTTCTTCCTGAAAATAGTCATTTGATAGTCTTGACAGTCATGTGATTAATTGAAAAGAATTTATATGTTGATTTATCTTTGGAGGGAGTTTCAAGTATTATTTAATTTTTTTATAGGTTATAAATTCAAATAAGAGTCAAAAATGGCAAAAAGACACCTACAATAGTCATCTAATGAAGATTCTTCAAGGGAGTAACATGTTGCAGTTATGAAGGAAAGAGTGGTCAAATGTCATTTTAAGTCTAACATGAATGTTGAAAGGTGTTTCACAGAGTGGGAGACATATGCATAGAGTTAATATGGTGCTCTATTGATCTCCATTGAGGTATATAACACAAAAAACATAGTCCAACAATCTATAGGCCTAAGTATGCTAAAACCCTACACAGTCACAGTCATCTTTTGGAGTAGTGTTAAGGACCTCAAATCCATAAATGAGCACTCCATGTCATGAAAAGAGGTAGTGTAGAATTAAATGAGGTGTTTTTTGATCAAAAAAGGCACTTTTAAGGATCTTATGTAAAAGAAAATTCTCTCAAGCTGCTAATATAGTCTACAACAGTTCAAGTGACAACTTCATTTGCTCACAATTATACAGACAGGGTGCATGAGGAAAAATCCTCTCCAGGGATGTTAGGTGGGTTAGTCTACTTACTATTAATTCCATTGGTTCTTAGATATAGGGGCTAACATCCATGAACAAACATTAAGAACCCGAGTCACTCAAAACCCTTCTTAAACCCTAATATCAACTCGATGATAGAAAAAGTAAAGGAAATGGATCCATATGCATCTAATTTTATATGGAAACATATGGATCATGTTATACACTCCATGAAGGGATGCAACACATTATTTTATGGTATGATCCCCTATATGGACATGTGAAATACTATGTTTTACATATATTTCAAGCATAAAAATAGTGTTTTGAGCATGTTGAATGGGTCAAGATCACAGAGGAAGATTTTTTGGGTTGTTTCATAACCCATCAGGTCTAAAAATCCATTCATTTGCCCCTGAAATTAATTCTACATGTCTGGAATGCAAGATAGTCATAAGGTGTTTATGAGAGAAAGGTCATATGGTCATTGAAGAGGGATAAAACTAGCCTGTTTGATCTAAACAATAGCATAACATGGCTTAGAAACCCTAAAGCATGCTAATAAACCTAGTTAAAAATTTCTAAGGAGGTGTCATGGCCATTTTAATGGTTATTAGCAATTAAAATGAGCCTATGTGCCTTACAACCCTAGTTGGCCAATGTGAGAAGGTCATAATGATATTCTTAAGGACTGTAGAACAAGTTAGCAAGATGTCAAGGAGGTCACAAGGAATTTATTGAGGTCTGAAAGGCATATCAAGGTGTCAATCAATGTTGATGAGTTGATAGAGTTAGTTTTAGGGATGATTGCATAATAAGGAAAGTGAATGGTCTCTTGTGCCACTTTGAAGAAGCAATCACAAGAAGAGATCAACACATGTCAAGAGGAATGTTATGACTAGATCTAACCCCCTTTCCATCTTGTAATTATCTTTTGAAGATTAACATTCATCTTTGAATCTCTCTAACATATCTCCTTCTCTCTCTCTCTCTCTCTCTCTCTCTCTCTCTCTCTCTCTCTCTCTCTCTCTCTCTCTCTCTCTCTCTCTCTCTCTCTCTCTATCATGTTCTATAGATTTGGCATTCCAATACATGTTTGGAATACTCTACCTAGGTATGTCAAAGCCATACCCATTTGTATGCCTTTCATAAATGAGAAACTACTAGTTTTACCTCCTCCTTTGACAGTATATAGTATGTGTGGCTAACTAGTTTATCTTGTCAAGTTTTTTGGTTAGTATTCCTTGGCATGTTGTCCTTTTCTAGATCCCATATGTAGTTTGAAAGCTTCCGTGCAGGTCATGTGAAGTGTGAAGGTTGAGCGAGTTGTCTACTAATTAGTGTCATTATATGACCTATTGATTAGTCCTTTTATCCCAAAAATATATCACAACCTCCATAATTAATTGTTGATGTATGAGATGTAGATTAGGAGTAATGTATGCCTAAATTAGTCTCATGGTTGAAATGCACATGAAGTTGGTTTGTAGTGGTCAATTAGTTTTGGTACATCACCTCCATTAGAGTGGGTTTCACTCCCTTTTCCTAATAAGTTGATAGATGAGTGAATGAGCCTAAGTCATACATCAAGGGGAGTTATCCCTATAGCCTAGCGATTCAATCCACCTATTAAGTGACCTAAATCCTAGGATTGTCTCCATGTTACCCCAAATTTGTAGGGCTTGAACAATCTTCTAAGGGTACAAATTTGGGTGATAACATTACCAATAAAATATTCTCTACAATTAATAATGCCTTGAACAAATAGAGGCCACCCATAACATAACACTTTTTGGTCCAATCAGAATGCAACAAATATTATTTTTAATCCAACACGTTAAACACTTTTTTTGTTGCCCTTAGCAGGTTTTACATGCATGCAAAATAAGGGGAACTGATTGACCGATCGTACAACCAATAATTTTGTGTTAAATAGAATCAATTCCAATAGTCTTCTTTTTGGGACCAAAAACTAATAAAAATTAATACACAATGCAATAAATCTTAAGTCCTGTTAGTTGGGAAAAGCTAGCTTTGTGGTTTATGACTTTTAATTAAAAAAAAAGTTCATGTTATATTGGTGCATATTTACATCAATCCATTTATCATTTAGTGTTAAAATAATTTTTCAAACAAAATACTTAGTAATAATTATTTATTTCATGTCAAGTCCTCTATGTTTTTTTTTGAAAAAATACTTTGTAATAATTGTTTATTACATGTCTAGTCCTCTATGTTTTTTTTGTGTTATGAAATTATATATGTCTAGAATTGATGTATGTACTATTTTTTTACAACTTTTAAATTGATAATTACCTCACCTTTGGAATGTATAATCAGATTATAGATCCAACAACAAACAACTATAGAGTATCTAAAAATTATGATACTAACATTTTACAAGAAAAAATACTGAATTGGTACATTAATATACTTCCATGCGAAGTTTTTTTTCTAAGTTTTGAATGTCATGATTAGCTAAAACATAACAAAGTTAGATATAAATAAATACCATTAGTCAATATAAAATTTATCAAGACTCATTAACAAGAGCAAGATTAATGTCAAATGCTTGAAGCATGGAATGGTTTTGATTGATCTCAATCAATTGCTTGTCACAGTTGGCGGCAAATGCATGTAACTATTTTATGAATAGAATTACATGAACTTAGTTATAGACAATGAAAATTGCATTATTTATGACTTAAAAAAATACTTGGATGTAATGGGGATCACAATTTTAATAATTAGATAAACTTACCAGTAATAACAGGGATAACTACTTATTGATGTTCATGTAACTTAAATCAAGGCTATGGCATATCTATGTGTTTGTGATAAGTTTGCAACAATAAACAGAGTTCATAATGGTATTTGATTTTGTTAATATCCTTTTATAGAATAGGTTTTAGAACTAGACAAATAAAAATATATATTTGAGTACTTGTAATAAATAGTGATATAGAATTGATTTTTAAAAGATGGAAATTAAGCCATGAGTTAGATGTAAAGAGTGCAAATGTAGTTTGGTTAAGTGATATTATTTAAAACATACCATATAATGATGAATAGATATATCATGGTCACAATTAGCTTTCAATGATTTGAATCAATGGGATGTGTATTTCTATTATACATCTACTTATGTCCCTATAACAAAAGTGTTAAAGAATTAGCCTTTTTAGCCTGTAACAAAAGTCTAATGTAATATTTTTAGTTGTTAAAACTTCATAGAATCAACTAATTGAAATAAATATACTATTATCATGATTATTATTATGCAGATAAATGCAATGTTCAAAATAACAAATCAAAAGTTTGAAGTCCATTGATAGTAAAATAGAGGACCATGAGTAGTTCAAACTGATCATTTTTGCTTACACTAGTAGTAACCATTGGTTTAATACTGGGTCATTGCATAGGTTTTTGGTATTTATCGTTGAATACAGAGAAAACTGTACAAAGAAGATATAAAAATCATAAATTAACACATATGCAAAGATCAACATGTAGATAATTTATCGTTTCATGTAGCATAATCAATTATGTATATTATAATTTATCAAAATAACTAGGAAATAAGAATATACCTTTATGATTTATATGAGTAGAAATCATAAATCCTAGAGATTTATTGGATAGTTAAATGTGATATACAATCAACTGAGACCTATTGATGGTTTTGGTTTATGTTGATTTTTTCATTAGTAAATAAATAAAAGACAAGTAACATGTAGCCTATAAGGAAGAATAACAGATAATACAATTATTGTATTTGATTTGTATTTTTGTAATATGTCAAGCCATTACAATGTTTGAACTATGAAATGAACAAAGAAAAACAATTTCAATGACCATTATTGTAAGGAGCCATCACAATGCAAATCATTTTGAGAAAGAAAAGTTGAAGCAAAAAAAATTGTTTTGATAGTTAGTAAAAGTTTAAAGCTTACATAGGAATGAAGATTATTTGAAACTCAAAGCATTGCTAAATAAATTTTTAAGAGCGATTGCTGAAAAATTATTTTTGTAAATATTTTTAAAAGGTAATATATTTATTGACCATTGAATACAAGAATATGGCAAGAAAATGTAGAATAGGATAATGCAAAAGATAGGTTATTTTTTTTTTGCTAAATAGATTTGCTATGAATGCAAAGAAAAAAATGAAAATGATTGTAGTAAATAAATTGAAACAATACATAATGATATGACAATATAAATCAAAGTTTTTTTTTGTTTAGTATATTTGCATACTCATGTCAATATAAGAGTTTTGTGCAACATGTCAATATCTAGTAGTATAGTAACCATAAATATAGCTAGTGATATAAACATGAAATAAGTTTGCAGTAATGTTGTAGACAACATAGCAAGAAAAATTAGCAATGATAAGTATTACAAATGTCAAATATTTATTATGTTATGCATCCAAAGTGTTATGATATCTTGAAGTCAAATAAGATAAAAAAAAATCATGAAAAGGATCTATTGGCAGAATAAATAAATAGATATTTAAACTTAAAAAGCATATATACAAGATAAGATCAAAAGAAACTTAATGATTTGGATTCATGCTTTATTCATGTTTTATATAAGAAATTATACCATCCATTACAATTGTGAACATGCCACTTAGTTTGAATTTTTGCAATACAAAGACAGTTGGTGAAATTTCATGTCTATATTGTTATAATGATGTCATTATCAGTGTTAGTAGCAAGGTCTAAAGTAAAGGTTTTTGTAGCATGCACTTGAACTTTCTATGTTTTATAAGGACATTACAAGTTAGTGCATGAAGGAAGGAATGCCATGAGTTTGGTGGGAATTTGGACAATGCAAATAATCATCATGCTTAATATCTATTCCCAAAATTGTATGTTGACAAGAATTACATATAGGCTGAAATGGAGTTACATAAATATTTTTTCCCTCAATGTTCCCATGACCTATATATCGTAGTATTAATTAATTGTTCCTTTTTGAAAATATTATAGGAATAGAAAACAAAATTGCAAATTGTTTCTATTTATCAAAGAAAAAAAATAAAAAAAAGCTAAATTTCACTTGCCTTAATGTTCATTGCAATGATTCTTTGTAAATGTCTCTAGGTGGATTCGTCAGCCAATGGTTCAATAAATGAGGTAGAGTTCACCCATAATGTTTGAGAACCTTTTGGCCCTTTGTGTATGATGTTTTTGAAAATGTATATTGGCTATTTTTGAGACATGAGCTAGTCTTATATTGCATGGTAGAGATGTTGATATTGTTCACCAAGTTGAATCTAGAAGCAAATAGTTATAATTAATTTATAAACAAATAAAAGTGCAATGTAAGAAAAAACATTTTGCAAATTAATATGAAATTATAATTGTGTTGTGTTTTGTTTCCCCATCCTTAACATGAATTTTAAACTATGTACTTGTTTATTGGTAAATTATTATTGAAGCTCCAAATGAGCCTATTGTAAATGTATCATCTAAAGCTACAATATTGACAATTTAGCAAATCATGGGTATGTTTTGCATGGTTGAATTTGTTTTTAACATAGTATAAATGCTATCATTTTCTCTCTCATATTTTGTTTTCTCATTAATCACAGAGTCATAAACATGAATACTTTTGTCTATAGTTATGTACAATTCAATTCTTTGAATTAATCTATTACTAATGTCAACTGTTATTGTCATTTTTTTTTGAACATCAACCAAATCAATGTGAAGTATCTCCACCTTAATTGGAGAATATGGATTTGTAACATGAGAAGGACCATAAACTATTAAAATATCCTTTTCAAACATAGTGATAGCTTTGCTAGCACAAATGTCCAATATTGTGATGGAGATGTTGCTTCTATTTGAGTGTTGAAAGAAAAGAGAAAAAATGTTTTCTTTTAGAACACAATGGCAAGGTAAAGAGTAAAAATTTAGTTTAGTTTTTTAGTTTTTTTTTAAATATATATATATATATATATATATATATATATATATATATATATAGTATATATATTTTATATATATATATATATATATATATATATATATATATATATATATAAGGAGGATAATTGGACAAACAATAATGAAAAAGATAAATGATTTAAAAGACATTGTTTTTGCAGTTGTTATTTAGGAGATTATGTCTGGCTAGTGATAGATAAAGTTGTTTCTTCTGATGAATAAGTTATTCATTGATAAGAATATCTAGTATTGAATCCATGTTTTTTCTTTTACTCTTTTGCTGAAATAGAATGTTTTTTTTTATAGTTTTTTTCAATGAATAATTTTTGTTGACATATAGGCTATGAATAGATCCGTATACGATTTTATAGTATCGAATTGATCAAACATATGAAATAACATGTTTATTTTTTAATTGGATTTATAGATAAATTAAATAAACATAAAGTATAAATTTTTATACACAGAAACGACTATAAACAAGAAAATACAATAATTCCTGAGTTCTAAAGTAGTGACATATATGCTAACTTGATATGTTTTAAATGCTTAAGATTAAGTACTATTATATATGACCAAAAAAATGGAATTATGATCAATCCAATATGTTTATACTATTATTATCTAATTATGTTCTTTTGTACTATTTTACCAAACATGGTCTCTGATTCTACTTGCATTGTGCTTATATCTATGTGGCAGAAAATGCATGTTACAAGATTAAATATGGTTTTCAAGAAAATGTACTAACTTGTTTGACATAGACATGCCAATGTTGAAGTCTCCTAATATGTATATTTTTTTAGATGTGTTATTGTTACTAGTACATCAAACCTCATTACTATGCTATCATAGAAGTCCAACACTATTGTTTCATTGGCTTATTTTAGGGTAATTGCTTTCACCCACATGGTGAACTAGTCAATAGTAGTGAGTACCCATTTATGTCCTCCACTGGAAGGTGGATTGATCATTCATATGAAGTCCAAACCCCATTGCATGAAGGGTTGTTCCACTTGGATTGGGTTAAGAGGGAGGGTTGTCAATCTTTGTTTGCTTGTAAAGAAAACACACTTTTGACACTTTATTACCCATGTATAGTCATATTTATGTTGGATGGTGGAGCTTGATCTTATTTTAATGCACAATTCCCAATAGGGGGTGTGTGGAGCAATGCCCCCCACTAGGGTCACCATGGATCATTTACTATTAGGTCAAAAATCTAACAGTAGAAATTATGTTTATGCATTTTAACCCTAATATGTAACCCTACTTTGGTATGAGGGCATGGTAATCATGACATAATAATATGTGTGAGTGAAGAGGATAGTGCAGTAGATGTATTTTAGGTTTTTTCCTTCATTTTTTTGGATTGAATAATGACTAAATATTTTTATGTGGGCGTAGCCCATATTGGGTAAACCACATTAAATATGTGTCTCTATTGTGTTGTATTTTTTGCATTTTATTTATATTTTTTATTCATTAATATTTCTCTATGTTATATATTCCTCACACTTTTAAGAGGTTGGGCCAGTAATAACTAGCACTCATCACTTTCACCACTGTAATCCTTGGAGAAAAATGGCCTCATATAGGCCCATCATGGAATTTCTCCAAGAGCCTAGTCACCTAATCATCATCTATGCACCTTAGAATCACTCCATTGAGGTCTTTTATAAATAGGACACCATTAACCAATGCATAAGGTATGGAATAAAGTCAAAAATACCTTCTCTTTTCCCTATCCATACCTTGCAAGCATTCACCTATTATCAATAAATGTGTCATATCCTAGAGCCAACTAGCATGAGGTGGAGGTGCATCTATTTATCAGTTGTCTTGTGTCACCAAGACAACTTCTTTATCTTCTTGAAGGTCATCAACCATATGCTCACATAAGCCTTTGCCTCTCACTAGTGTAATGAACTTGATCTCCATGTCATATTCCATGACCTTGGTAATCCAACCATCCCTCTTCTCATTCAAGTCTTTGTTAAGAATGAAGTCTCTCACTCTAGGATGAGATACCATAAGATAAATATTTATATTGGAGAGCATTGGTCTAAACTTTTTAAGGATTCTTACCACTATAAGGACTTGATTTTCTACAAAAGTATACCTTACTTCATATCCTTTAAGCCCTTGACTAAAAAAAGCAATTGCCTGCTCAAGTCCTTTACCATTTTTATACATCATCATAGATAATATATTGTTAATATTAGCAAAGATATACAATATGAAATCCCTTAAGAAATTAGGATTCATGAGTGTGGGTGCTTGTGCAATGGCTTGCTCGATAGCCTCAAATGTTGCTTTACCTTCATTAGACTAAGTGAACCCTTGGTTCTTCTTCAACATGATAGTGATGTGTTTGACCAAGTTATAAAAGCTAGGTATAAACATTCTTACAAATTTTATTTTTCCAAGTAAACTCTAGAGTCCCCTTTTGTGATTGGGTAAGGATAATGCCAAGATGACACTTATTCTATTAGGATCAATGGCTAATCCCTATTTTGAGATAATATGTCCTAAGAGTTTTCCTTCATGAACATCAAATAAATATTTTTTGGGATTTAATGAGATCCCATATTCACTACATCTTTCAAAGATCAATCTCAGATGATCCAAGTGTTTACCAATCTTCTTGGAGAAAATTGTATATCATCCAAGTAAACCAACACCATCTAATTTAAAAAGCTTTGGAAATCCATGTCCATGGATCTTTGGAAAGTATCTGTAGCATTTGACAAGCCAAAATTCATATTTTGATAAGCATATGTGCCCCACTTAGTTGTGAAGGCAGTCTTGTATTGGTCATTTTACCTTACCAACACCTAGTTGTATCTTGAGTATCCATCCAAAAGAGAGAAAAATTTATAATTAGAAACCATTTCAAGGAGTTTATCCATGGATGGTAAGGGGTAATGATATTTAAAAGATACCCTAACCAAATACTTGAAGTCAACACACAACTAGATCTCATCATTCTTCTTCCTCACAGGTACCAAGTTAGATACCCATGAGGACTGATTGATGCGAAACATGATATTGGATTCAATCAATTTAGTCAATTCTTTCCTCATTAGCTCTTAAATTTTGGGTTTGATAGGCCTTTGTTTATTCCTAATAGGTTTAGTAGTGGCCTCCAATTCTATAGTGTGTCGGGTTAGCTTGGGATCAAAGCCTCTCAGATCATTGTATTCCCAAGTAAAGATGTCTGAATATTCCCTACAAATTTCAATGAAAGCATGCCTTTTGGCCTTAGTGCTTACCTTTCTAATCTTGAATATCTTGTATTTAAGGATAAAAACTCTTACATAGTTCTCCTCATTATTTGACATCATTGTTTTGTCTTTACTAATATGATCTCCCTCATGGAAAAAAACTTAAAGGGTTACCATCCCTTTAATAAGTTTGTTAGACCTCAGCTAAAAAATTTGATCATCATACTGATGTTGGAATTTACCTTGGTTTATTGAGGAAAAATTTGCTTCCTATTGTAAGAAACAAGCAATATGCTCATCATTATCGAAGACCTACTAATGAGCTCCATTATCTAGCATTGATGGTCTTACTACCACTTTGACATGTGGCTAAACTTTAGACTTCTTCAACTCATTTGGGATGTCAAAATGAGCTCCCATAGTTGACAACCTATTAACATGTTAATTTTGGTTCCTTGGCATTGCTTGGATGTTGAAGGCCTCAAAGTTATCAAGTATATCCCACACTCTATGTTTGTAGGATTTCATCAAGGGATTATTTATGATGTTTTGGCCTCTAACCTAATGTATTATCATCTCACTATCCCCATACACTTGTAATTACTTGATTCCCCTCTTACTAGTCCATTAGACGTGATGAATAAGGCCCTCATACTCAATTACATTATAAGAACAACTAAATTAGAACTTAGGAGAAGAGAAGTACTTGTCATTGGAGGGAGATACTAGCATTGCACCTGGACCTACTCCATATTTGCTCATTAAACCATCAAAGAACAATTTCCATAAATCACTAGTATCTTCTTGTGGCCTAGTGAGGGATGGCAAGGATTCATTTTCCTCATGCAAGTAATAGACACCCATGTCCCTCTCTTCAACACCTTCCAAAATATTAATTAGTTGATTTTCACTCCATAACTCATCCAATAACATGTTAGGTGTCTCCTCAAGATGAGTGTTTAGTTATTGACCAACCAGGTGGTCATCTTCATCTAGGATGGTATAATTGATGTTTGAGAAATCTATCCCATAAGTCTCTATTTGAAATTATACAATAGGATAAAATTTAATGGACACCTTGGTCCCATACGTTGTTTTGAAATCCATATAGGACCAATCCACTGCTAGATAATCCTCAATTTTTGCTGTGAAGTCTCTAGATAAGCATATGATAAAATGAGGAGTCACATCTAGAATCAACATGTCTTGAGCCACTGTAACATTAGTTAAAGCATGCAGGTTCAAGTTTAAACATTTGATGTTATCTAGTTTGGTGGAAGATCCATCAAGCTATAACACTCCCTTAGATTGGGGTTCATACTTCAAACCAAGATGATCTACTATTGAATTTAGCATCACTAAAGTACTTGATCCACTATCTATCATGTAGTTATATACCAAGGAATAACCAATGATCACATTAAAGTAGAAGGGAGGAGGTTTTACCACCTTATTTGATTGCCCTTCATTAGGTCCCCTAGTTGCATTGGTGAGAACCATGTTTTCCTTGCTTGGTGGCTTCTCAGAAACATTGATCTTTGATAAACCTTCTTGAAGGATATCCACCTAATCAAGCATATAAATCACATCCCACATTGGCAAACTCACATTGGAATTTTTCATTTTTTCAAAAATATTTATGGGTAAACCACCAACATTTTTTTGCACTTTGGGAGATACAACTGTACTTTGAACTTGTGAGTTTTGTGGTACAAAGGCATTCCTTTGATTCTCATTATTTGGATCAATTGTAACCTTTGGATCAGTTGGAACCTTTGGAGCAATAGTAGGTTCCTCTGGCTTTGATAGTAATGGAGTAATATTAGTAGGCTATTTGACTTCTTTTTGGATACCATCCATGTTCCTTATTTTGAACCTATATTAACTACCACTAGAATGTATGCTTGGATAGAAATAGCCTACTGATTGAGTGCATACCCTTCTTATTTATCATAATTAACAATTTTATCACCCAAATGGTTTGGTCCTTCATTAGGGCCTTGGCCTTGTTGAGGCTCTTTTGATTTTTTCATCATAGGTATTTTTGTGTTCTAAGCCATGAGAGCTAGATTCAACCCATAACTAGCACCCTGATGCCATTGATCATTGAAATCCTGATTAAACTCAATGTTTGGGATAATAGATTGAATGAGAGACTAATTCCAAAGCATAATACCCTCACATTCTTGAGCAATTTTGTTTTGAGTAGGGACCAAAGTATTAGAGGTACTTGCAGTATTTGGATTATAATTATTTTTCTTAACATATTTAGGTTGCTCCTATCCTTAGCCTTGGCCTTGTCCTTAAAAAATTCCTTTATAGGGTGGCCTATTTTCTTGATAAGACTAATATTGAGGTTGATATGGAGCTTGATAAGTTATATTTAACTAGGATTGATACCTCTTCAGATTCACTGATTCATTTCCCAAAGATTGAAACATGTTAAGCTCTTGGAAGTTCTTGTATTCTTGGGAGTCACTAGATTGACTAGTTAAAACCTTTTCCTGCTTTGGTGTAGGTATGGCATCAAGTGTTGGCACAGGAAGAATGGAAGAAAGGGGAGGAATGAAAATAAGATGTGGTTGAATCTTAGGAAACAAAGGCATTGGTGGCCTAGGTGTAAGCTTTCCAGCTTGTACTAGACAATTCGCTGCTCTGATTGCCACCTCATAAGCACTTGGTAGAGTTTTTCCCCCCATAGAATGAATCATTACTAAAATATCACTATTGAGGGATTTTAAATAGTAAAGTAAAGCATAATTTGTAGTAGTCTTGATAGAGATTGGAATCCTATCCCATGTCTTTTGAAATCTAGTATTGAAGTCTTGCATAACCTCATAAGGAGCCCTCTTGATTGTGGTTAACTATTCTGCAAGTGACAAGTGGTCACTTTTGTATTCAAACCTTTTACACAAGGAATCACCTAACTGATCTTATGATGTGATGGAATTAGAAGTAAGTTTTATATACCAGCCCAAGGCTTTACCCTTGAAATAGATGGCCAATAACTTGATGGCCACATTTTTTTCAGTGATATCATGAATATTATAGAAGGTTATATCTCTAAGGTGCTCAAAAGGGGTTTTAGAATGGTCTCCCATGACTTAAGGAACACTTTTAAGAACTTACACTAGGATAGGATCATACTAATGGAGTTCTAAAGGACTCTGACCATTGAAATCCATAAAAAGAAAAGCTTTAGGAGCTACCATGGTAGTGAAAGGACCCAATAAAGATCTTCTTGCAGAGGTAGATTTAAAAATTGGTTTAGGCAGAAATTTTCCTTTGTATGGATGAGTGTCATCAAATCTTAACCTTCTTACTAAGTTTAAATACAATTCAACAAATTCAAAAGGAATGCCTCTAGAAGCTAATCTTGTAGTCACCTTTGGCATGAGAGATAGCTACTGATCTACCACCAAAATTTTAAGTGTTCTTCAAAGTCACCAAATGCTAAAAAATGAAAGCTATAACCATTGTAAATTGATCAAATTAGAATCAAAATTGACTAATCTTCTTTGAAAGTGGTCCCATCAGGTGTGCCAAAAATTATTGTGGACTTAATTTGCACCCATGGAGAGGATTCTTTAGGTTCTCTCCAACTAAGCCACAAAATGGGAACAACCTTAGGTTGTGCATATCGTATAGTGAGGTTGTACCTCCAAATAACTTTGGCTTCCTCTTGGTAGATCACCTAAAGTAATGATTTTGCTTGGAAAAGGGATAGAGAGGGGGGTATAGGGTTACTAAGAGAGCTAAAAAGGTGATGCAATAAATTTAATGAGAACTCACATAAGCATGAAAATAAACACTGATGAAGCATAAGACAATCCTTGCTCACGTAATCTTACAAACTAGCTAACTTACATAAGTATTTCATACACTAGGCTCATGAAGCAATGAATGAAGCAAAGATGAATTCTAATATGCATACCAAGAATCCATTAATGGTAGAAAGAGCTCAATTTCAAACCTAAAAATAGCTTAAAAACACCTAAAAATAGGCAAGAAAGAAGGATAATGGACATGAAAGACACTCCTTCACAATGACATCATGCACAAGCTTGATAAACATAATTCAGAGGCAAGAGATAGGTAAAAATTATCTTTATTGCTTTAAGAAGTCTTTCATACAAATTTTGACAGGGATTCTCCTTGTCAAATGAGAGTCTCCTTATCAAATGGGGGAGAAATGGGAGATATAGGAGAAAGGAGAAGCGAGCAAAATAGAAATCTATAAATGAGATCCAACCACTTTCATGGAGTCTCAACCACCTTTTAAATGATTAGCACTAATTATTACTCAACAAATTAACCATTCATTAGCTCCAAATATCTTTCAAGCCCTCTCATTACATTAAAAATGCACTAGAAGATAAGAACTTGTTGAGGATGATGAGTCATGATCTATTAAAAGGGAAAAGTCTTTAAAGACTTTTAAAATTTCATTGAATTCTCCACTTGCCTTTCTTAAACTTCAAACTCTCCATCTTGTTAATGAGTTTACAACATTGTGCTTCATCTTGAGATGTTATTTATGTTATCTAGTGTCCTTTCCAACACTCCTTCCACAATCATAACTCTACCATTACAATAAACCCTGAACATAAGTCCACTTTAGATGAAAACCAATCCCTTTATTGATTTTAATATAGCCATAATTTCAATAAATATCCATAGGCTACTTAGCCTCTTAATCATGATCAAGACATAAATTCAAAACCCAAGATAGACTTCATAACCTAAATAAGCAGACCTTTGCATAGAAATAAGCTTTAATGGTGACATACAAATTTTTAGGGTCTACTTTTGGTAACCTATATCATATTTTGATCTCACATTTATACATTTGCATGCTTGGGTGGTGAAATCTTTTAAACTGACCTGTCTACCTATGTGGCATCTCCTCACCACATTGCTTCTTATTTAATTTTAAAAACTATGACTGTCATAGGTTTAGACACATGTCTTCATCTTGTGCCCCCTGGAACTTGATCATATTTTATACATCAATCTCCTCAGGAGTCTCTTGCCTTTGACTTTCAATGTTACCATTAATCTTTGATCTTGCTTCCATGTTCATGCCACTTGGAATCCCCACATTCTTTTTATGGACCCTACTACCAGTCTCCATCTTATTAATGTGTTTACACCAAATGGTAGCCTTTTGTGTAATCTATGATCATTGACTTCTTGACCTCATGTGTACCATCAATATCCTCAGCATGGTTGAACACATGGCACCATCACATTCAATCTCAAGATCCTCTAAATATTTTAATATTGTGCTTGTTGTTGATCTTCATTACACGATTGAACATGCACTATATATCTATCTTGACCTATTGAATCGATTGATCACCCACTTGCCTTTTATCCTTGATCCTAACTTTCAAGATCATGACACTTGGTAGCCCTATATTCAAATTTTAAACTTTTTAAAGATTTTTGAATCCAAACAACTATTTCTTGTGGCTTTAATTTGACATCCCCTGGCACATCCCACATTGCTAGATCATTTTTTAAGTCTTATATCTTGAGATAAGAAACACGTCAAGGCACCAAATTTACTAGGGATGTTCATGGCACAAAATACACCATTTTCATGTAATCCTTCAACTTTGGTTGACTTCCCAAGTACACTTATCAAATGCAGAACCAAATTGATTTATTCATAACTTAATAGCCTATAGGGATGAGCTTCACCATTCACCATTGGATAACTCATTCAACCAAGACTCTGGTTAGCTTCTCACAGTACATCTAGGCAAAGTTTCATATTTAGGCCAATTTTGGCCAACAATTACATTACAAATTCATCAATACAAATACTATACTATTTATAAAAACTCTTTATTGATTAGCTTGTTATTTTCTCATGAATTAGCATTAAAATTGTAAATAAATGTGCAAAATACATGAATGAAAGTTTTTCATATTGAAAGGAATACTTAAAAATGTAAGTAGAGAAATAAAAATATAAGAAACATAATTTTAAAGAGACACAAAATTACCCTGGAGAAACCCAAACTAGGAAAACTCTAGAAGAATAAGGGATATCCTCTCCTTACCACTATCTCATTCTGAAACTATAATTATACTTCCTTATAAAATTCATTATGGATAATATTTAATTAAAACATGTCCAAAAACTCATATAGGATCTATAACTTTCTCACTCACACTTTCCTCTTCACACTTTCATCTTCACACTCCATATTAAAAATATGTTAAACTCTATATTGATAAAGCCGTGTTATGTTCTTTGCTTTGAAATCCATTAACATTTCTTGCATTTATAGGAGTATTTGCCAAGAAATATTCTTAGCTTTCAGAAATTATGAGTTCACATTTTTACATCATGTAATTAGTTTATTGACATCCACAAAAGAGTGATAGTAAATCCATCTCATAAGATCACCCATAATGCCTTGAACCATACTTTCTATAAACATCAGTATTACATTTAACCCACCTTAAGGTGCCGAGGAATCAATACACCTTTCTCCACTAGAATTTGTTGTTTGTATAATGGTTATACATTTGCATAATGAGTGCACCATAAAAACCTTACATAATGAAACACTAACATTATATGATACCATATTTTTAGTATTTATGTTGATATTCCAATACAAATTCATTAACATGAGTCATATAATTTTCCTACAAAGTCTTCACTAATTATCTTGTTTCTTGCTTATGAATTATCTTTAAAATAGTAAAGAAATGGGCACAATATAGAAATGAAAGTGTTGCATATTGAAATGAATACTAAAAAATGTAATGAGAGCAATAAAAACTGAAGAAACATAATTATAAAGAGACACCAGATTACCCTAGATAAACACAATTTAGGAAAACTCAAAAAGAGCGAGGGATTTTCTCCTCTTACCACTATCTCATTCTACAATTACAAGTATATCACCTTCTCAAGGCCTTCCTGGATAATTTTTATGTTAAAATATATGAAAACACTCATAATTTATTTTCAATTTGATCTCTCACACTTTTATTTTGACATTTCAGTTCTAGAACACACATACAATAAAGAAGAACTTCTAGGAAACCATTCCATGATTGAATGAATAATCCCATAATTGACTCACACCCTTCAATTAATCAATGGATGATTAAATATAATAAATCCAATTCCTTTGTAATGACCTTGTCAATGTGATTTATTTAGTTCTAAACCATATCAAGCTCGAATGAGAATCCCAAAATAATTAAAGAAGAATAAACACCATTTACATTATTTGACATGCATATTCTTTGCCTTACAGTGAAACTACTACTTCATGCAGGGTAAAACCACTGTGGTGGTTATGAAACTATCAAGGTGGTAATGTAACTGTCACTTAAGGTTACAAAATTTACCTGACAATAACTGAATTAGATTAATAATGTTTACCTACATAAAAACATGTTTACTATATTTACTAACTATTTAAATGAAATGTAAAGACACTTCACCATAGAAGATGCCTTCGGCATGATAAATTCAAAATGTCTATTTCACGAGGTTAACAATGTCAAAGTGGTGTGGTTTTCTCTCATACTTCCATTCTAATTCTATTAAATACATGACCTTTTTTGAGGGATGGAAACATTACATTACATTCCTCATTTCTTATTAGTACCTGCTGGTACTATTGTTTTCACCAAGCCATATTATTTTGACATGCTTGTTGTTGGCAGCGAATGACAAAATCCTGATTGTTAAAAATGAACAATGTTTTCCAATGTTTGGAAGAAGTTTTTAATATTTTATTATTTTTCTAGTTACTATTAAAGCGTGAATAACTACATCAACAACATCTAATCATCCTTCGGTGTTTTCAGTATGCCTTGGGTTCGAAGGGTAAAAAGCTATGAGGAATAGCGTGAACATTAGTGATTGTCTATTAGTACCTGCAGTGTTATTATTTTCAGCTGGGCAGATTAATTCTTATTGGGAGTTGTGAGTAGCCAATACATTTTTTCATAGTGTGGAGCATTGACGACCTTTTCCAAAGTTTACACCCCTAACACTGAAATTTTTAATGTATTCACTGATTGCCACTAAATATGGAATAGTCTAAAGTGTCGCATCCAATGGGAGATGTGTGTTTGCATTTAGGACAAATGTAGGGTCTACATCATGTTTGGGCATTTTAGTGCATGAGATAATTTTTCCATGATATACTTAAGATATCATGATTTTTTATCACCTTATTTAAATAAAAAGAAAAAAAATCTTTAAAAGTCAAATAAACATGATTTTTCTTAGATAGAGTAAAAGTGTATGTTTTGAAAAGCCCCAAAACTTTGTATAAAGGAGTAGAAAAATATACCTATGAAAGCTCGTAAAAGACACCTCTACCAATGACACGGAAACTAAGACACAAATCCTAACAAGAGACTATGGCCCTGACAAACAGCTAAGAACAAGTCATAAATATGATATTTTAAACAATTCAACCATTTTTAATAATATCTCACATAAAAATCTCTTTATTCTAATTATTTTTATAAAATAGATTACCTCAACAATGCTGGTGGTTGGGGTTGAAAGATCAGGTTTTTAGTTTTTCTTATTTTTAAGGAAATTTTGAACAATCCTATTTTCCATTCTATTTTTTTTTTTAATTATGTAAAAAAATTGGTATTTAATAAAATTGATGGTGGAGGTTGAAGATTAAGTTTTTAGATTTTTTTATTTTTGTAGAAATTTTGAACAATCTTACTTTCTATTCTCTCTTTTTTTAAAATTATATAAAAAATAATTATCAAATAATATCGATAATTGGAGTTGAAAATTAAATTAAGATGTTACATTTTCACCATTTAATAGCTTTTTAATAATATATTTTCACTATGAGAAAAAACTTCTAATTAAATTCTAAGGTTACTGATCTACTTTACACCTAAATTATAATATGAGAAAAAGAAGAAGAAAATGGTTTAAATATTGTAAAATTGTTACCGAAAGAATTGGAGAACATAACATCAAAAAGAGTGAGATTTTGGAATGACATATAATATTAAAAGTAGAAACATAATAGATAGTCAACCCTAAATTAGTGTATCACACAAAATTGCCACATGGATAACCACCAACAAATACATGAAAAAACATTCGATATAGATGATCATGGATAGGAAATAGGGACTTTTATTTTTATTATTTTTAATTTTTTATTTATTTATTTTTGTTTTGGGAGAGGTTATTAAAAGTTTGTCACATTGTGATAGATTTGAATCATTGTTTTTAACTTAAATTTATAGCATTATAATGTATGTATTTATATTTTTTAAAAAAAATCTTTCTAGTGGTTTTAATGTATTTGTAATATGCGAAGATTTTAAGAAAAAAGATGTTTTTTTATAGGGTTATATTAAAAATAATAAAAAATATGACTATCTTGTTATTAGTTTTGAAGAGATATTATAAAAATTGATTTGCTTTAGCATGGAATTAGTGGTTAGGTTGTTGGTCACCCAGATCTCCTCATTTTACGGGTAAAAAAATAAGTGAAATTTTTGGAGGGCAAGGTGCAATGTGTTTAACATGTTGAATTAAAAAAATATTATTTGTTGCATTTTGATTGGATAAAACAAATATTATATTATGGGCGACCTTTATTTGTTCAAGATGGTATTAATTGTAGCGAATATTTTATTGGCAGAGCATGGGATATTGAACTGACTGATTTTTGTGGCTTGTTTAATGCACATTACTAAATGTGATTTTCGACAGGATAAAAAAACATGATTTATCATGTTTGTCAAAAGTTAGTATGAGAATTGGAAACGTATTAAAGTGCATGACATTGAATGTGGACTGGATGCGAATGCGGGTTGGATGCAGGTTTAAGATGGAGGCAATTAGTGTCTCTCATTTTAATTTCATTATTTCTTGGCATGTAGAGAGGAGATTATTGGGGCTTTACAGTTCGTGGATTATTTTACTATTTTTTATTTGCATTGTGGATGAAGCATCAACAACGATCTTAGGGTTTTCATTAGTAATCGGGTTTGAATCTACGCCCTGTCTTTCTTTATATTCAGCTTATGTTTAACATTCACTTAAATCAATGGTTCTTATTTGCTAGGACTAAAGAAAATGGCCAGTAATACTCACAGACTAAGTTTGGTCCTCTGCTTGAAATAACATGTAGTTTATAGTAGACTATTGCTATTAAATTATTTTTCTTATGGCTTTATATGTTGTTAAACCTTTGATTCTATTTTTACAGATTGTTTTATGTATGATTTCTAAACACTTTTTCTGAGGTTTGTGCGACTTGGCTTTGTTTTTGAGGTAAGGCATTCTAGAGATTTTAAGTTGTGTGTTATTACTTTATTATGTATTTTGATCAGTTACACTACAAATAAAGCCTTGAAGCATGGAATTTTCATTGGCAATAGTCCCATTGTTTGAAAATCTTGCTAAAAAATAGTCTAAAAAATATGGATCAACTTTGGACAAATGTAATTGCAAATGACCTAAACAGAAAAAAAGGATCTACAATTGAAAAAAGAAAAAGAAAAGAAAAGAATAAGTAAACAAATAGTTAATGATAAGTGAAATGATGAATGGTTGTAACATTCATGAACCTAGACATTTGACTTATTATAAATTTTTTATAGATGGATGTTATGTTCTTGCACGCGGTATGAATATAATAGTATTGTTCAAAATTAAAATAAAGCAGGGCATGAATCCCCTTTGAAGTTATTTGTTTAAGGCTCTAGATTTGAATAGTAATACAACATATTGACAAGTATATTTGAGTTCCTTATAATATTATGTATTGTAACCAAATGTATACATTGTTATTTGAATGGAATATATATTGTATTATTGTCTGCAACTTTTGCAATGCTAATATTATTGCCATAGGTGTTTAGAGCATTTTCAGATTCTAGAGTTTACTCTTTTAATAGTGTTAGAATTGGTGGTGATACAATTTTCAAGACAATTTTTTTTCTAGCAAACTGTTCTTTGGACCACATATCTATGGCATTGCTTTTAGTGTTACAAAATGTTTGCACTAATAACCATTGAATATGGCTACATTACCAAAAAAAAATAGATTCTTGAACATAAAGTCTAGAGTATATTGTTACTCAAATCTTAAATCCTAAACAAATATATTTTTATTGACTATATCATTGACCTATCAAAATGTAGCATGTGATCAACTTCATCTCTTGCTAAATATTGTCAAAGTTAGTGAAATGAATGTCACTAATTACTTTCATCTTGAACAGGTGTTGAGGTAACATTAAATGCAAGAAAATTACCAACTGCAACATAATATTGTTTTTCTCTAAGCTCATCACTGACTTTAGTGGCTTAATATATGCTTTACTAACTTTAGCAACATGATAAATCCTATTTAGTGTTTTTGAAGACAAATGGTTTTGGCAATGTGCATTAAATATGACACAAAAAAAGGAAACTCAAAATCCCAAATACAACAAATGGAATAATCTATGAGCAATGTCGACTAATTTCTTTACTCCTAACAAATAAAACCCAATAATATTATGCAAGTGTTGAATATAAGCCAAATATAAAGAAAGGGAGGTCGTGGATATAAACCTGATCACTCCTAAAAACCCTAATATCTTTGATAATGATTCATCCACAATGCAAAAAAAATTAGTAAAATAATCAATGAACTGTAAAGTCCCAATAGTTTCCCCTATGCATGCCTAGAAATAATGAATTTAAAATGAATGACACTAATTGCTTCCATCTTGAATCTAAGTCTAACACACATTTGTGTCGAGCCCACATTCAATGCCAAGTACTTTAGCAGGTTTCTAATTTTCTTACTAACTTTGGTGACATGATAAATCATGTTTTTTGATCTTTCCAACAACTACATTTAATAATGTACATTAAACATGCCACACAAATTAGACAATTTGAAATCCCGCACTCTACCAACAAAAAATTTACTACAATTAATACCATCTTTAACAAAAAGAGGTCACCCATAACATAACAATTATTTTGTCCAATAAGAATGCAACAAATAATATTTTTTTATTCAACCTATTAAAAACCTTACACAAAAAACAAGCAATAATAGCTGAATAAAGCTAAATGAAATGAACAAGCTATTCAATCCATAGATTGTCTTTGATTCATATGTAAACAAAAACATGGTGTAAAGGTTCGAGTTATTGATTTAAAATCTTCATAAAAAATAGACTTATATTTTTATTTTGGATTCTTTGTAATTATATTTGTCCACAGTTGATCCATGGATTTTATTATCATGCAGGTTAATGGTTTGGTAACATTTATAAAAAAATCTACAACTGTCAACTATTTTATCTATGCCTTTCACTTTCATTCGGCAAGTAAAAAATGTAAAAACCAGGAATTGAATCAATATTATTGGTTACAGATAACAATGTCTCATAATCTGCTTTTACTTCATATTCACTAAGCTTCCCTCAAAAATAGAAAACTTGCATAATCTTATAGGTGTTTGTCTAAGCCAAATGTTTTCGTAAAGACTTTTTACTATGCCTTATTGAACATTGTAAAATGATGTGCCCAAATAAAAAATAAATAGTAGTAGATGGGTGTATTGACCAGAAATTTATTTTTGTGGAAGAATACAAGTCATTGGCACAACCTGTTTGCCATAACATAAATGTTGTTTCGGATAAAACAAATTTGTTTTAGAACTAGTCTTTTCAAATATAATGTTGGTGATTGCTTACTTGATGTATTTAAGTATGTAAGTACATCAAACTTTAAATTAAGAAAAAAATAATCTTTTTCCAACAAGGAAATAATGTTATACATAATAGATAGATAATACTTTTTGTATTAAAGTAGAGAATAGTTTGAACTAAATAATGTAAGAAATTATCTCTTACAGTCGAGAGTGTTCTAACAAACACATGTATAATCTATCTATAGATAAAATGACCCTTTGTTAGAGATCAATTATTGATGGTCACATGTGCATCCTCTGGTTCCTGCCATTCTTCAAGTTTAAAATTGAAAGAAAAAAGTTGCTACACAGACAATGTTGTTGTTTTTCAAACCTTGAACCTATACAAACAATGGGAAGTTTCCACCAAACACTGCTTTGTAAATAGGAGTATTTTTAAAGCAAACTAATATAAAATGAATTAGATTAATAATTTTTACTAACATAAAAACATGTTTACCAACTGTTTAGATGAAAATGTGGAAGCACTTCTCTATAAAAGATGCCTCTGGCATGATAAATTCAGAAAGTCTATTTTATGAGGTCAACATAGTCAAAGTGGTGTGGTTTCCTCCTATACTCCCCTTCTACTTTTATTAAATACATGACCTTTTTTGAATGATGGTAACATTACATTACATTCCTCATTTCTTATTTTTATGTCATATTATTTCCTTCTATATGGAATGTTTATTTTATATATGTTGATTTTATTGAGCAAACAATGTGAACGAGATGAATCATATTTTTATAATTAATTAGTTGAGATATTTTAAATATAATGTTGAGATGTATTATTATGAGGTGTATGTTTTGAATTTATTATATAGTTTTATTCATTGAAGTATTTTATATTGATTAATAATTATATTAGTTTCTCTACAAATTCTTATTATTTAGTGGTGGATGGCCTCAATCTAATTACATCATTGTGTTGGGTTTACAAATACCTTTCTATAATAAAAAAGAGTTTCAAACATACACCTAACTTCATCATATACTTAAGCTATCGCGATTTTTTATCACCTTGTCTAAATAAAAAGAATTTTTTTAAAAAAAATTAAATAAATGTGATTTTTTAGATAAGGTAAAAGTGCATGTTTTAAAAGACCCAAAACCTTGTATAAGGGAATAAAAAAATATACCGATAAAATCTTTAAAAAGATTCCTCTACCAATGACATGGAAACCAAGACACAAATCCTAAGAAGAGATTATGGCCCTGACAAGCAATGAAGAACAAGTCATAAACATGATATTTTAAATCAACCATTTTTTTTTTATTAAAACAATTTAACCATTTTTAATAACATCTCACATAAAAAAATATTTATTCTAATTACTTACATAAAATAAATCACTTCAACAATGTTGGTGGTTGGGGTTGAAAATTAAGTTTTTAATTTTTCTTATTTTTATGGAAATTTTGAACAATCTTACTTTCCATTTTCTCCTCTTCTTTCAATTATGTAAAAAGTAGTTATTTAACAATGTTAGTGGTTAGGGTTGAAGATTATATTTTTAGTTTTTCTTATCTTTGTAGAAATTTTGAACAGTTTTATTTTCCATTCTCTCTTTTTCTTTCAATTATATAGAAGATAGTTAGAGTTTAAGATTAGATTAAGATATTACATTTTTACTACTTAATAATTTTTAATAATATATTTAACTAAATGTTTATCACCAAAAAAAAATCTAATAAAATTTTAACGTTACTAATCTACTTACATCTAAATTATAATTGTATATATAATTCTTATAACTTTTTACAATTGTAAAGAAAAAAATGGTTTAAATATTGTAAAATTGTTAGAAAATTTTGTAAACATAAAATAGAAAGAGAGATTTTGGAGTGACATAAAGATTGAAACAAAAAATTTACTATTAAATAGATTGTCAACCTTCGAAATGAAAAAATAAATAGATTGTCAACCTTCAAAATGAAAAAATAAAATTGATATAGATAACAATGGAAAAATACATGCAAAAACATTCGATATAGATAATCATGGACAAAACATGGATATGAAATAAGGACTTTTGTTATTATTATTTTTATTTATATATTTTTTGGGAGAGGAGTTAATCATAGGTTTGTCATATTGTCATAGATTTGACTCAACGTCTATACCTTAAATTTGTAGCATTGTAATGTATGGTTTTAATGCATTTGTAATATGTGAAGATTTTTTTTTTTTTTTTAAATGTGTTTTTACAAGGTTATGTTAAAAATAATAAATAATATGACTATTTTGTTTGCAGTTTCAAAGGGATATTAAGGAATTGATTGATTTAATATAAAATTAGCAATTAGATTGTTGGTCAATTAGATTTCTTCATTTTACATGCATTAAAAATAAATGAAAGTTTTGGAGGGTAAGGTTTAAAATGTTTAATGCACTGAATAAAAAAATATTATTTAGTATATTTTGACTGGACAAAAAAATGTTAAGTTATGGGTGGCCTCTCTTTGTTTGAGGTGGTATTAATTGTAGTGAATATTTTGTTCGCAAAGTGTGATACTTTGAATTGTTCAATTTTTGTGGTGTGTTTAATGCACATTACTAAATGTAGTTGTTGACAAGATAAAAAAAACATGATTTATCATGTCACCATAGTTAGTATGAGAATTAGAAACTTGTTAAAGTACTTGGCATTGAATGTGGGATGGACATGAATGCAAGTTGGACAAAGTTTAAGATGGAGGCAATTAGTGCCATTTATTTTAATTTCATTATTTATTGGCATGTAGAGGGGAGACTATTGGGGCTTTAAAGTTTGTGGATTCTTTTAACTATTTTTTATTTAAGTTGTGGATGAAGCATTAATAAAGATCTTAGGGTTTTTGGTAGTAATCAGGTTTGAATCTATGACCTATCTTTCTTTATATTTAGCTTATGTTTAACATTTGCTTAATATTATTAGGTTTTATTTGCTAGGAGTAAATAAATCGACTAGCAATGCTCACAGATTAAGTTTGGTCCTTTGTTTGAAATAACATGCAGTTTATACCAAAGTATTACTAGTAAATTCTTTTGTTAATGGCTTGATATGTTGTTAAACCTTTGATTCTTTTTTTACAAGTTGTTTTATGTATGTTTTCTAAATGTTTTTACTAATAACCATTGATGTGGTTTTTTTGGCATGACATTCTTTTTGAGGTAAGTCATTCTAGAGATTTTAGGTTATGCCTTATTACTTTATTATGTATTTTGATCAACTAGGCTACAAACAAAGCCTTGAAACATGGAATTTTCATTGGCAATAGTCTCACCATTTAAAAATCTTGCTAAAAATAGTCTTAAAAAAATGGATCAAATTGGTACAAATGTAATTGCAAATGACCTAAAAAGAAAAAAAGACTCTATAATTGAAAAAAAAAGAATAAGTAAACAAATAGCTACTGATATGTGAAATGATGCATGGTTGTAACATGCATGAACCTAGACATTTGACTTAATATAACTTTATAGATGAATGTTATGTACTTGCACGTAATATGAATATAATAGTATTGTTTAGAATTGAAATTATGCAGGCCATGAATCCCCTTCAAAGTTATTTGTTTAGGGCTCTAAATTTGAATAGTAATACATTATATCAACAAGTATATTTGAGTTCCTTATAATATTATGTATTACAGCCAAATGTATACATTGTTATTTGAATGTAATCTATATTTTCTTATTGTATGTGACTTTTACAATTCTACTAGTATTGCCATAGGTGTGTGGAGCATTTTTAAATTCTAGAGTGTACTCTTTTAATAGTGTCAGAATTGGTGGTGAGACAATTTTCAAGATAATTTTTTCTAGCAAACTGTTCTTTGGACCACATATCTATGTCACTGCTTCTAGTGTTATAAAATGTCTACACTAATAACCATTGAATGTGGCTAAAATACATAATTTTATTAGATACTTGAACATAAAGTCTAACATACTCTATTGTTATTCAAATATTAAATCCTAAACAAATATTTTTTGATTGACTATATGACTGGCCTGTCAAAATGTATCATGTGATCAACTTCATCTCTTGTTAAATGTTGTCAAAGGTACTAAAATGAATGTTACTAATTGATTTCATCTTGAACCTATGCCAAGGCAATATTGAATTCAAGAAAATTTGCTAGATGCACCATAATATTGTTGTTCTCTAAGCTCATCACTGACATTAGTAGCTTAATATGTGATTTAATAATTTGGTAACATGATAAATCGTGTTTAGTATTTTTATCGATAATCAATTTTAGCAATGTGCATTAAATATGACACAAGAAAGGCAATTCAAAATCCCAAATACTGTAAATGGAAGTCTATTAGCATGCCTAGTCGATTTCTTTACTCCTAAAGAATAAAACCCAATAATATTAAGCAAATGGTGAATATGATCCAAATATAAAGAAAGGGAGGTCGTGGATATGGACCCAATCACTACCAAAAACCCTAAGATCTTTGTTAATGCTTCATCCAAAATGCAAAAAAAATAGTAAAAGAATCGATGAATTATAAAGTCCTAATTGTTTCCCCTCTACATGCCTATAAATAATGAAATTAAAATGAATGAAACTAATTTATTCCATAATAAATCTAAGTCCAGTACACATTTGTGTCGAGTCCACTTTCAATGCCAACTATTTTAGCAAGTTTTTAATTTTCCTACTAACTTTGGTGACATGATAAATCATGTTTTTTGATCCTACCGATAACCAAATAAATAGAAATATACATTAAACATGCCACAAAAATTAAACAGCTCAAAATCCTACACTATGCCAACAAAATATTTGCAACAATTAATAACACATCAAATAAAGAGAGGTTGCCCATAACAAAATAATTTTTTTGTCCAATAAAAATGCAATAAATAATTTTTTTAATTTAAACTATTAAAAACCTTACACAAAAGAATAAGAAATAATAGTTGAATAAAGCTAAATGAAATGAATAGACTATTTAGTCCATAGATTGCCTTGATTCATATGTAAACAAAAACATGGTGTAAAGTTTCAAGTTATTGTTTTAAAATCTTTATACAAAAATAGAAGTTTGTTTTTATTTTGGGTCCTTTACAATTATATTTGTCCAAATTTGATCCATGGATGTTATTGTCATGCAAGTTAATGGTTTGGAATCATTTATCAAATTTTATACAATTATAAACTATTCTATCTACGCCTTACACTGTCATTCGGTAAGTAAAAGAAGCAAAAATTTGGGAATTGAATCAACATTATTGGATATAGATAACAATGTTTTGTAGTTTGCTTTTACTTCATATTCACTAAGCTTCCCTAAAAATATAAAAAACTTGCATAATCTTATGCGTGCTTGTCTAAGCCAAATGTTTTTGTACAAGACTTTCAATTATCCCTTATTGAACATTGTAAAATGATGTTCCCAAATTAAAAAAAAAAAAAAAAAGTAGATGAGTGTATTGACCAACAATTTATTTTAGTGAAAGAGTACAAGCCCATGACACAACTTGTTTACCATGACATAGATGTTGCTTTGGATAAAGAAAATCTTTTTAGAACTTATCTCTTAAAATATAATGTTAGTGATTACTTATTTGATGTATTTCAGGTTTATTAGATTTTTGATACACATGTTCTAGCCTCTTATTGGAATAATAGAGAATTTCCAAATTTACTTGGAAAAGGATGACCCCTAGGCACTAAGATCTTTTGAACTAGATTTGGATCTTGAAGAGATACATAAACTACATCATGTACAAGACATTACAACATACTTTGATTGAATGCAAATTTTAGCATCTTCATGTACACAAAATAGTGAACATGGCCTATGGGGTGATAATTTTTGCATACATTGGCTTTATAAATGGCTAAACATTTCAATTTATGTCTGATCTTTAACAAGCAACAAATTATACTTACACTTTAACAAAAAAATTGCATTTGCCTCTTTATTGCATTCTTTTTCATGATCAAGACCTAATCTATAGATACTATGAACTGTTACACTACAATAAATTAAACAATTATACATACCCCTTAAGATAGGTGACTCTATCAAGAACATGTATTATGATTTCTTCCTACTGGTGAGTAAACATCCCAAAGATGTAACAACATGGATTAAAAAAATGGTGGGAGAAATGTCATGTTATGGTGACAACATATTCAATGTTTTTTTTTCATTTAACAAAAAGGCTTTTGATAAATGGTCTTTATGTCTCTATACAACTTAGTCTTTTTGCAATGCCTTTGTTTCTATAGGTGTAAAGGCATATGCATGTTTGGAAACAAATCTTACAAATAGTGTTATAAAAAACATGTCAAATATTGCAAATTAGAAAGCATACATTATAAAATTAGGTTCAATCTATAATTATGGTGGAATAGAAGGTAATGAGTTTGTTATTTAATGGATTTCATATTTATTAGGGGTGATAGTTAACGATGGTCATCGATAAGTGAAAATATTGTCAAAATATATAATCATTGTTCTCAATCACATTCCATATATAACATAATTTTTTTTAAACAAACACAAAGCATATACACTATGAACCATTGATGTTTTAAGAACAAACTAAAGAAGAAATTTAATGTTTTAATGATTCTTCTAATGCATTGCCAAAAAAAATGCTCTTTTCTTACAACATTGAAAATTAAATTTGGAAAGTCCATGAACATGAAAAATTAATGTAAAAGATTTTGCATAAAAAAAAGAAACAACAAGTGGTTGTGTTGACTAACAATTCATTTATGTACAAGGGTGTAGTCCATTGACCTGACCTAGTTGCCATGACATAGATGTCACTTTGGATAAAGTGAACCTTTTCAAAACTATTCTTTTCAAATACAATTTTGGTGATTTCTTATTTGATGTGTTTCAAGTCTCACTATATGTTTGATATACATTAACATAACTTTGTGTTGAAATTATATAATAGAGCATTTCTAAAATTACTTAGAAAAAAATGACCACCATGTACTAAGATATTTTGAAATAGAATTGGATCCTGAAGAGACATATAGACTGCATAGTGTACATGATACTTCAACATACTTTTAGCGAATGTAAATTTCAGCTACTTCATATAAACAGAATGGTAAACATGGCTATGGGGTGAAAAATTCTACATAAATTCGCTTTATAAGTGGATAAATATATCAATTTGTGTTTGTTCTCTAAAAACAAACAAAAATAATTACACTTTAATGATAACTTTCAATCACCTCCGTATTACATTTTTTTTCATGATCAAGACCTAGTTTATGGACACTATGAACCATTGTACTACAAGAAGTTAAATAATTATCAATACCCATCAAAACAAACATCTTTGTCTCAAACATGTACCATGATTTGAACGTATTGGTAGGGAAATGCTCCAAAGATGCAATTACATGGATTAGAAAAATGTTAGAAGAAATGTCAAGCTGTGGCAATATCATAGTCAATGTTTTTTACCATTCAATAAAAGATTCTTTTGACATATGATCATTGCATCGCTATGCAGCCCAATATTTTTTCAATTCATTTGTTTATGGAGATGTAGAATCATATGCTTGTTTGGAAGCAAATCTAACATTCAATGTTGTCAAAAACATGTCTACTATTATAAATTAACAAGCATACATTGTTAAAGTGGGTTCAATCTATGATGGTGTTGGAATAGAAGGTAATGAGTTTGTTGTTTAATGGCTTTCATATTTTTTAGGAGTGATAGTTTGACTATGGTCTTTGAAAAATCATCAAATTGTCAAAATACATAATGATATTTCTTAGTCACATGCCACACACAACAATTTTTTTTTGAAACAAATCCATAGCATATATATTATGAACCATTGATAATGCAAAAAAGTAAAGTAAAGAACACGTTCAATATTTTACTAATTTTACAAACACACCACCCCAAAAAAGAACGTGATATTTTCTTCAAACATTAAAATTTTCATGGGATAATCACTTGACCAAAAATACTATCAATAGTCCAACTAGAAAAGTAATAGAAACTTTCAACATACAAATTGTTGACACACTTGTTCATGTTTATGTTATTTACAAACAACTACATTTTAAACACAATATGAAAATTTTTAATCAATCTTAGAAAGACACATGCCAATAATTAATGGTAAACAATAAATTCATTTGTAAAAAGAAGATATGTGCAAATTGCAATCAATCGTTGAAGAGTGGAATGTTTCCTAGATTTGTAACACCTACGTATATTAGAAAAAATAAGGGCTTAAAATATGTGTTGATGCTATCAGATCTTACATAAAGGCTTATTGTATCAAGGATAAAATTTTCATAGATAAGAGATATGGGTTATAGAAAACCACAAATTGGACTAAAGGGTCCAATTATCAATGTTCCATCAAACATTGATAAAATTCAAAAAATATTACCTATATCTATAGATGAAATACAATTGTTGTATCTTTAAAAAGGAAATTAGAATTCAAAAATAAATATCAACAAGGAACTATCTACCCAAAAATTATTATGAAGTCATTACATGAACTATGCACAAGAAAATTTTACATTGATCATATTGTGCAAATTAAGTCTGATTGGAAACCATTCATCAGTCTTGATGTCATAGATAATGTGAATAGTGATAATGTCTATAATCAATCTAAATGTAATAGAGATAATGAAATGAACACATCTTCTGACATAGATGGGATCTATTGTAATGATACTCTGGTACATGGATTTATAGACTCAACATCTATTGTTGAATTGGAAGACAAGGTAATTACAATAACACTAGTTGAAGACAATCATCCACTCAGGATTTTTAAAGATAAGGACTTAGAAGAAATGAATTTCCTAACACTTTTATTCAAAAATCCTTGTAATAAATTTGTTGTGTCACAATTTTCATACCAATAAATAACACAATCAAAACTATTACAAGCCAATCATCAATTTGCATATCACTTTACCAACTTGTTTTTTAAAGTAATAAAAGTAATCATAAATTAGGTTGGAAAGACCATGTGGGTTCAAATTAGAAAAGGAAAACTAAAGAAAAGAAATATTTTTCTAAAAGATGTGAAATACAAACCAAATTTAGAAAAGTTTCTTAAATCAGAAATTAGATATGTAGATTTCAAAAAAATACATATCTCACTTGATTACATGCAAGTTCTAAAAAAATGCCTTTGCCATGATATGTCAACTAGGCCCACCAACATTTTTATTGAATTTTACAAGTGTCAACCATCATTGGCAACCATTGATGGATGTATCGAAATAATTACATCTAAAATATAGAAAAACACAAATTCTAAACTTAACAAATTCAATAACACAAATGATGTTTCCTTTCTCATAAAAATTGATCCAGATACATGTATATGCTATTACAGACATCACGTCAATGTATTGAGATAAATGCTATGTGAAGATGAATTATTACTAGGCAAAATCATACATTTTTTTGTGTAATAAATGTTTAGAAAAGAGGAAATGCTCATGATCATTGATTAGTGTGGATTAAAAATGTACCAATATATGGAAAGGCTGAAAATTTGATAGTTATGGATCTCATAGACAAATACATAACTTTTGATATTGACATTATAGAAAGTGGCATACACAAATTGCACACAAATCATCATACTCGTAGTTGTAGAAAAATAAAAGAAAATAATTATAGATATAACTTTCCATAGTTGTTAATGCAATGAAAAATGATAACCTGTGACTATATCATCCTGAAGATGGATGAAACAGGAAGAAATAACATCTAGAGGTGTTATTCATGATTCCACATTTGGGTTTTGGCATGACATGATTTCATCATGACTTAACTTGCACTATCCTTTTTCACTTAGGTGCACAATGTGCCATCTCAGTCGATAGTGATTCTACAATTTCTAAAGTAATTGAATGTAAGCCGATCGTAAGTAATTGTTGTTGTTCCTTGGATTCTAGATACACCACTTTGTTGGGATTGAGGAATTGCTGAATTCCCTCTAAATAACCTTGATTCTACACCCAAATGTTAATTTATAATTATTACCAAAAATCCTTTGACTGAATATTAGAAAGCTAATTATTGAACCATCTGAAAAAATAGATGAAGTTGTAACTGTAACATTGCAGAAAATTTATGAACTGCTAAGTATAAAATAATACACTACTTCTAATGACTTTGACACTTTATTAAAATATCTCTGCATGACTAATTACCAATACATAGAAATAATACAATTTACAATTAAACAACCTATCATTTTCCTTGTTTGTATGCCATCATAGGCATGCAACAATAGTTTTTTGAAAAACATGCCATATTTATTGTAGGCTAATACAAATGCGTAGTTTATATTGAATGCATATGTTGCAAAAATATATTTTAGTTCATATATGATAAAGGGAAATTAAAAAACCATGAATATACAAAATTAACATGCAACAACAAACATAGATGCTATCCAAATGTTATATAGACTAGGAAATGCAATATTAAAACACCAATAAATGTCTGAACACCAAGTTGTTCACTTGGAATTATCATTACCATTAAATCGGTGTTCCAGAACATGCACTTTTTTAAACACATCATGCCTTTATGAATGGACATTTATCTTAAAACCTTTAATTCTCCTTAGACATGAAACAAATGATTTTAAAAATGTAATAGTTCAGTCTATTATAGACTATTACATTACACATCCTATTAACATTGACCACATTTGTTTAGTTGAATTTATTTCTCAGTACCATAAAAATAGAAAGTTGTTGAAAAGAAAAAAGCTCATGTTATACACTTTATTAATTATAACAAATATATTGATATTGAAAATTATTTTCATGAAAGGATATTGATATATGTCCCATTTTTAAATAGTGAAAATAGTTTGAAACAAAATTTTGAAATATGGAAACAGGCTTATAATTTGCAGTTTGACATAATAAAGTTAAACAAGGTCAAGTTCAACTATTACATAAATCTTACTTGGGGAACATAGAACATGTTGCATGTCAAGTTTAACTTGATGCTATTAATACACCTGATACTATTTTTACTTCAACTAGAACAAAATCCATCTAAGAAAAAAATTATTTACATATGGACTTTCCATTAACAAACTTTGTATCAAGGAAACAAAGTTTAAGACCATTTGAAATTGGCCATCGTCTATTTATTTTTGACAATGAAAAATACTATAAATTTAGATATATGTTGAACAAAGAATAATAAGCAATTGTAAAGGATTTTGCCTCAAAAAAATGCATAAACAAAAATAAGCCATTGTATCTATTTCTAACAGGAGGTGCAGGCACATGAAATAATTTCATAGAAAAATGTATATATGAAATGCTAATTTTTACCTATTCTCAATATATTGATAATGATCCTTACAAAACAAAAAGTCTTATTCTTACTTACATAGGAAAATTTGCATACAATATAGGTGGAGAGACATTGCATTCTGCATTTCTATTACCATCTAACAAGTTATAACTTATTCCACTAAAGAAAGAAACTCTAGATGGATTGTCTAAACATTATAGTTAGTTATACATAGTGCCAGTTGATGAGATCTCACTTGTGAGAGAAATAATGTTATATTACATTGAAAAATAATTATGTGACATGATGTGATTTCCCATAATGCACTTTGGTAATGTTTACATGCTATTTCACGTAGATTTTTATCATGTCCAACCTATAAATGATTCATTGATATTTGAACATCCAAAAATAAATAATGAACTAATCCTATATTATTTTTGGCAAGAAAATGTAAAATGTTATAAATTACAACAAATTATGAGGCAAAATGATGAAGTCTTTGTCTCAATATTGAACATAATACATACATTCTCACACACAAAAAATCATATAACATATATTAATAATAAATGATTTCATTCAACACCAAATGACCCTTTGTTTCTATATGTTTTTTACTTAAAGGCTAATGTCGACGCACACAATAAGAGAATTCTAGAATTTGTTCCACACAAAGTAATTATTATTCATGAAATAGATAGAGAAGATGATACATGTAATGAAAAATAGGGATATGCTAATGTCATATCCCTGCAAACAAAAATTACATCAAAACCTAATATGCTAGTTGAACTATTTATCAAGAATTATGACATGCAAGATGGCATTATCAATGGTTCAGATGGCATATTTAAAATATATAGAAAATAACATGGCAATGACATTATTTAGATTAAATTTAATGATATTGATTCTAGACATTTGTAAAAAACAAAACATATTCATCTGTATAAAATCCATGTTGATCCCAATTGGACTCCTATATTTCAAATCTCTAGGCCATCTTGCATGCCCAATTACCAAAAAATATTAACAATTTGAAGCCAATTTCCAATACAATTATCATGTGCACATATGGTACATAGGTCCCAAGGTCTTTCTATGTAAGTGTTATATTCAAGCCACTTGGAATAATAAGACATGGCTTAGCATATACAACTCTTTCCCATGTAAAAATTAGAGATTCACTATATTTTCTAAGTCCACTTATATAAAAAAACATTAAAATCAACAAGAAAATTTCCATGGAAATGTCAAGATTAGAATCAGAGTCAAAATGGATATTAGAACATATTATTTGATAAAATATATCACCTTAATCTGCAATTGTATGTTCTGTGAATACTGATAGTTTTTATCCTATTATAGAAGGCATTATCAGTGACCATGACTTAATGAAATTTGATATATTTTGCTTACAGGAAACATATGTTGCATCTAGTAATTCCTTTAACCAAATATCAAAAAAATTGACTTGCAACTAGGTACATAATGTCCATGGTATCATGATATACATAAAAAGCCATGTCATTACTTCAAATCCATTGAAATACACTAAAAATGAGGTGAAATCATTAAAAATAAACACCATAATACATGGACATGATTTATAATTATTAACATCTGTGCATCCCCATCGGCTTGTATCTTAGATGCCATTAATATTATTAAGAAAAACATTATTAAATAAAATTTTTAGATAATGCCTTAACATTTATTGGCATGAAGACAAGTGAATGGGAACTTCAACTAGGCATATACATTAGTACATCCTTAAATTACTACTCATAAGGTATTGGATTGGTAGAGTCAAAAAATAAAAACTTGATAAGGATCATCAAGAGGAGTATGGAAGAGAATGAGAGAGTATGGCACACAAAATTAAAGATATCCTTATGGGTTGATATAGTGACTCCCAAAGTTGCTATTGGAAATTCACTATATGTCTTTGTATATGGGAGGGAATCCAAATTGCCCATCTCTCTTGAGTTGCATACCTTGGAGTTAACCCATCAACGTGAGTTCATGGAAAGTGAACCTGTGAGTGTGAGGATGGCAGAGCTCATGGAGCTTGAAGAAGCAAGGGATCTTGTAATGAAGACATTAGAGTCACATTAAGCTCAAGTTAAGAAAATCTTTGATAAGAGAGCCATAACAAGGGACTTCAAAGAAGGGGACCTAGTCCTCAAGTGGGATTCAAATGAGGTCAAGTCAGGCAACCATACCAAGTTATATAGCTTGTGGAATGGTCCTTACTTGATTCATGGATGCAAAAAACATAATGATTTTTAATTTGCCCAGCTAGATGGAGAGGTATTACCTATCCCATTCAATGGAATTCATTTAAATCCTTGCTATTAGAAGAGTTTGCAGACATTGTATATATTAGAGTAGAATTTCATGTTTTTCTCTAAGTGCCTTATGCACATTCATTTCAATTGTGTGTTTCCCTTCCCTAAGTGCCTTGGGCACAATGTTTATTTTGTTCTTATTATCCTTGTTGCTTTAAGAAGAGGTTTTCTATAAAGGGAAAACCTTGTATTATTTCATATCAAGTTGGGAGGAAAGACTTGTGACCCCGTATGCCTAATGGATCAAACAAGCAACTAATATGTTGCATAGTAGGCATGCAATCCCAAGAGGTCACCAAAAATGTTGGCCAAAATTGGCCTACATACAAAAATTTGGATGTATGTGTTTTGAGATTCTAAGTAGATTCTTGGTTAAATGAGTGATCTAATGGTGAATGGTGAAGGTTATCCCTTGTAGGTTATTAAAAAATGAACATATTAGTTTGGTTATGTATTTGATAAGTGTACTTGGGAAGTCAACCAAAGTTGAAAGACTACATGAAAATGGTGTATTTTGTGCCATGAACATCCCCTAAAAATTTGGTACCTTGACATGTTTCCTATCTCAAGATATAAGCCTTAAAAAATGATCTAGCAGTGTGGGATGTGCCAGGGGATGTCAAATTAAAGCCATGAGAAATAGCCATTTGGATTCAAAAATATTCAACAAGTTTCAAATTTGAAAGCAGAGCTACCAAGTGTCATGATCTCAAAATCCAAGATCAAAGATCAAAGGCATGTGGGTGATCAATTGAGTCAATAGGTCAAGATAGATATACAACACACATTCAATCATAAAATGAATATGACTGATGAGAAAAAGGTTAGAGGATCCTAAGATTGAATGTGATAGTGCCATGTGTCATAATCATGATGATTTATTAGATTAATGATGAGCATTTGATCATATAGATCAAAGATTAATGGCATGCATTCAACCATGCAGAAGAGATCAATGGTGCACATGAGGTCAAAAATTCAATGAGCCTAGATTACATGAAAGGCCACCATGTGGCATAAGTGCATTAACTAGATGGAGACTAGCATCAGGGTCCATAGAAAGCACGTGGGGTTGCTAAGTAGCACGATCTTGGAAGAAGGATCAAATATCAATGATAATGTTGAAAGTCAAAACCAGGGGACCCTTGAGGAGATTGATAGAGAAAATTTGATCGAGTTCCAAGGGGTAAGAGATGAAGACACATGTCCAAAGCTATGATGGTCATATTTTTTAAATATAAATATGTAGCGATATGGTGAGGAGATGCCACATAGGTAGATAGGTTAGATTGAAATATTTCACCACCCAAGCATGCAAATGTATAAATGCAAGATCAAAATATGATCCAGGTTACTAGAAGCAAACCCTATAAATTCATATGTCACCATTAAATCGCAGTTCTATGCAAAGGTCTACTTAGTCAGGTTATGAAGTCTATATTGGGTTTTAAATTTATGCCTTGATCATGATCAAGAGTCTAATTAGCCTATGGATCTTCATTTAAATTATGGATATATGAAAACTAATAAAGGGATTGGTTTTCATCTATAGTGGACCTATGTTCAGGGTTTGGAGTAATGGTAGAGTTATGATTGTGAAAGGAGTGTTGAAAATGACACCAGATAACATAAATAACATATCAAGATGAAGCATGGTAATGTAAGCTCATTAATAAGATGGAAAGTTTAGAGGTTGAGAAAGGCAAGTGGAGCATTCAATGAAATTTGAATAGTCATTAAAGACTATTCCATTTTAATAAATCATGACTCATCATCCTCAACAATTTCTTATCTTCTAGTGTGTTTCTAAGCCAATAAGAGGGCTTAAAATATATTTGGATCTGATGAATATTTAACTTTTTGAGCAAGAATTAGTGTTAACCAATCAAAAGGTGGTTGAGAGTCCATGAAAGTGGTTGGATCTCATTTATTGATTTATGTTTTGCTCACTTCTCCTTTCTCCTATATCTCCCATTTCTCCCCCATTTGAAAAGGAGACTCTCATTTAACAAGGAGAAGCCCTGTCAAAATTTATATGAAAGACCTCTTGAAGCAATAAAGATAATTTTTACCTATCTCTAGCCTTTGAATTGTGTTTAGAAAGATTGTGCATGATGGCATTATGGAGTGTCTTCTATGTCCATTGTCCTTCTTTCTTGCATCTTTTTAGGTGTTTTTAAGCTATTTGAAGGTTTGAAATTGATCTCTTTCCACCATTAATGGATTCTTGGTGTGAATCTTAGAATTCCTCTTTGCTTCATTGATTGCTTTGTGAGCCTAGTTTATGAAATACTTTTGCAAATTAGCTAGTTTGTGAGATTATGTGAGCAGGGATTGTCTTATGATTCATCAGTGCTTATTTTCATGCTTATGTGAGTTCTCATTAAATTTGGTGCATCACCTTTTTATCTCTCTTAATAACCCTATACCCCCCCTCTATCCCTTTTCCAAGTAGAAGCATTAGTTTAGGTGATCTACCAAGAGGAAGATGACATTAGCTAGAGGTTCAACCTCACTATAGGATACCCACAGCCTGAGGTTTTCCCATTTTGTGGATTGGTTGGAGAGATCCTGAAGAACCCTCTCCAAGGGTGAAAATTAAGTCCACAATAGGAATATCTACATAATTACAGATCATCTAGGGTAATTTTTTTATTTTTAGACATTGGTTAAATTTATGATTCTATTGGAACATTTTCCCCATGTTTCTAGATGTTCCCCATCATGTCCCCCTCTTTTCTATGTTTCCTCTTTCTCTCTCTTCCCCTCATATTTTGAAATTTTTTTATTGATTTTCATAGAAACATACATTATACACTTCAAGGTTTGGGCCCCTTGCACCCTTTTTTAGGTAGGTATTTATTTTCCTTTTGCACCCATTGTGTTTTGGTGTGTGCATGAAAGAGTCCTAATTTAAATTGGAGAAGTCTATAAATACACAAGTGTGTTAGTTAATTTAGGACATGATAGGGAAATACAATGAATGAGTGAAAAATAATTAATTCAAGCATTTAGAGAAGATATTCAACAATCTAATAAAATTTAAAGAGTATATACCATTTACTACTTCATTTTAAAAGGAATAAACAATAATTGTAGCATTGAAAGTCATAGTACGTTAGAAAATGCATCACACTAGATTGTATCATTGAATTATTTTACATACAACATGTTGTTTTTAATATTATATGTTGTTGAGGGCCTTGCTAAATAGCTAGTCATTTAAAACATTATTGACCTTGTGCACAAATCCCAAAACAAAACTTTACCTTATCCTCTAAAGAGTCAACTCCCTTATTATGGTTTTAAAAAGAATATACAATTGTATTTTTTTGTACCCACTTTCCCATAATATATAACACACATATCAAAATAAATTAGTAAGTCCAATATTTTTATCTTTTAAGGAGTAAAACACATTAGGACAATGCAATGTCCTCAAAATAGATAGATAACACACATCTCAAAATAAATTTATGAGTCCAATGTGGGTATCTCTTGAGGAATATGACACGTTAGGACAATGCAATTTACTCACAATAGATATATAACACACATCTCACAATAAATTTGTGAGTCCAATGTGGGTATTTCTCAAGGAGAATGACACATTAGGACAATGCAATTTCCTCACACTAGATAGATATCATACATCTCATGATAAATTCATGAATCTAATATATGTATATATAAATTAGGATTGTCTATTTCACGAGCTTAACATTGACAAAGTGATACAATATACTCTTGTACTTCCTTTATACTTTTATTAAATGGAGCAAACAACACACCATACACAACCTTCCTCATTTTTTTTTTACACTTTGCATTATATTTCCATAAATTCCAACATGCAACATCTCATAAAATAATTGGTATTAACTTCCCTTTTTCAAGCCAATGCATCAAAAAATGTCAGCATTGGGTCACAACTTCTCAAAAAGTTGGTTATCAAAAACATTTTTCTAAGTTTGGCCATTGTTAACTAGTCAAATGCAAGTTTGGCAAGTATGTTAATAAGTTATCTCAAAATCACTTTTACAAGTAGTTATTATATGACATTTTTCCATGTATATTTGTAGTAATAATTAGTAATTTTACCTAAAGTGGTAATGGACATGTTGATAGGGATGGGACAAAATATAAAACAAATGTTGAAGTGTGTGTAACACAAACACAAGCAAACTAGAGTACTTGAGAACAAATATCAATATAGAATTGTTTTAACTTATTTTATATTTACAATAATTAAATAAGATAAAACTATTGAAATTCATAATACATAAGTTATAGCATAAAATAAACTTGAATTTCTTAACAAAGATTAGTATGACTTACTGAATATAGATATGATCAAGGGAGAAGGTACTTAGTTAATATTTTGTTTTGTATTGCTCACAATATATACACAATCATCTATAATGACTCTATGAGTACTTGGATTAGGAAACAAACTATCATAATATACCAGGACATTTCTAATGAACACTTAGACACCTATGGTAACCATATCTCTCTATTGTCTATCAGAACCATCCTTGTGTAATTTTTCCATTTAGTCTATTATAAATCACTGCACTTGCCTATCTAGATTATTTTTGTATAATTTTTTTTTACCTTGGTCTAGTGAACAAAACTTGATTTTCTCTTCCTTTGCCTTGAAACCCTAACTCCACTTTTAACACTTACCTAACCTAAGGGAGGGGTAAAATATTGGTTAGAAAACCTCAACCACTCCATCTTGAGTGGTTGAGCATTGTCTATATTCCAATATTCCAAAGAGAACTCAAACCATGCATAGTTCTCCCACCTATGCGTATGTGTGTTCAATAGTGTTCTACTATAATACAATGCAACACTTTTATTTTCAAAAATTGACAACATGCAACTTTAACCTTGCATTTTATATTCATACTTGGATTTTGGAATGTTCCTTTGAGGGTTTTTAGACTTGGATACTTTTTTATAATGCCTCAAGAGTGTGAAAATGGATTTATCAAGATTTTTCCAAGTGAACATGCCAAATAGGTCTAGATAGGAATGGCCTTAGGCTTAATTTAGATTTATAGATGACTATTTAGAAATTACCCCCATAACTGACATGTGAAACATGCATATGCTAACCCAAGGGAGAGAATTAAATTTGAAAATAGTTAAAATTGGAAGATCTTGGACATTACTACCAAAGGTAGATGTTGTCAACAACTACTAGTGTCCTAATTTTGTTGATGTTGTCTAAAGAGTGAAAAATAGTAATTTGAAATATGGCGGTAGTCTCCTTAAAATTATAGATTGTTCTGCCATAGACTAGAGAGATCTTGATGTGAATGACATAAAATTGGGTTGGCCAAGTTCATAGGTAGATAAACGAATAAGAGAGAATATAAATAGGGATCAAATATGTTCATACAAGTCAGGTATATCCTTTTAGTCTAGTATTGAAAATGATAGACTAAAAGGATAAAAAATGCAAATTTGGTACTTGAGTGTAACCACACTTGGTGTTCTTAGGTATGCCTAAAATATCCAGCTTGCTCCATGTAAAACCTGTAATAAAATATTTAGAAATCAATTTCTACTCATGATATAAAAATTGAAATAATCTAAATCATTGAACTACTTGATAAAATATATAAATGTAATAAGCACAGATCTAGAAGAGATTTAATGAACAAAGCATAACATAATGAGCCCATATCAATAAAACACAACATAGCTATATATCCTAGAAAAAATCTGAAAGAAGTAAAAAAAACCCAGTAAAGTGATATTCAATATTGAAAAACAATAATAACTCCAATACATCAAAAAAAAATCATCTCACTCCTTAGATAAATTCTTCACAAGTTTGTCTCGGACAAGTATTTTCCACATGCAGGAATACATGAATATTTTTGTGTTCGAGAGATATTTTAAAATATGGGTAAAACCTTATTTATAATGATTCACGACAGGAGTGACCGTTGTGAAAATAACGGGTCCATCCACCTTGATAAATCTAATTAATAAACATTTGGTAAATATTAAACAACTATAATAAGATTTTTTTTTTTTGAAGTTTAAACCTTGAGTAAATAAATAATATATTATTATTTATTTAATTACTTACCAATGTAAGCTGAGGGTTAATAATAACCACTTAGACATTAATTGTTCTAACACTCCCCCTTAATGCTAAGTGGGGATAAAAGTCATAGTCACCATAAAATAATTATACAATTTGCAAAATTTGAAGGATTTAAAAACCTTCATCATGTCAAAAGTTACTTTTGAAACAAAAGGAATTATAATCTATAAACTACTTGAAAGTAAGTTTAGGCTAGAATGATTGTGAGCTTACATCTCACTATTTCTTATGAATAATCACTAAGCATATTTGGAGATTTTTATAACATAAGGACTTCTATTATAAATTATGCTTTTAAATGTATTGGGCTACACAAATAAAACTTTCACATGAAGTTTACTTAAATCAAATAACTTTCACATAAAGTTTTTATAATGTTTTACAAATGAGAAGTATAGAGAAGAAGAAGAAACACATGGCCATTAGGAAGTGGCATTGTCATGCACACTCCCCCTTAATGACAACTCCAAGAGGCCAACATTACATGAAATTGAAAAAATTTGGTAGCACCAAGTAGTTTTGTGAAGATATCTACCACTTGTTCATCAGGAGGACAAAACTGTAGATTAATATCATCATTGAAGACTTTCTCTTAGATAAAATGTATATGAAATTCAATATGTTTAGTTTTTTAGTGTTGCAATAGATTTTTTGTTAGAGTTATACAACTTTGGTTATCACAATGAAGGATGGTACTTTGAGAAACATCCAAATGAAGTTCTCCAAATAATATTTGAAACCACATGGCTTCTTTAGTAGCTTTCATAACACTTATATACTTTGCTTCTATAGAAGAGAGAGAGACTGTAAGTTGTTTCTTGCTACTCAAAGTGATAGCCCTTGCACCAAACTTAAACACATTTCTAGAAGTAAATGTGTGATCTAAAGTATCACCAATGTGGTCAACATCACAATAACCATATAATTTAGCATTATCAATGAAAGAATAAAATAAACCATAATTAATTATTCTTTTGACATAACAAAGAATACATTTAGCTAATTTTCAATGATCCAAATAAGGATTCTGCATAAATCTAGAAGCAACATTGACAACATATGAAATATCTAGTCTAATAAAGGTTAGATAAATCAATCTTCAAATAAGCTGTCTATACAAAGTAGGGTTATCTTTTTCACATGCAGGTTTATGATCAAGTTTAATACCAACTTCAATAGGAGTAATGGTAGACTTACAATCAACCATGTTAAACTTAACAAAAAAAATTATGTGCATACTAAGATTATGATACAATAATTAAATTTTTATCTTGAAATGTAATTATTCCTAAAAAATGATGTAGAATGTCTAAATCAATCATTTCAAATATTTGACTTAGTTTAATCTTATATTTATGAATTAAACTAGTTAGATAACCAGTAATCAATAAATCATCAACGTATAATACAATTATAATTAAATGACTATTTTTAATTTTAACAAAGAGATCATTATCTGAATAAGAATTAGAAAAACCTAATTCTTTGAAAAAAGAAGTAATCTTAGAATACCAAGCTCGAGGAGCTTGTTGTAGACCATATAATTTTTTTTTTTAATTTGCATACATAATGTTCTCTATTAGGGTCAGTGAAACCTTTAGGAAAAGTCATGTAAATTTATTCTTCTAAATCACCATTTAGAAATGCATTCTTGACATCTATTTGGTGGATAACCTAACCATTTTGAGCTGAAAGTGCAATAAAAAGTCTAACAGTACTCATTTTTACTACAAGAACAAATGTTTCAACATAGTCAATCTTGAATTTTTGAGTAAATCTACAAGCAACTGATGTAGCTTTAAATTTGTCAATTTTACTAATTAAATTATATTTAATCTTATAAAGCCACCTACAACTAGAAATATTCCTTTTAGGTGGAGGAGGGAAAGATCCCAAGTCTGATTTTTAATTAAGACATTGAATTCAACTTGCATAGAAACATTCCATCTATCATCTTGCATGGCTTCCTCAAAAGATTGAGGTTCACATTCATACATAGTCATTATTGCATGATAATATTGTTGACTTCTAGTTAATGTATTAAGATTATCAACATTAGAGAATTGAATTAGGGATTCTACCCATTTAAGTCTTTTAGATTGAACATGAAACTTAGGGGGTTCTTCAGACCCTAAGTTATCCATAACTGGATCAACTTCTTCAAGGACATCTATTTCATCACAAGAAGAAACATGAGAGTCAGATTTATCAATAGAAGAACACTAAGGAGGATCCATAGAGGGCTCCTAAAAAGATTTATTAAGAATAAGAACATTCTTATTCTCAATGATCTGACATTTAGAGGGATCATATACTCTTAAACCTTTAGTCTTACCTCCATATCCTACATAAATTCAAGAATAGGAAGTGGGGTCAAACTTTTTTATTTTAAATTTAGGGATAAAGATAGAAGCAGGACTGCCAAAAATCTTAAGATGAGTCACACTAGGTTTCTTCTTAGTCCACATTTCTAAAGGAGCAGAAAGATGTAAGGCTTTGGTATGGACTCTATTTTAAATATGAACAATAGTGTTCATGGCTTCGACCTATAAAAACTTAGGAACTTTTGCAGATTGAAACATAGTCCTAGCCATTTCTATGATGGTGTGGTTTTTCCTTTCAGCAATACCATTTTGCTGAGGGGAATAGGGAGTTGTTAGTTCTCTTTGAATACTACTTTGCTAGATTTATGATTCTTATTACCAATTTTTTGTTTCCATTCTTACCTTTACCAAAATTAAGATTAGATTTTTTGGTTTTTATTGTTATCAAAAATATTATTTAAGGTGAAAAGTGCTTGAGTGGCATTCTCTTTAGAATCAAAATTAGTCATTACTTGCTCTTTTTGAATTAAGAGAGTAGATAAGGTGGTAAGGTCAGAGATATCTTGCTCAGTTTGATACTTAAAATTCAAAATTAAAATAAAATTTATAAAAAATTTATAAATATTCAATTGAATGATAAAATAAAGAAACTGATCTTGAATCAAATTACAATTACAACCATCTAATTAAGCTTTAATGTTCTTAATTTTAACTAAAAAATTCACAACTTTTTCATCACCTTTCATAGGTGTTGTCAGCAATACAAAGATTAACTTAATGATATTTGAGAGATGAGTGCCCTCATGCATGGATTTAAGAAGTTTCCAAGCTTTACAAGGAGATTCTTAATTACCAATGTGGAGAATAAATTCATCTTTAACACTTTGCAAGATAATGGGCATAGCTTCTTGCAATTTCTATTGAAATGCACTGGTAAGATCAAGTGTCACATGTCATCCAGATGGGGCTTTCTCAATCCCAATGACAATATTCCATAATTTACATGTCATGAATTCAACTTTAACATGAATTTTTATATGTTATATTTATTTCCATTAAGCATTTGAGATTTGTCTAAAAAAAAGTGATGTGAAGCCATGACTTCCCTTTAAACATGATAGTATCCAAATGATTAATAAATAAGCTTTTAAGTGCTAATTTCAAATTTATTGATAATTAAAACAAATTTAAAAAAGTAAATACACACTATTGGTTCAAATTAAAGCTTGATAAAGCAATTTTTTTTTTATAAATTTGTGACAAAGCAAGGTGTTGCAAGTGTCATAAAAATACACTAAAAATAAAAACAATTTTATGATTTAACCTTTTTAAATGAGTTTATAAAATAAAGTGAATTGAGCATGCAAATATATTTATATATACAATTTTGATGCTAACCAAAGCAAAAAATTAAAATAAAGTTGCATAATTTTAGGTGTTGAAAGATGTTAGGTTGTGGAGCTAAAAGCTTCACTGATGCAGACATTGGAAGAGGTTGTTGAGTGTCACAGTCATCTGCATCGGTCAGGCCAACCGACATTGGTCAGGTGGAGACAAAAAGCTGCTGACGTCGGCCAGATATCGGCCGACGTCGGTCACCCCCAAGCAGACAGGGACCGACGTCAGTCGCCTGTGTGGTTCGGAACTGCGAGTGTTATGGACAGTTTGTTAACGAACCAGTTGTTTGTATGTTAAAGGCTAATTTTAACCTTGGAACTGCGGATCTAATTATTGTAATTAGGTGTCTAATTATTTCTTTCATGAGATCTATTTAAGAGACTCATGGGTTGTATTTTAGAAGTGTGCTAGAGAGTAAGAGAGCAAATATTAGCTCCTTCTGTGTGTGAAGAGAGCATGGTGTGTTCCTCCTAGTGCCACAGTGCCAAGTATGGGTGCTAGTTTGGAGAATCAAAAGGATTCTTCATGTATGTAGGATCTTGGTCAGCAGGTGTGCAAGGCCACATTTAGAGATCTACATGGTAAATAAGATCATTGATCTGCAGGTGTTTGTGTGTGCAAGGTCTAGGTTTGCAGGTGTGCAGAACCAAGTTGATCTGCAGGTGGCAATAGAATCAAGGTGACAGCAACACAATAGGAAGCAAGATCAGGCAGGATCTACTTGGAGTACGATGTGTACTCGATTAGAGAGCATAAAAGAAGGCAAGGTAGATCTTTCCATAAGTAAGATCATTTGAGTTGCAAGTTTTTGCAAGTTCATGAGAGATCTACTTGGAGTACATTGAGTACTTGGAGTGCGTGGAGCACTTGTGGAGTGTGTGGAGCACTTGTGTACTGGTAGTAGTGATACTAACTAATTGGAGGTGAACACCAACTCTGTGTTTGAGTTGTGTGTTGGGACCGTAATTGAGAGAGAACTCTTGAAGGTGAATTACTATACACTTGAGGTGTGGGAAGCCTCTGTAAGGTGAAGAAGAACTGTGGCATCTTCTTGGTTGTAATTCTTTTCTAGAAGAGTATTAATACAATTGTGTATTGTCTCTCATATTCTATGCTATGTTTATGAATTTTAGTTACTTGTACTTCTGGTTTAATTTCACATGTTTAGTTACTTGGTAATCAATGGTGCTTCTTTGGGTTCCTAGCAATTGGTATCAGAGCATGTTTGTTGTTCTAGATTCCTGACAAGTGGTATCAGAGCTAAGGTTGCAGGGAGCAAGTTTGTGTTTGATTATAGGTCACTCTTAAGAGTTTTTGATTGAGTAGGAGTAGAGTAATGGCAGAAGAAAGTAAGCTAAGAATGGAGGAATTGAAAAGCACGAATGGTCAATTACAGTGTTATGAAAAGAAAGAGCAGGTAAAAAAATATTGCTAGTTGGTGGTAGATCAGCATGAAAGAACTGAAGAAGCAGATGTTGTTGCACAGGATGCTCTGGGATGTTCCTTGGATAAAGTAGAATCTTGTTTTATAGATTATGTTGCCTCTTTCCATGCAGCTTGAAATAGAGTATTTTTTCATGTTAAGGTATTTGGAGACTTTGGAAAGATTTATTTAGGGGCTGGTGTGCCTTGCCAAAGAATTGGCAAAGGGGAAGTGAAGCTGAAATTGTAGGTGGCCAACACATGGGTGTTGAAGGAGGTCATGCAGGTCCCAGTCTTGAAGATGTGGCTAATTTATTCAAGAAAGTTGGGTGATGAGAGATGCACAAGAACTCTCACAACAGATGCACTTGAATTAGCTGGTGGTAAGAAAGTAGGTATCCTTTATCTATCTACTTATATTACTAATTCTTTTTTTGTTGCGAAGACGTGGCTTTGTAGGCTTGGTCACAAGAGCAAGAAGGAGATGCATGTTCTTAAGCAGAAGACAGATGTGTTTGACAAACTTAAGAACTAGAAAGCCTTGGTGTTTCTAGAAGAGATGATGGATAGAGATCAGCGGATGGAACTGAGTAACTCTGAGCAGAGCGGTTTGGATAGGATTTTGATCTATGGAGAGCTTGCGGGTAAAAAGTCATCACTCATAGGTGAACACAGTTACCGACGTCGGTCTAGGGGAATCGGCATCGAATAGACAGGTGCCGATGTCGGTTATGTGCAGATTAGAGCTGGTGGTGTAGGGCAGGGTGGCTGCCAGCATCAGTCAGAGAACCGACGTTGGTGACTAGGTAAGACTGATGTCGGTCAAAAAACCGACGTCAGTAGAAAGGATAGTCACATGGGAACTGACGTCGATCGGATGCACACTGTGTAGTGACCGAGGTCGGTCACTGTAACAGATTTTGAGCAGACAAAAAGCTATCAAGGAGTCTCAAACGCCCATATGGAGGATTGAAATTGGTAAGTCTCAAATTCATTGTTCCTCTTCTTTATACTCATTGCTCATTACAGAGCAAGAAGGATCCAAAAAATAGTGGGAGCATGGCATGGATTAGGATGCAGAACCAAATGAGAGATTTGGTAGGGTTGCCAGCCAGAAAAAAGCACTGAGAGATGAATGGATACCTTAGTTAAAGAATAGAGAGAATGGATACGTGAGACGAAAGGCCAGGTCATATGGTCTTGAAAAAGCTGTAAGATAGTGGTACAGGTTTTGACAGGTGGATGACAAAGCAGGGCTTTAGTCAATGTCAATGTAACCATTGTGTTTGTCTTACCAGGTCGATCATGGTCGTGACATTATCCTGTTACTGTATGTGGAGGATGAGCTTGGTGCAGGTTCAGACATACATGGTTTTGCTGAGCTAAGGGTAAGATTAGTTCAGTGGCATGTCATGAGGAATTTGGAGCAGCAAAATTATTTGGCATGAGTGTGTTCTAGAGACATGGAAGATCATAGGTTGATTTTGTCTCTGGATGATTGTGTGATACCAGTTAGCACGCCGATGGTTGGAGAGTTCATAGAATAGGGTCCTGATTCACATGATGAGGTTAAGTACATATTGTTAGGGTGTGGAGCTAAAAGCTTCACCAAGGAGCATACTTAAACAGGTTCGGGTCTACACAGACGCCGGCGTCGGTCAGGAGTGACCGACGTCGGTTAGTAGCAGTTGCAAAGGCGCCGACGTCGGCGATATGGTCGACCGGCGACGGTCACAGGCGAAAAGGCAGGAACCGATGTCCGTTACCTGCGTGTCCAGAAATCTATTTTCGTGGACGGTAGCGAGTGTTTGCATGATAAGTTTGAGTCGTGGACTCAAGCTTGCATCTCTATTGTTAGCAATACTATTTTTAGAGCCCTTGTTCAAGAGGCTTAACTGTTTGTTGTAAGAGCATGCTCAAGTTCCCTATTTCTATATGTAGGAAGATCTTCTTAGCTTAGAATTGTAAGTGTTGTGTGTAGAACTGTAAGAGTAGAACATTGTGAATGTTTGAAGGACAGTATAGAGTTGCATCAATCCAGGTTGTTGGATTTGAATGTACTTGAGAGTGAGCTCTTGAGGAATAGAGATCTAGTGAGAGATCTTGTGTGCATCTGAGAGAGGTGTGGAAGAACGAAGCTTCTTCATTGTATTCCTATTGTAAAGAGTTTCAATACAAGTTTTCAGGGTGTTTTCTTGTATATCTTGTTCTGTGCTATTTATCATTTCAGTTACTTATCTATCTGATTTATTTCCGCGTTTATTGCTTTCACAAGTGTAATCTATTGTTGGTTTGATCCCCCAACAAGTGGTATCAGAGCCTTGGTTACAGGTTACAGGTTATAGATTACAGGTTGCTCACAGGTGTTTCTGCAGGAATTTTTGTTTGAGTGGGAGAAGCAATGGCAGAAGAAAGTAAGCTGAGAATGGAAAAGTTTAATGGCAAGAACTACCAACATTGGAGAATGCAGATAGAGGACTATCTGTATCAGAAGGATCTCTACTTACCGTTAGGTGGGATAGCAAAGAAGCCCAAGGACATGGAGGATGAAGAATGGGAAGTTCTTGACAGAAAGGCTCTTGGGTCTATAAGACTGAGTCTGGCCTCCACTGTGATATGTAATTTGTCACAGGCAAAAACAACGGTAGAGTTGATGACCACGTTAGCAAATATGTATGAAAAACCCTCAGCTTCAAATAAGGTATATCTTATGAAGCAATTATTTAATTTGCATATGAATGAAGGTGGATCTGTTTCTACTCATCTGAATGATTTCAATGGAATTGTTAATCAGTTAAGTTCTGTCAATATTGTATTTGAAGATGAAATAAAAGCTCTTTTGATATTATGTTCTTTGCCCAAAAGCTGGCATGGCTTAGTAATGGCAGTTTCTAATACTGCATCTGCATCAAATATTTTGAAAGTAGAGGATGTGGTTAGTGTTATCTTGAATCAGGAAATACGCAGGAAAAGCACAGAAGAGACATCTGGGAACGCTTTAAATTTTGAGAGAAGGGGAAGGCAAAAAGAAAAGAGCAAGAGGAGATCAAGATCTAAGTCTAAGGTGAGAGGAAGATCCAAATCCAGGAATGGCAGGAAGCCACAATGCTGGAACTGTGGAAAGATGGGACACATAAGCAGAGATTGTTGGTCAAAGCCCAAGGAGGACAACCAACACGAAGGAAAGGAAGAAGCCAAGGTTGCAGGTATTGCACAGGATGCTTTAATTTTCTCTTTGCATAATAACATAGAATCTTAGGTATTAGATTCTGGTGCATCTTTCCATGCTACCCCTAACAGAGAGTATTTTAGTGACTATATCCATGGAGATTTTGGAATAGTGTACTTAGGGGATGACGAGCCTTGTAAGATTATTGGCAAAGGTAAAGTGCAGCTGAAGATGCAGAATGGCAACACATGGGTGTTGAGAGAAGTGATGCATGTTCCTAGTTTAAAGAGAAATTTGATTTCTGCAGGTAAGCTAGGTGATGAGGGTTGTACAGTAACTCTCACAGCAGATTCTTGGAAGGTGACCAAGGGTGCACTAGTTATGGCCAGAGGTAAGAGAGAAGGTACTCTCTACTTGTGTAATTGTGTTACTAACAAATCTCTTTCAGTTTTATCTACTTCAGGTGTGGATTGTAAATTGTGGCACTCAAGGCTTGGCCACATGAGTGAGAAGGGGATGTCAATACTTAAGTCTAAAGGTATGCTTTCAGATTTGAAAAGTATGGATCTAGAGTTTTGTGAGCATTGTGTGTTTGGGAAACAGAAAAGGGTTAGTTTTCTCAAGACTGGATCTACTAAGAAAAGGCAGAAGTTGCAGCTTGTTCACACAGACGTGTGGGGACCGGCTCAGGTAGCCTCTATTGGCAGATCACGGTACTATGTTACATTCATAGATGACGCCACAAGAAAGGTATGGATCTACTGTATTAAAAAGAAATCTGATGTTTTTGAGACTTTTAAGTTTTGGAAGGCTATGGTTGAGAATGAAACAGGCAGAAAGTTAAAGTGCCTGAGATCTGATAATAGCGGTGAGTTCTGCAGTCTTAAATTCAAATTGTACTGTTATACACAAGGAATCCGTAGGCAAAGGACGGTTCCAAGGACACCTCAGCAGAATGGTATTGCTGAAAGGATGAACAGAACTATCATGGAGCGTGCAAGATGTATGAGATTGCATGCAGGGTTGCCCTTAGAGTTTTGGGCAGAAGCAGTTGACACCGCAGTGTACCTGATTAACAGAGGACCCTCTACAGCTCTGGATGGTGGAATTCCAGAAGAGGCATGGACAGGTAAAAAGGTAGATCTCTCATATCTCAAAGTTTTTGGTAGTGAAGCCTTTGTGCATATAGATAAGGAAAATATAAAGAAGCTTGATCCTAAGTCTACGAGGTGCATGTTTATAGGCTATGGCTCAGATGATTTTGGTTTCAGATTTTGGAATCTAGGAACTAACAAGGTAATCAGGAGCCGTGATGTTGTTTTCAATGAAAGAGTGATGTACAGTGATCAGATAAGGAAGCTGGATCAATCTGGGCAGAGCAATAGTGAATTGGATGAAGTTATGGTCCAAAATGAACTCGCGGGAAAAAGAAATAATCACTTGCAGGAAAACACAGAGACCGACGTCGGTAGGACTGGAACCGGCGTCGACAGTACAGAAACCGATGTCGGTCATACAGAGACCGACGTCGGCAGACCAGGCACCGAGGTCGGTCAGAAAGAACCGACGACGGCGAGTGACAGGTCTACAGGTGGCCGAGGTCGGTCACTGTCAGAAAATTTGGGTGGACAGATTGTTGAAAACAAGTCCAAGACACCCACCAGGAGGTCTGAAAGGGTAAGTAAGCCTCCAATTAGATATTCTCCTTCCTTATATTATTTATTGCTAACCAATGGTGGAGAACCAGAGAGTTTTGAAGAAGCATTACAGGTGGAGTCCAGGAGTAAGTGGGAGCGTGGCATGGTTGAGGAGATGGAGTCCTTAAGAGAGAACCAAACATGGGATTTGGTTGAATTACCAGCTGGTAAGAGAACACTGAAGAACAGATGGACCTACAGGTTGAAGGAAAGTGAGGATGGTCAGATGCGATATAAGGCCAGATTAGTGGTAAAAGGATTTGCACAAAAGCCAGGTATTGATTTTGGTGAAATTTTTTCTCCGGTTGTTAAGATGACTTCAATAAGGGTTGTATTGTCTTTGGTTGCTTTTGAGGATTTGCATCTCGAGCAGCTAGATGTTAAAACAGCATTTCTTCATGGAGATTTGGATGAGGAAATCTATATGGAACAGCCAGAAGGTTTCGAGGTCAAGGGTAAGGAGAAGTTTGTGTGCAGGTTAAAGAAAAGCTTGTATGGCCTCAAGCAAGCTCCAAGGCAATGGTACTTGAAATTTGACAGGTTTATGACTGAGCATGGCTACAGTAGGTGTCAATCAGACCATTGTGTGTATTTCAAGAGATTTGATAACGGTAGATATATTATTCTATTGTTGTATGTAGATGACATGCTGGTTGCAGGGTCTCACATGCAGGATATCTCTGAGCTTAAGGAGAAGTTAGCTCAAAAGTTTGCCATGAAGGATTTGGGATCAGCTAAGAAGATCCTTGGCATGAGCATTAGGAGAGACAGGAAAAATCACAGGTTGATATTGTCTCAAGAAGATTATGTGAATAAGGTGTTGGAGAGGTTTAATATGCAGGATGCAAAACCAGTAAGTACACCTATGGCTGGACATTTTAAGCTAAGCAAAGAACAATGTCCCAATTCACATGATGAGGTAGAGTACATGAGTACAGTTCCATATTCTTCCGCAGTAGGGAGTTTGATGTATGCAATGGTGTGTACTAGACCAGATATTGCCCAAGCAGTGGGAGTAGTAAGCAAGTATATGGCCAATCCAGGTAAGGAACATTGGAAAGCGGTTCAATGGATCCTTAGATATCTGAGAGGAACCAGCAGCAAGCACCTATGCTATGGAGGTTCAGATACTTCTCTACATGGCTATGTAGATTCAGATATGGCAGGGGATTTGGATGGCAGGAGGAGCACCACAGGTTATGTTTTTACTGTAGGTGGAACAACGGTTAGTTGGATATCTAAGTTGTAGAAGGTTGTAGCCTTGTCAACTACAGAAGCAGAATACATTGCAGCTACAGAAGCTAGCAAGGAGATGATATGGATGACACGGTTCATGGAAGAGCTTGGAAGGGAGCATGGGAGTTGCAGATTGTACAGTGACAGTCAGAGTGCAATCCATTTGGCCAAGAACTCAGCCTTTCACTCTAGAACCAAGCACATACAGCTAAGGTACCACTTCATACGGCAGGTATTGGAAGATGGTGAGTTGAAGCTGGAGAAAATTCATACAGACAAGAATCCTGCTGATATGCTAACAAAGCCGGTTACGATGGAGAAGTTGAATCTTCATTCAACCTCTATTGGTCTTCATGATTGAGTTGAAGATGGAGGAGCTAGAAGATAATGCTGTACAGGTTGGTGCAGCTGGTTTATCTCCAAGTGGGAGATTGTTAGGGTGTGGAGCTAAAAGCTTCACCAAGGAGCATACTTAAACAGGTTCGGGTCTACACAGATGCCGGCGTCGGTCAGGAGCGACCGACATCGGTTAGTAGCAGTTGCAGAGGCGCCGATGTCGGCGATATGGTCGACTGGCGACGGTCACAGGCGAACAGGCAGGAACCGATGTCGGTTACCTGCGTGTCCAGAAATCTATTTTCGTGGACGGCAGCGAGTGTTTGCATGATAAGTTTGAGTCGTGGACTCAAGCTTGCGTCTCTATTGTTAGCAATACTATTTTTAGAGCCCTTGTTCAAGAGGCTTAACTGTTTGTTGTAAGAGCATGCTCAAGTTCCCTATTTCTATATGTAGAAAGATCTTCTTAGCTTAGAATTGTAAGTGTTGTGTGTAGAACTGTAAGAGTAGAACATTGTGAATGTTTGAAGGACAGTATAGAGTTGCATCAATCTAGGTTGTTGGATTTGAATGTACTTGAGAGTGAGCTCTTGAGGAATAGAGATCTAGTGAGAGATCTTGTGTGCATCTGAGAGAGGTGTGGAAGAACGGAGCTTCTTCATTGTATTCCTATTGTAAAGAGTTTCAGGGTGTTTTCTTGTATATCTTGTTCTGTGCTATTTATCATTTCAATTACTTATCTATCTGATTTATTTCTGTGTTTATTGCTTTCACAAGTGTAATCTATTGTTGGTTTGATCCCCCAACACATATGTATTTGACCTGGGTTGCCCACGCAGTGGGAGCTGTCAAAAAGTTTGGAGCTAATTCGAGAAAGAAGCACTGGAGGGCAGTTCAGTAGATTCTCAGGTATTTGAGAGGGACCAGCAGTAGGTGCACATGCTATGCAGGGTCAAGTTCTTTTCTACATGTGTTTGTAGATGCGGATGCGACAGGTTACTTGGATGATAGAAGGTTCACCACAGGTGTTGTGGTGGTTGGTCTTCAAGGTTGAGCTTGAAGAGGGATACAAGCCAGGAAATAGATTAGATGGGGTACAAGTACAGTGCAGTTGTTTATCTCCAAGTAGGAGATTGTTAGGTTGTGGAGTTAAAAGCTTCACTGATGCAGACATTGGAAGAGGTTGCTGAGTGTCACAGTCACGGGCGTCGGTCAGGCCAACCGATGTTGGTCAGGTGGAGATAAGAAGCTACCGACGTTGGTCACCCCTAAGTAGAAAGGGACCGACGTCGATCGCCTGTGTAGTTCGGAACTGCGAGTGTTATGGACAATTTGTTAATGAATTAGTTGTTTGCATGTTAAAGGCTAATTTTAACCTTGGAGCTACGGATCTAATTATTGTAATTAGGTGTCTAATTATTGTTTGCATGAGATCTATTTAAGAGACTCATGGGATGTATTGTAAAAGTGTGCTAGAGAGGAAGAGAGCAAATATTAGCTCCTTCTATGTGTGAAGAGAGCATGGTGTGTTCCTCCTAGTGCCACAATGCCAAGTATGGGTGCTGGTTTGGAGAATCAGAAGGATTCTTCAAGTATGTAAGATCTTGATCAGCAAGTGTTCAAGGCCACATTTAGAGATCTACATGGTAAGTAAGATCATTGATCTACAGGTGTTTGTGTGTGTAAAGTCTAGGTTTGCAAGTGTGTAGAGCTAGGTTGATCTACCAGTGGCAGTAGAATCAAGGTGACAACAACACAACAGGGAGCAAGATCAGGCAGGATCTACTTGGAGTACGGTGTGTAATCGATTAGAGAGCATAGAGAAAGGCAAGGTAGATCCTTCCATAAGTAAGATCATTTGAGTTACAGGTTGTTGTAAGTTCATGGAAGATCTACTTGGAGTACGTTGAGTACTTGGAGTGCGTGGAGCACTTGTGAAGTGCATGGAGCACTTGTGTACTGATAGTAGTGATACTGACTAGTTGGAGGTGAACACCAACTCTGTGTTTGAGTTATGTGTTGAGACCGTAATTGAGAGAGAACTCTTGAAGGTGAATTACTATACACTTGAGGTGTGGGAAGCCTTGTAAGGTGAAGAAGAACTGTGGCATCTTCTTGGTTGTAATTCTTGTCTGGAAGAGTATTAATACAATTATGTATTGTCTCTCATATTCTGTGTTGTTTTTGAATTCTAGTTACTTATACTTTTGATTTAATTCTGCATGTTTAGTTGCTTGGTAATCAATGGTGCTTCCTTGGGTTCCTAACAGTTGGTATCAGAGCATGTTTGTTGTTCTAGATTCCTGACAAGTGGTATTAGAGCTAAGGTTGCAGGGAGCAGGTTTTTGTTTGATTATAGGTCACTCTCAGGAGTTTTTGATTGAGTGGGAGTAGAGCAATGGCAGAAAAAAGTAAGCTAAGAATGGAGGAATTGAAAAGCACGAATGGTCAATTACGGTGTTATGGAAAGAAAGAGCAGGTAAAGAAATATTGCTGGTTGGTGGTAGATCAGCATAAAGGAACTGAAGAAATAGATGTTGCAGGTGTTGTTGCACAGGATGCTCTGGGATGTTCCTTGGATAAAGTAGAATCTTGTTTTATAGATTCTATTGCCTCTTTCCATGCAGCTTGAAATAGAGTATTTTTGTATGTTAAGGTCTTTAGAGACTTTGAAAAGATTTATTTAGGGGCTGGTGTGCCTTGCCAAAGAATTGGCAAAGGGGAAGTGAAGTCTGAAATTGCAGGTGGCCAACACATGGGTTTTGAAGGAGGTCATGCAGGTCTCGGCCTTGAAGATGTGGCTAATTTCTTCAAGAAAGTTGGGTGATGAGAGATGCACAAGAACTCTCACAGCGGATACACCTGAATTAGCTGGTGGTAAGAAAGTAGGTATCTTTTATCTATCTACTTATATTACTGATTCTTCTTTTATTGTGAAGACGTGGATTTGTAGGCTTGGTCACATGAGCAAGAAGGAGATGCATGTTCTTAAGCGGAAGACATATGTGTTTGACAGACTTAAGAACTCAAAAGCCTTAGTGTTTTTGGAGGAGATGATGGATAGAGATCAGCGGATGGGACTGAGTAACTCTAAGCAGAGCAATTTGGACAGGGTTTTGATCCATGGAGAGCTTGCAGGTAAAAAGTCATCACTCACAGGCAAACATAGTTAATGGCATCAGTCAAGTGGAACCAGCGTCGAATATACAAGTGCCGATGTCAGTCATGTGTAGACCAGAGCTGGTGGTGTCAAGCAAGGTGGCTATCGGCGTCGGTCAGAGAATCGATGTCAGTGATTAGGTAAGACTGACGTCTGTCAAAAAATTGACGTCAGTAAAAAGGACAGTCGCATGGGAACCGACGTCAGTCAGATGCAGACTGTGTGGTGACTGAGGTCGATCACTGTAACAAATTTTGGGCAGACAGCAAGCTGTCAAGGAGTCTCAAACGCCCATGTGGAGGACTGAAAGTGGTAAGTAAGCCTCAAATTCGTTGTTCCTCTTCTTTATACTTGTTGCTCACTGCAGAGTAAGAAGGATCCAGGAAATAGTGGGAGCATGGCATGGATTAGGATGTAGAACCAAACGGGAGATTTGGTAGGGTTGCCAGCTGAAAGAAAGCACTGAGAGACGAATGAATACCTTAGTTAAAGAATAGAGAGAATGGATACGTGAGACGGAAGGCCAAGTCATATGGTCTTGAAGAAGCTGCAGGATAGTGGTACAAGTTTTGACAGGTGGATGACAAAATAGGGCTTTAATCAATGTCAGTGTAACCATTGTGTTTGTCTTACAAGGTGGATGATGGTCACGACATTATCTTATTACTATATGTTGAAAATGAGCTTGGTGCAGGTTCAGACATACAGGGTTTTGCTGAGCTAAGGGTAAGGTTAGTTCAGTGGCATGTCATGAGGAATTTGGAGCAGCAATTTTTTTTGGCATGAGTGTGTTCTAGAGACATGGGAGATCACAGGTTGATTTTGTCTCCAGATGATTGTGTGATACTGGTTAGCACATCGATAGTTGGATAGTACATAGAATAGGGTCCTGATTCACATGATGAGGTTAAGTACATGCATAATGGACCTGGGTTGCCCACGCAGTGGGAGCTGTCAGAAATTTTGGAGCTGATCCAGAAAAGAAGCACTGAAGGGCAGTTCAGTGGATTCTCAGGTATTTAAGAGGGACCAACAGCAGGTGCACATGCTATGCAGGGTCAAGTTCTTTTCTACATGTGTTTGTAGATGCAGATGCGATAGGTTACTTGGATGACAGGAGGTTCACCACAGGTGTTGTGGTGGTTGGTCTTCAAGGTTGAGCTTGAAGAGGGATACAAGCTAGGAAACATATTAGATGGGGTACATGTATAGGTACAGTGCAATTGTTTATCTCCAAGTAGGAGATTGTTAGGTTGTGGAGATAAAAGCTTCACTGATGCAAACATTGGAGGAGGTTGTTGAGTGTCACAGTCACCGGCGTCGGTCAGGCCAACCGACATCGGTCAGATGGAGACAAAAAGCTGCCGACATCGATCAGATATCGACCGACATCGGTCACCTCCAGGCAGATAGGGACCGACGTCGGTCACCTGTGTGGTTCAAAACTATGAGTGTTACAGATAGTTTGTTAATGAATTGGTTGTTTGCATGTTAAAGGCTAATTTTAGCCTTGGAGCTGTAGATCTAATTATTGTAATTAAGTGTCTAATTATTGTTTGCATGAGATCTATTTAAGAGACTCATGGGATGTATTGTAAAAGTGTGCTAGAGAGTAAGAGAGCAAATATTAGCTCCTTCTGTGTGTGAAGAGAGCATGGTGTGTTCCTCCTAGTGCCACAGTGCCAAGTATGGGTGCTGGTTTGGAGAATTAGAAGGATTCTTCATGTATGTAGGATCTTGGTCAGCAGGTGTGCAAGGCCACGTTTGGAGATCTACATGGTAAATAAGATCATTGATCTGCAGGTGTTTGTGTGTGCAAGGTCTAGGTTTGCAGGTGTGCAGAACTAGGTTGATTTCGAGGTGGCAGCAGAATCAAAGTGACAGCAACACAACAGAGAGCAAGATTAGGCAATATCTACTTAGAGTACGGTGTGTACTCGATTACAGAGCATAGAGGAAGACAAGGTAGATCCTTCCATAAGTAAGATCATTTGAGTTCTAGGTTGTTGCAAGTTCATGGGAGATCTACTTGGAGTACGTTGAGTACTTGGAGTGCGTGGAGCACTTGTGGAGTGTATTGTGTACTAGCAGTAGTGATACTGACTGATTGGAGGTGAACACCAACTCTGTGTTTGAGTTATGTGTTGGGACCGTAATTGAGAGAGAACTCTTGAAGGTGAATTACTGTACACTTGAGGTGTGGGAAGCCTCTGTAAGGTGAAGAAGAACTGTGGCATATTCTTAGTTGTAATTCTTTTTTAGAAGAGTATTAATACAATTGTGTATTATCTCTCATATTCTGTGTTGTTTCTAAATTCTAGTTACTTGTACTTCTGGTTTAATTTTGCATGTTTAGTTGTTTGGTAATCAATGGTGCTTCTTTGGGTTCCTAACAGTTGGTATCAGAGCATGTTTGTTGTTCTAGATTCCTGACAAGTGGTATCAGAGCTAAGGTTGCAGGGAGCAGGTTTGTGTTTGATTACAAGTCACTCTCAGGGGTTTCTGATTGAGTAGGAGTAGTGCAATGGCAGAAGAAAGTTAACTAAGAATAGAGGAATTAAAAAGCACGAATGGTCAATTACAGTGTTATGAAAAGAAAGAGCAGGTAAATAAATATTACTGGTTGGTGGTAGATCAACATGAAGAAACTGAAAAAGCAGATGTTGCAGGTGTTGTTGCACATGGTGCTTTGGGATGTTCCTTGGATAAAGTAGAATCTTGTTTTATAGATTCTGTTGCCTCTTTCCATGCAGCTTGAAATAGAGTATTTTTCCATGTTAAGGTCTTTGGAGACTTTGAAAAGATTTATTTAGGGGCTGGTGTGCCTTGCCAAAGAATTGGCAAAAGGGAAAGTGAAGCTAAAATTGCAGGCGGCCAACACATGGGTGTTGAAGGAGGTCATGCAGGTCCCGTCTTGAAGATGTGGCTAATTTCTTTAGGAAAGTTGGGTGATGAGAGATGCATAAGAACTCTCACAATGGATGCACTTGAATTAGCTGGTGGTAAGAAAGTAGGTATCCTTTATCTATCTACTTATATTACTGATTTTTCTTCTGTTGTGAAGACGTGGCTTTGTAGGCTTGGTCACATGAGCAAGAAGGAGATGCATGTTCTTAAGTGGAAGACAGATGTGTTTGACAGACTTAAGAACTGGAAAGCTTTAGTGTTTTTGGAGGAGATGATGGACAGAGATCAGTGGATGGGACTGAGTAACTCTGAGCAGAGCAGTTTGGATAGGGTTTTGATCCATGGAGAGCTTGCGAGTAAAAATTCATCACTCACAGGCGAACACAGTTACCGACGATGTTCAAGGGGAATCGGCATCGAACAAACAGGTGCAAATGTCGGTCATGTGCAGACCGAAGCCGGTGGTGTCAAGCATGGTGGCTATCGACATCAGTTAGAGAACCGACGTCGGTGACCAGGTAAGACCGATGTCGGTCAGAAAACTGATGTCAGCAAAAAGGACAGTCACATGGGAACTGACGTCGTCGGATGTAGACTGTGTGGTGATCGAGGTCGGTCACTGTAACAGATTTTGGGCAGATAACAAACTGTCAAAGATTCTCAAATGCCCATGTGGAGGACTGAAAGTGGTAAGCCTCAAATTCGTTGTTCCTCTTCTTATACTCGTTGCTCATTACAGAGCAGGAAGGATCTAGGAAACAATGGGAGCATGGCATGGATTAGGATGCAGAACCAAATGAGAGATTTGGTAGTGTTGCCAGTCGATAAGAAAGCACTAAGAGATGAATGGATACCTTAGTTAAAGAATAGAGAGAATGGATACGTGAGATGGAAGGCCAAGTCATATGGTCTTGAAGAAGCTGCAGGACAGTGGTACAGATTTTGACAGGTAGATGACAAAGCAGGGCTTTAGTCAATGTCAGTGTAACCATTGTGTTTGTCTTACCATGTGGATGATGGTCACGACATTATCTTGTTACTATATGTGGAGGATGAGCTTGGTGCAGGTTCAAACATATAGGGTTTTGCTGAGCTAAGGGTAAGGTTATTTCAGTGGCATGTCATGAGGAATTTAGTGCAGCAAAATTTTTTGGCATGAGTGTGTTCTAGAGACATGGGAGATCACAGGTTGATTTTGTCTCAGGATGATTGTGTGATACCGGTTAGCACGTCGATGGTTGGATAGTTCACAGAACAGGGTTGATTCACATGATGAGGTTAAGTACATGTGTATTGGACTTGGGTTGCCCACGCAGTGGGAGCTGTCAGAAAGTTTGGAGCTGATCCAAGAAAAAAGCACTGAAGGGCAGTTCAGTGGATTCTCAGGTATTTGAGAGGGACCAGCAGTAGGTGCACATGCTATGCAGGGTCAAGTTCTTTTCTACATGTGTTTGTAGATGTGGATGTGGCAGGTTATTTGGATGATAGGAGGTTCACCACAGGTGTTGTGGTGGTTGGTCTTCAAGGTTGAGCTTGAAGAGGGATACAAGCTAAGAAATAGATTAGATGGGGTACAGGTACAGGTACAGTGAAGTTGTTTATCTCCAAGTGGGAGATTGTTAGGTTGTGGAGCTAAAAGCTTCACTGATGCAGACATTGGAGGAGGTTGTTGAGTGTCACAGTCACCGGTGTCAGTCAGGCCAACCGACGTCAGTCAGGTGGAGACAGATATCGGTCGACGTCGGTCACCCCCAGACAGATAGGAACCGATGTCAGTCACCTGTGCGGTTTGGAACTGTGAGTGTTATGGATAGTTTGTTAATGAACCAGTTGTTTGCATGTTAAAGGCTAATTTTAGTCTTGGAGCTGCGGATCTAATTATTGTAATTAGGTGTCTAATTATTGTTTGCATGAGATCTATTTAAGAGACTCATGAGCTGTATTGTAAAGTGTGCTAGAGAGTAAGAGAGCAAATATTAGCTCCTTTTATGTGTGAAGAGAGCATGGTGTGTTCCTCCTAGTGCCACAGTGCCAAGTATGGGTGCTGGTTTGGAGAATTAGAAGGATTCTTCGTGTATGTAGGATCTTTGTCAGCAGGTGTGCAAGGCCACGTTTGGAGATCTATGTGGTAAGTAAGATCATTGATATGCAGGTGTTTGTGTGTGCAAGGTCTAGGTTTGCAGGTGTGCAAAACCAGGTTGATCTGCCAGTGGCAACAGAATCAAGGTGATAGCAACACAATAGGGAGCAAGATCAGGTAGGATCTACTTGAAGTTTGGTGTGTACTCAATTAGAGAGCATAAAGGAAAGCAAGGTAGATCCTTCCATAAGTAAGATCATTTGAGTTACAAGTTTTTACAAGTTCATGGGAGATCTACTTGGAGTACGTTGAGTACTTGAAGTGCGTGGAGCACTTGTGTACTGGCAGTAGTGATACTGACTGGTTGGAGGTGAACACCAACTCTGTGTTTGAGTTGTGTGTTGGGACCGTAATTGAGAGAGAACTCTTGAAGGTGAATTACTGTACACTTGAGGTGTGGGAAGCCTCTGTAAGGTGAAGAAGAACTGTGGCATCTTCTTGGTTGTAATTTTTTTTTAGAAGAGTATTAATACAATTGTGTATTGTCTCTCACATTCTGTGTTGTTTTTGAATTCTAGTTACTTGTACTTCTAGTTTAATTTTGCATGTTTAGATGATTGGTAATCAATGGTGCTTCCTTGGGTTCCTAACAGTTGGTATCAGAGCATGTTTGTTGTTCTAGATTCCTGACAAGTGGTATCAGAGCTAAGGTTGCAGGGAGCAAGTTTGTGTTTGATTATAGGTCACTCTCAAGGGTTTTTGATTGAGTGGGAGTAGAGCAATGGCAGAAGAAAGTAAGCTAAGAATGGAGAAATTAAAAAGCACGAATGGTCAATTACGGTGTTATGAAAAGAAAGAGTAGGTAAATAAATATTGCTGGTTGGTGGTAGATCAACATGAAGGAACTGAAGAAACAGATGTTGCAGGTGTTGTTGCATAGGATGCTCTAGGATGTTCCTTAGATAAAGTAGAATCTTGTTTTATAGATTTTGTTGCCTCTTTCCATGCAGCTCGAAATAGAGTATTTTTCCATGTTAAGGTCTTTGGAGACTTTAGAAAGATTTATTTAGGGGCTGCTGTGCCTTGCCAAAGAATTGGCAAAGGGGAAGTGAAGCTGAAATTACAAGCAACCAACACATGGGTGTTGAAGGAGGTCATGTAGGTTCCGGTCTTGAAGATGTGGCTAATTTTTTCAGGAGAGTTGGGTGATGAGAGATGCACAAGAACTCTCACAGTGGATGCTCAAGGGAAATTGGCGTCAAACAGACAGGTGCCGATGTCAGTCATGTGCAGACCAGAGCTAGTGGTGTTGGGCAGGGTGGCAATCGGCATCGGTTAGAGAACTGAAGTCGGTGACCAGGTAAGACTGATGGCAGTCAAAAAATTGATGTTGACAGAAAGGCCAATCGCATGGGAACTGATGTCGATCGAATGCAGACTGTGTGGTGACTGAGGTTGGTCACTATAATAGATTTTGGGCAGACAACAAGCTATCAAGGAGTCTCAAATGCCCATGTGGAGGATTGAAAGTGGTAAGTAAGCCTCAAATTCGTTGTTCCTCTTTTTTATACTCATTTCTCATTGTAGAGCAGGAAGGATCCAAGAAACAGTGGGAGCATGGCATGGATTATGATGCAGAACCAAACGGGAGATTTGGTAGGGTTTTCAGCTAAAAAAAAGTACTGAGAGACGAATGGATACCATAGTTAAAGAATAGAGAGAATGGATACGTGAGATGGAAGGCTAGGTCATATGGTCTTGAAGAAGTTGCAAGACAGTGGTACAAGTTTTGACAGGTGGATGACAAAGCAAGGCTTTAGTCAATGTCAATGTAACTATTGTGTTTGTCTTACCAGGTGGATGATACTCACAACATTATCTTGTTACTGTATGTAGAGGATGAGCTTGGTGCAGGTACAGACATAGAGGATTTTGTTGAGCTAAGGGTAAGGTTCGTTCAGTGGCATGTCATGAGGAATTTGGAGCAACATAATTTTTTTGCATGAGTGAGATCTAGAGACATGGGAGATCATAGGTTGATTTTGTCTCTGGATGATTGTGTGATACCGATTAGCACGTCGATGGTTGGACAGTTCACAGAACAGGGTCCTGATTCACATGATGAGGTTAAGTACATGCGTACTGGACCTGGGTTGCCCACGCAGTGGGAGCTGTCAGAAAGTTTGGAACTGATTTGGGAAAGAAGCACTGGAGGGCAATTCAGTGGATTCTCAGGTATTTGAGAGGGACCAGCAGCAGGTGCACATGTTATGCAGGGTCAAGTTCTTTTCTACATGTATTTGTAGATATGGATGCGGCAGGTTACTTGGATGACAGGTTGTTCACCAAAGGTGTTGTGGTGGTTAGTCTTCAAGGCTGAGCTTAAAGAGGGATACAAGCTAGGAAATAGATTAGATGGAGTATAGGTATAAGTACAGTGTATCTATATATCTCCAAGTGAGAGATTATTAGGTTGTGGAGCTAAAAGCTTCACTGATGCAGACATTGGAGGAGGTTGCTGAGTGTCACAGTCGTCGATGTCAGTCAGGTGGAGACAAGAAGCTACCGATGTTGGTCAGATATCGGCTGACGTCGGTCACCCTCAAGCAGATAGGGACAAACGTCGGTCACCTGTGCAGTTCAAAACTATGAGTGTTACGGACAGTTTGTTACGAACCGGTTGTTTGCATGTTAAAGGCTAATTTTAGCCTTGGAGCTGTGGATCTAATTATTGTAATTAGGTGTCTAATTATTGTTTGCATGAGATCTATTTAAGAGACTCATGGGTTGTATTGTAAAAGTGTGCTAGAGAGTAAGAGAGCAAATATTAGCTCCTTTTGTGTGTGAAGAGAGCACGGTGTGTTCCTCCTAGTGCCACAGTGCCAAGTATGGGTGCTAGTTTGGAGAATCAGAAGGATTCTTCATGTATATAGGATCTTGGTCAAAAGGTGTGCAAGGCCACGTTTAGAGATCTACATGGTAAGTAAGATCATTGATCTGCAGGTGTTTGTGTGTGCAAGGTCTAGGTTTGCAGGTGTGCAGAACCAGGTTGATCTAAAGGTGGCAAAGGAATCAAGGTGATAGCAACACAACAAGGAGCAAGATCAGGCAAGATCTACTTGGAGTACGGTGTGTATTCGATTAGAGAGCATAGAGGAAGGCAAGGTAGATCCTTCCATAAGTAAGATCATTTGAGTTGCAGGTTGTTGCAAGTGCATGTGAGATCTACTTGGAGTACATTGAGTACTTGGAGTGCATGGAGCACTTGTGGAGTGCATGGAGCACTTGTGTATTGGCAGTAGTGATACTAACTGGTTGGAGGTGAACACCAACTCTGTGTTTGAGTTGTGTGTTGGGACCGTAATTGAGAGAGAACTCTTGAAGGTGCATTACTGTACACTTGAGGTGTGGGAAGCCTCTGTAAGGTGAAGAAGAACTGTGGCATCTTCTTGGTTGTAATTCTTTTCTGGAAGAGTATTAGTACAATTGTGTATTGTCTCTCATATTTTGTGTTGTTTCTAAATTCTAGTTACTTGTATTTCTGGTTTAATTTCGCATGTGTAGTTGCTTGGTAATCAATGGTGCTTCTTTGGGTTTCTAACAGTTGGTATCAGAGCATGTTTGTTGTTCTAGATTCCTGACAAGTGGTATCAGAGCTAAGGTTGCAGGGAGCAAGTTTGTGTTTGATTACAGGTCACTCTTAGGGGTTTCTGATTGGGTGGGAGTAAAGCAATGGCAGAAGAAAGTAAGCTGAGAATGGAGGAATTGAAAAGCATGAATGGTTAATTACGGTGTTATGGAAAGAAAGAGCAGGTAAAGAAATATTGCTGGTTGGTGGTAGATCAACATGAAGGAACTGAAGAAGCAGATGTTGCAGGTGTTGTTGCACAGGATGCTCTGGGATGTTCCTTGGATAAAGTAGAATCTTTTTTTATAGATTTTGTTGCCTCTTTCCATGCAGCTCGAAATAGAGTATTTTTCCATGTTAAGGTCTTTGAAGACTTTGGAAAGATTTATTTAGGGGCTGCTGTGCCTTGCCAAAGAATTGGCAAAGGGAAAGTGAAGCTGAAATTGCAGGCGTCCAACACATGGGTGTTGAAGGAGGTCATGCAGGTCGCGGTCTTGAAGATGTGGCTAATTTCTTTAGAAAATTTGGGTGATGGGAGATGCACAAAAACTCTCACAGCGGATGCACTTGAATTAGCTGGTGGTAAGAAAGTAGGTATCTTTTATATATCTACTTATATTACTGATTCTTCTTCTGTTGAGAAGACGTGGCTTTGTAAGCTTGGTCACATGAGGAAGAAGGAGATGCATGTTTTTAAGCGGAAGACAGATGTGTTTGACAGACTTAAAAAGTGGAAAGCCTTGGTGTTTCTAGAGGAGATGATGGACAAAGATCAGCGGATGGGATAGAGTAACTTTGAGCAGAGTGGTTTGGACATGGTTTTGATCCATGGAGAGCTCGCAGGTAAAAAGTCATCACTCACAGGTGAACACAGGTACCAACGTCGGTCAAGGGGAACTGGCATCGAATAGATAGGTGTCGATGTCGGTCATGTGCAGATCGGAGCTGATGGTGTCAGGAAGGGTGGCTACCGGCATCTATCAGAGAACCGACGTCGGTGACCAGGTAAGACCGATGTCGGTCAGAAAACCAACATCGATAGAAAGGATAGTTGCATGGGAATCGACATCGGTCGGATGCAGACTGTGTGGTGACTGAGGTCAGTCACTGTAACAAATTTTGGGTGGACAACAAGCTGTCAAGGAGTCTCAAACGCCCATGTGGAGGACTGAAAGTGATAATTAAGCCTCAAATTCATTGTTCCTCTTCTTTATACTCGTTGCTCACTGCAGAACAGGAAGAATCCATGAAATAGTGGGAGCATGGCATGGATTAGGATGCAGAACCAAACGAGAGATTTGGTAGGGTTGCCAGCCAGAATAAAGCACTAAGAGACGAATGGATACCTTAGTTAAAGAATAGAGAGAATGGATACGTGAGATGGAAGGCCAGGTCATATGGTCTTGAAGAAGCTACAGGACAGTGGTACAGGTTTTGGCAGGTGGATGACAAAGCAGGGCTTTAGTCAATGCCAGTGTAACCATTATGTTTATCTTATCAGGTGGATGATGGTCGCAACATTATCATGTTACTGTATGTGGAGGATGAGCTTGGTGAAGGTTCGGACATATAGGGTTTTGCTGAGCTAAGGGTAAGGTTAGTTCAGTGGCATGTCATGAGGAATTTGGAGTAGCAAAATTCTTTGGCATGAGTGTGTTCTAGAGACATGGGAGATCACAAGTTGATTTTGTCTCTGGATGATTGTGTGATACCGGTTAGCACGCCGATGGTTGGACAGTTCACAGAACAAGGTCCTGATTCACATGATGAGGTTAAGTACATGCGTATTGGACCTGAGTTGCCCATGCAGTGGGCGCTATCAGAAAGTTTGGAGTCGATCTGAGAAAAGAAGCACTGGAGGGCAGTTTAGTGGATTCTTAGGTATTTGAGAGGGACCAGCAGTAGGTGCACATGCTATGCAGGGTCAAGTTCTTTTCTACATGTGTTTGTAGATGCCGATGCGGCAGGTTACTTGGATGACAGGAGGTTCACCACAGGTGTTGTGGTGGTTGGTCTTCAAGGTTGAGCTTGAAGAGAGATATAAGCCAGGAAATAGATTAGACGGGGTACAGGTACAGGTAAAGTGTAGCTATTTATTTCTAAGTGGGAGATTGTTAGGTTGTGGAGCTAAAAACTTCACTGATGTAGACATTGAAGGAGGTTGCTGAGTGTCACAGTCTCCGGTGTCGGTCAGGCCAATCGATGTCGGTCAGGTGGAGATAGGAAGCTACCGATGTCGGTCAGATATCAGCCGACATCGGTCACCCCCCAGACAGACAGTTATACAGATAGTTTTTGTTAACGAACCGGTTGTTTGCATGTTAAAGGCTAATTTTAGCCTTAGAGCTGCGGATCTAATTATTGTAATTAGGTGTCTAATTATTATTTGCATGAGATCTATTTAAGAGACTCATGGGTTGTATTTTAAAAGTGTGCTAGAGAGTAAGAGAGTAATAATTAGCTCATTTTGTGTGTGAAGAGAGCATGGTGTGTTCCTCCTAGTGCCACAGTGCCAAGTATGGGTGTTGGTTTAGAGAATCAGAAGGATTCTTCATGTATGTAGGATCTTGGTCAGCAGGTGTGCAAGGCCACGTTTGGAGATCTACATGATAAGTAAAATCATTGATCTACAGGTGTTTGTGTGTGCAAGGTCTAGGTTTGCACGTGTGCAGAACCAGGTTGATCTGCAGGTGGTAGCAAAATCAAGGTGACAGCAACACAACAGGGAGCAAGATCAGGCAGGATCTACTTAGAGTACGATGTGTACTCGATTAGAGAGCATAGAGGAAGGCAAGGTAGATCCTTCCATAAGTAAGATCATTTGAGTTGCAGGTTGTTGCAAAGTTTATGGGAGATCTACTTGGAGTACGTTGAGTACTTGGAGTGCGTGGAGCACTTATGGAGTGCGTGGAGCACTTGTGTACTGGCAGTAGTGATAATGACTGGTTGGAGGTGAACACCAACTCTGTGTTTGAGTTGTGTGTTGGGACCGTAATTAAGAGAGAATTCTTGAAGGTGAATTACTATACACTTGAAGTGTGGGAAGCCTCTGTAAGGTGAAGAAGAACTATGGCATCTTCTTGGTTGTAATTCTTTTTTGGAAGAGTATTAATACAATTGTGTATTGTCTCTCATATTCTGTGTTGTTTCTAAATTCTAGTTACTTTTACTTCGGGTTTTATTCCACATGTTTACTTGCTTGGTAATCAATGGTGCTTCCTTGGGTTCCTAACAGTTGGTATCAGAGCATGTTTGTTGTTCTAGATTCCTGACAAGTGGTATCAAAGCTAAGGTTACAGGGAGCAGGTTTGTGTTTGATTACAGGTCACTCTTAAGGGTTTCTGATTGAGTGGGAGTAGAGCAATGGTAGAAGAAAGTAAGCTAAGAATGGAGGAATTGAAAGCACGAATGGTCAATTACAGTGTTATGGAAAGAAAGAGCAGGTAAATAAATATTGCTGATTGGTGGTAGATCAGCATGAAGGAACTGAAGAAGCAGATGTTGCAGGTGTTGTTGCACAGAATGCTCTAGGATGTTCCTTGGATAAAGTAGAATCTTGTTTTATAGATTATGTTGCCTCTTTCCATGCAGCTCAAAATAGAGTATTTTTCCAAGTTAAGGTCTTTGGAGACTTTGGAAAGATTTATTTAGGGGCTGGTGTGCCTTGCCAAATAATTGGCAAAGTGGAAGTGAAGCTAAAATTGCAAGCAGCCAACACATGGGTGTTGAAGGAGGTCATGTAGGTCTCGGTCTTGAAGATGTGGCTAATTTCTTTAGGAAAGTTGGGTGATGAGAGATGCACAAGAACTCTCACAGCGGATGCACTTGAATTAGCTGGTGGTAAGAAAGTAGGTATCCTTTATCTATCTACTTATATTACTGATTCTTCTTCTGTTGTGAAGATGTGGCTTTGTAGGCTTGGTCACATGAGCAAGAAGGAGATGCATGTTCTTAAGCGGAAGACAGATGTGTTTGACAGACTTAAGAACTGGAAAGCCTTGGTGTTTCTGGAGGAGATGATGGATAGAGATTAGTGGATGGGACTAAGTAAATTTGAGCAAATCGGTGTGGAAAGGGTTTTGATCCATGGAGAGCACACGGGTAAAAATTCATCACTCACAGGCGAACACAGTTATCGGCATCGGTCAAGGGGAATCGGCGTCGAACAGACAGGTGCCTATGTCGGTCATGTGCAAACCGGAGCCGGTGGTGTCAGGTAGGGTGGCTGTCGACGTCGGTCAGAGAACCAACGTCGGTGACCAAGTAAGACCGACGTCGGTCAGAAAATTAACGTCGACAGATTGGATAGTCGCATGGGAACTGACGTCGATTGGATGTAGACTGTGTGGTGACCGAGGTCGATCACTGTAACAGATTTTGGGTGGATAGCAAGATGTCAAGGAGTCTCAAACGCACATGTGGAGGACTGAAAATGGTAAGTAAGCCTCAAATTCATTATTCCTCTTCTTTATACTCGTTGCTCACTACAGAGCAGGAAGGATCCAGGAAACAGTGGGAGCATGGCATGGATTAGGATGCAAAACCAAACGAGAGATTTGGTAGGGTTGCCAGTCGGAAGAAAGCACTGAGAGACGAATGGATACCTTAGTTAAAGAATAGAGAGAATGGATATGTGAGACGAAAGGCCAGGTCATATGGTCTTAAAGAAGCTGCAGGACAGTGGTACAGGTTTGACAAGTGGATGACAAAGCAGGGCTTTAGTTAATGTCAGTGTAACCATTGTGTTTGTCTTACCAGGTGGATGATGGTCACGACATTATCCTGTTACTGTATATGGAAGATGAGCTTGGTGCAGGTTCAAACATACAGGGTTTTGCTGAGCTAAGGGTAAGGTTAGTTCAGTGGCATGTCATGAGGAATTTGGAGTAGCAAAATTCTTTGGCATGACTGTGTTCTAGAGACATGGGAGATCACAGGTTGATTTTATCTCTAGATGATTGTGTGATACCAGTTAGCATGTCGATGGTTGGACAGTTCACAAAACAAGGTCCTGATTCACATGATGAGGTTAAGTACATGCATACTGGACCTGGGTTGCCCACGCAGTGGGAGCTGTCAGAAAGTTTGGAGCCGATCCAGGAAAGAAGCACTGGAGGGCAGTTCAGTGGATTCTCAGGTATTTGAGAGGGACCAGCAGTAGGTGCACATGCTATGCAGGGTCAAGTTCTTTTCTACATGTGTTTGTAGATGCGGATGCGGTAGGTTACTTGGATGACAGGAGGTTCACCACAGGTGTTGTGGTGGTTGGTCTTCAAGGTTGAGCTTGAAGAGGGATACAAGCCAAGAAATAGATTAGACGGGGTACAGGTACAGGTATAGTGCAGCTATTTATCTCCAAGTGGGAGATTTTTAGGTTGTGGAGCTAAAAGCTTCACTGATGCAGACATTGGAGGAGGTTGCTGAGTGTCACAGTCGTCGGCGTCGGTCAGGCCAACCGACGTCCGTCAGGTGGAGACAAGAAGCTACCGACGTCGGTCAGATATCGGCCGACGTCGATCACCCCCAGGCAGACAGGGACCGACGTCAGTCGCCTATGCGGTTCAAAACTGTGAGTGTTATGGATAGTTTGTTAACGAACCGGTTGTTTGCATGTTAAAGGCTAATTTTAGCCTTGGAGCTGTGGATCTAATTATTGTAATTAGGTGTCTAATTATTTTTTGCATGAGATCTATTTAAGAGACTCATGGGCTGTATTATAAAAGTGTGCTAGAGAGCAAGAGAGCAAATATTAGCTCCTTCTGTGTGTGAAGAGAGCATGGTGTGTTCCTCCTATTGCCACAGTGCCAAGTATGGGTGCTGGTTTGGAGAATCAAAAGGATTCTTCATGTATGTAGGATCTTGGTCAGCAGGTGTGTAAGGCCATGTTTGGAGATCTACATGGTAAGTAAGATCATTGATCTGCAGGTGTTTGTGTGTGCAAGGTCTAGGTTTGCAGGTGTGCAAAACTAGGTTGATCTGCAGGTGGTAGCAGAATCAAAGTGACAGCAACACAATAGGGAGCAAGATCAGGCAGGATCTACTTGGAGTACGGTGTGTACTCGATTAGAGAGCATAGAGGAAGGCAAGGTAGATCCTTCCATAAGTAAGATTATTTGAGTTGCAGGTTGTTGCAAGTTCATGGGAGATCTACTTGGAGTACATTGAGTACTTGGAGTGTGTGGAGCACTTGTGTACTGGCAGTAGTGATACTGACTGGTTGGAGGTGAACACCAACTCTGTGTTTGAGTTGTGTGTTGGGACCGTAATTGAGAGAGAACTCTTGAAGGTGAATTACTGTACACTTGAGGTGTGGGAAGCCTCTGTAAGGTGAAGATGAAATGTGGCATCTTCTTGGTTGTAATGCTTTTCTCGAAGAGTATTAATACAATTGTGTATTGTCTCTCATATTCTGTGTTGTTTTTGAATTCTAGTTACTTGTACTTCTGGTTTAATTCCGCATGTTTAGTTGCTTGGTAATCAATGGTGCTTCCTTGGGTTCCTAACAGTTGGTATGAGAGCATGTTTGTTGTTCTAGATTCATGACAAAAGAGTCACACTCACAATGACCACCCAGGCAAAATTAATTAAAAAAATTATAAAATCAATAATAAAAAGTTTCAAAAAAAAAATTGACCACGTCAATGTGCTTGAAACGTACCAAAACCTTAATATTGACTGGTTGGACGATTATATTTGCCTAGGTTTAGACTAGATCAAGTGTTGAAAAAAGGACACATCGATAGGTTAGGAGCTTTTCACGTGAGAAGGAAGACACACAAACCAAAAAATAGAATTCAAATTAAATTAATTTGTAATTAAAAGATAATTTAACACTAGACTTATCTTTTGCAAATTTTTACCAAAAGAAATATAATCACCAACTTATCTATGAGTGAATTCAAATGTTTACATGCAAAATATTATATTTAATTATTTTTATCTGTTTTTTTTTATAAAAAAATATTTATTTATTGTGCTTGTAAACAAAAGTAAAAACAAAATACTTATTTTTTTAAAACTTTTTGGTGAAATAATTTCATAAAAGGTAAATAAAATTTGTAAAATTAAAAAATTAATTATTTTTTAAATATTTGAAACAATTTTATACTTACCTTAATATTTTCTGTAGGTGGAAATGGCATAGGTCTGGGAGGAGATAAAAAAAACTTGAGTGAGATAAGTCCTTCTCAGGGTTTCAAAATTTGCAAACCTTCTTGAAATCTTCCCACAATGCCAACAAGCCTTTCAAAAAAAAATTTGGTGTCAAAAACAATTTTTGCCAACCTCCCAAGCCATACAAGTATGTTAATGGAGGAGAGAGAAATTTGAATAAGCTAATTTAGAGATTTTTAGGCCTTAAAAAATTACACGGGTCCTTTATCTTAGAAAAACTAAATGAATAAAATTTTTAGAAGGCAATTTGATGCACAGAAACTTGAGTTTCAATTTTTTTTAAAGTAACCAAGCCATATAATGGCATTTAATTGCCCATGCTTTGAATAAATTGAAATATCAATTCAATTATTCTATATTCTTGCCAATCAAAATCCTCTCCACTGGGTTGGATACCATGATAAAATATATAAATGTAATAAGCACGGATCTAGAATAAATTTAATGAGCAAAGCATAACATAATGAACCTAGATCAATAAAACACAACACATATATTTATCCTACGAAAAACCTCAAAGAGGTAAAAAACCCAACAAAGTGATATTCAATATTGAGAAACAATAATAACCCCAAATACATCAAATCTTCTTCATCTCACCCCTTCTCAGATAAAATTTTCACAAGTTTGTCTTAGACAAGTATTTGCCACACGCAAGAATACTTGAATATTTTTGTGTTTGAGAGATATTTTACAATATGGGTAAAACCCTATTTACAATGATTCACGAGAGGATGTGGTCATTGTGAAAATAACAGATCCATCCACCTCGATAAATCTAATTAATAAACATTTGGTAAATATTAAATAACTATAATAAGATTATTTATTTTCCAAAAGTTTACACCTCGAGTAAATAAATAATATATTATTATTTAATTAATTAATTATCAATATAAAACAAGGGTTAATAATAACCACTTAGACATTAATTGTTCTAAGACTACTTTAATTTGAAAATTTGAAGAACATATAGACTTGTGGGTATGCAAACCAATTTACCCTCTATCGAATTTAATTAGAGAATTTCATGGAGTGATTATGCCTCAAGGAAACGCCACCATTAAAACCAGAGGTTGAAAAGTATAAATACCTGAACCCCCATTGGAGACTGAGAAGTGCTAGAAGTTGAGCGATGTAGAACCTCAACTATATGGCTCAAAACATTATCATTACTCTTTTGGTGGAACCTTGAACCATGTTCTTATAAAAAATATGGAGCTCCGAAATAGACTTGTAGATAAAAATTAGAACTTCGAGTAAACCATTGTAGATAAATTTTAGATCCAAAGTGCTTACATAGTACCATTGATCCCAAACCATAGAAAGAGAAAAGTATTTGCATGAATAACATTCATGCCCCTCATCTGATCCATTTGACCTCAATGTGATATAGATTCCATAATATGCATGTCAATATACTCAATATGATCAACTTGATAAAACTACTCAATCTGATCCATGTAATATGACAAATTTACCTAACTTATCCATGTAACCTAATAAATATCTATAATTTGATCTATGTAACTTGTTAAATATGCTCAATCTGATCCATGTAACCTAGATAAATTTTCTCAATCTAGTCCATGTACCCTAATAAATCATCTGATCCATGTGTCAACATTCCTTTCAATATGCAAAACTTTCATTTATGTATTATGGACATTTCTTGATTGTTCTAAAACTATTTCATGAGCAATCAAGAAGTTAATCAATGAAGATTTGTTAGGAATAGTATAAGATTCATATTGATGAACTCGCAGTAGAATATCTACATAATTATGCATCGTTTAAGTTACATGTGTGTTGTCGATCATTGGTTCGGATTAGGATTTTATTAGCATCTTTTTTCTATGTTTCTAAATGTTTCCCTCTATTTCTCCATTTTGTCTCTCTCTCTCCCCTTCTTTTTTTTTGTGTGTTACTATGAATTTTCTTATAAAGATAGATTGCACATTCCTTGGGTTGATCCCTTCTAACCCAATTTTGGATTTAGTTTTGTTTTTATTTGTTATCCATTATATATTAATTTACATGTCAATAAAATTCTAATTTAAATTCGATAAATCTATTAATAAAAAATTACATTAATATATTTTATACATAATAAAATTATATATTAAATAAATGAAAAGAAATTAATTCAAACATTTAGAATAAATTTTCAACAATCTACAAAAATATTAAGAGCATATACAATTGTATTTTGATGTACCCGTTTTCCCATAGAATTTAGCATACATCTCACATTAAATTCATAAGTCCAATATTGGTATCTATAGAGTATGACACGTGGGGACGCGGGTGGTAGAATATGGACTTTTATATATAAATTCAGAATGTCTATTTCACAAGCTTAACATTGTCAAAGGGGTGAAATTTCCTCTCGTACTTCCTTTATACTTTTATTAAATACCCAACCCAATTCGAAGGGATAGTAACATTACATTACATTCCACGTTTCTTCTTAAAAATGCAATGAATCCTAAAATGCGAAATCTAAGCAAACAAGAGTTGTGTTGTAGCTAGAGTGCCTGGGTTTTTGCAAGATAAAAAAGTGAAAATGGTAGCGAAGGTGCCAAGGACTAGGTATTGATGTTAACCATGGAAAATAAGTATGAGTAGATCTAAATATAAACTGCTTTATCAAGGCCAAAAATACAAGAAACCTACTCTAGCATTAACTAGTTGCTCCTAAATAGATGTAGAGTTGCCTCTTAGAGTGGTAAGAGTTTGGATCATAGTGGATTTTTCTTTATGGACTCTAGATATAATGTCTGCAATAGATGTAACATCACTTTCAAGTTTGTCATTGTACTACTGCAAACTAGCATTATACTCTTACAAATGCTTATTGATTTACTCAGTATATGGTAAATGATAACGATATGGTATATAGATATGTAAAATGATTTGCACTCGAGGCCTCTTTCTAAACTTTTACAAGCTTCTCAAAGAAGTGTCTCTATTTAGAAGACACAAACAATATTACTAGCTGTCAATTGTCACTCAGAAATAAAATGTATATCAGATTTGATGGTAAATTGGTGCAGATTGACAAGTTTGAAGTGCATTGTAGCCCTGCACTTTTTGGCTCTTTGTAAAACTGTAGAAGGAACCTCATCAGCTATATAGACACACATATCTTCATCCACAAAAATAATGATTCATATACATGAGTACTTAGCTTTTGAGATATCTTTGAGGCAATATTCATAAGCACTGTTTGATGAAAGCATTTTTTCAGTTCTTGGAGATTTTGTGCTATTGGATCAGGACTCTGTGTGTTTCAAATTACCTATTAATAGGCTTTTACTAATTGCAATATACCACCCCTCCTCCATCGTAGGTGCAAAGATACTACTTAGAGTAGGAAAAGAGCGGCTTCCACAACAAAATGTGGAGGTAACCATTGGTTTAGAGCACCCTAGAGCAAAAACACTTTGTATTCTAGCCTCATTATTAGATTTTCCTTTTTTCCAATAGGCTTGACATTCAATCAATATCATATAATTTGAAACCTCTTTCTTGTAATAAAAATAAGTACAGAAAGAAGCTTTTACATCATGTGAGTCAAATGGTGGCCGAAGTATGAAATGCTCAATAGGCAATGCACTCATAAAGTGCCCTCTCATATTGAAGGCTGCCTATATGTCTTCCACCACATTAGTGACAAAGTTAAGTGTCTACCATTACAACCGCCACCATTTCTTCTCCACAAACTCAACTTATATATATGGTGTTGGTCTTGGCTCCATTTAATAATAATAATAATAATAATAATAATAATAATAATAATAATAATAATAATTTATTATTATTATTATTATTATTATCCATAATATTCCATTTCATAATATAATATTATATATATATAGTTGGGACCAATTTGACAGCCCTGGCAATCTTCTTCTAGCACTCCTATGTATAGACATTTAGCTCTTTATTTTCTTTTCTATATGATTTTTCTTCTCAAATCTGTTGTGTACATCTACAAATAAAATCCTACACAACAATTTTTTCTTCTTATAAGTAAGCTTGTAACATAATAATTTTGTATGTTTATCCAGCCAAAGCCCATGTGAGTAAAAACTTCTCTGTGTTACAATTACTGTTCCTGGTTTTTCCCCAAATTTGGCTTCAAATAGTAATATTTTTTTGTCCTTTTTATAGGATGAAATAGAGATTGATGGGAGAGTTTTAGGCCACAAGGGAGGGTTGTCTATTGTAGTGGTAGATTTGAGAAACAAAAGTATAGGGGAACTCATTGCTCAGGGGCGTTAGAGTATGCATAATTTCGCTGGTTTGCTTACTGTACATAGCAAAATTTAAGGTTTTGTTTGAGGTCGGCCGTTCGAATCCGGTTCGAACCCTGTGTTCCCTGGTCTCCTTTATTTTGAATTGATAGTTGTTTTCTGGAATAAAACCTATCACTTGTCGCAGAGATGATACTGCATGATACATGTAAGGTAAAAACATATATGGAAAATTATTTTATTAAAGATTTTGAAATATATACATACATATACATATATATGGTCTAATTTTTTTAACTGAAATAGTAACCTTTTCTTTTTGAAAAAAAAAAAAAAACAGATTGTATTTTTTTTGGATTTTAATACAATCTACAAACAAGCAACCATTATAATATCTATTTAACTACACAAACTGTTAAACTACACAGGGAAGATAAAAGAAGTACCTATTTCACCAGCACTAAATGGATCTGCATTCCATTAAAAGAAGAAAGCTCGTCTTTTATGTATAATTCATGGCTAACTAAATTAGTAAGAAAGAAACTCCATGAAGTCGCTAAAAATGTCAAGATCTTGGAGCAGCTTAATAAGTAATATGTATGTTGGTAATTTTATCCAAAATCGAATTTTTACTGTTTGTAGGCTGTTAAAAAAGCGTAGGTGGGCATAACAATTTGATACAAGTGGCATCGGTTTATGCCGCTGTCAACGACATTAATTAAAAAATTTAATATCTATAAATTGTTAATAATTATAATACCAAATATTTAATTTTGATTATATTTTGATGGATGTGTATATTTTTATAAAACAATCTTACATAATTTAATAAATTAATTTAATGATTATTAAATAAGTAAATATGTCACAATGATTTTATATAGTATATAATATTCTCAATTACAGAATGTAACATTATTGAAAAGAGATATGACACATGAAATGTTGGAAAAATCAATACAATAGTTAAATGATATATATGTGAACCATGGGTATAACACGAATGAAACTTATTATTCCTTCAACTAATTGTGTCTTAAAAAATTGCAGTGAAAATAAAGAATATGTATTTAATGCTTCCGATAAATATTTATGGTTTCCATACATGTAACTATGCTTCTGTTAAATATTTATAGCTTTTGCAGGGTTTCATTAAAGGTTGTTCCGAGTATTTAATTCATATTAACACCAATGGCAAAAAAATAATAAATAATGCCTTAATTATAAAAACCTCTATAATTTTTATGCAATAAAATGTATAACCTATTTTAATTGGGGAGGAAAGGGTGTGTTGACTAAAGTAAACATTTGTGGCCAAAATAATAGTACCTTGCCTTACGACAGGTACTAATAATTTTGGGAAGTTTCTCGATAGGAGTAGAATGGCATCCCTCTTTCAATCAAAGTTTCCACTTCAAACACTTGCACACATTCCATGTTTGGCAAGTGTGTTTTTAAATCGTCTCATGATCACCTTTATAAATTATTATTTATAATGATATATTTTTTAATATATATTTTTTAAATTAGGGATAAATATTTTTTATTAGAGTTATGAATTGGTTCATAATAGTTTTTTAGAGACTATAGCAATGAATTGCATTTCGGATATAAAAGGAGGCCTAATTTCCAAAAATGACTAAGCTAATATAATTGACCAATTCAACTAGTTAAGAAAGGGTTTTGAAAGAGTCCAAACCCTTTAACAAGATTGAACAACTAGAAATACAATTTAATTTACATGATCTCCTAACAAAATATAGTTAAAAAAGTCAAATTGAAACAATGCTACACATTAGCAGCAAAAATACAACAAACTTACAATAAACAAAGCATTGTACTTATAGAATAGCCTAATCACTAGGTAACAAAATGCAAAGAATAGATTTTTTTTTAATAAAATAAAAAGTTATCTATGGGCAATAACTTATATTCTCTCTTTCTAAAAGAAGAGAGCCTTCATTATCTAGTGAGAGCCATTGTCGATCATTTCCTCTACTTCCATCATCAATCTTTCAGCATTTAATATATGCCCTCTACATTTAATTATTAAACCAAAATTAACTTTAGGTTGTGAACCTTTGGATTGAGAATTGGATAAAGTGCGTGGAGAAGCCAACTAATAGTCTTTACCATCTTGATGTTTTGCCTTTGTGTTGAAATCCATAACCCCAACATCAATTTTTCTATCAACTGGATCGAATAACCCTGTTACCACACCAAAATATGTTACCTTTGCTATTTGAACTACTTGCATTGAGATCACTAACTGAGAAAAGGTTGGATAACCATTATTCTAACAAACTATTGAGGTGGAAGTAGGAGGTTGTACATAACTTGTTCCATGATTACACCCCATAAATTTAGCATCATATGTTCCATCCTTATTCCTCCATCTCCTTATAGAAAAAGTTCTAATGTTTGAGGGCTTCTGAGAAGAACAAGTAATTGTTTAGTGTCCAAGATGATTGTAACAAAAGCATGGAGCAGGGAGTTCTTCACAATTAATGTACTAAATCTAAAATCCATGGGATGAACCTAATTCAGCTAAGTGAGATAATGGTTTGGAGAGATCTAATAGAACACAAAATCTAACAAATCTACTTTGTCAAAAGGTCTCATCAAATTTGAAAAAGAATCCCACTGAATTAACAAGAAAATTTATTTAATCTAGATATCTCATGATGAGATGGAGATTATACAAACTAGTCCAAAAAGGAGCATTCATAATTTTAATTTTACTAAGGTCAAAGAAAAGAGACCAATTCTGAAGACTAGAAAAAATATTTATTATATAAATTTTGGAAAAAAATAAAGAAGAATCCATAATTGAAAAAGGGAGAAGGAAAGTTCAAAAATAAAATCCAAAACAAATTTATTTCTATTACAAGCACCAAAAAAACACTCTTTAAAATCCAAAACTATGAAATAATTTATTTCTATTAATTATCCACAAAAATTTAACAAAAGAAATGCACCTACATGATAATCCCCCCTTAATTGAACAATACTATTTAGATAGCTTAAAAATTAAAGAACTAAAGCCTTGGGTAGAGAAATATTCCATGTATTTTTAAACAAATAATTTAGGATGTAAAAGGAAGAATGAGCAAAATTGGCCAACTTTAGGGCCTTTCAATTCATAATAGGTTTGTTCATTCGTCAATTCCATATAGTTCAATGCCAACCTATCATATTATATATGGGTGGTATGATATCAATCCTCCAAATTGGCAATTCCTACCTCTTTTTGAGGTCAACTTTATTCATTACTTTTACTTCAATTTAATCTTTGTGTTATTTCAAATCCATTTTGTCTCGTCTCATTTGTTATAACATGTGATGCCATACATGACCACCTTGCTTGGTAAAAGTTACGACCTAATCTACTAGATAATTAGTTCTTTATTTGAGATGGATGAGCCTCCAACTAAATGATACGTTTTCTAGGATATATTAGAGCCTTAGGATATTTATCTGACTAGTTTTTATCTACTCACTTACTAGAAGCCCCTTTGGACTAAGATCATTTGGACAAAACATTTTTATTGATCGAAGCATTGAATAGTTCACTCTATCTAGCATAATCCAGATCATAAATTATAGATTAGGCCCATATCTAAGATTAAGTCACTGAAATGTTGTCATAATATTCTACATCAATATAATAAGTTTTCAATCCCAACCCAACTTAATTATAGTTCTCATCTTTATTGTATCAGTAGGCATCATTGTGCAATGTGAAACATGTATATTTATTTACAGAACAACGATTGAAGTTTTAAACATTTCATACAAATGGATTATCTATCTTTAATTACAAAACATTTATTGAAGTTATAAATATTTAATCACTCTCAATAATGCTTTTATAAATAAGGTCATGTTAATTAGAAGGCATGGATAACAATTATCATTATTGATATTGAATGAAATTGAGTTTTCTTTTGATTTGAATATATGGGTTGTGTTGTATTTTATCATACTTATGGAAGGAGAATATAAATGAAATGTAAAGGTCAACCTTCAATAATTGAATTCTAGAGATCGTATTAAATGTTAATCCATGGCGACCAATGTTTCCAATATCTATTATTATTTATGTAAGGTAAGACCTTGTGGTTTTTGTATTGTTAAAGCCAATTCCATTTTAAGGGAAATTTTTTTGTGGTATCCATGGGTCACAGATATAATTTTTACACATGATATGTGGTTTGGATCTCATACTAAAACTATGTAGTTTTTAAATTTGATAAAGATGGCCATAGACAAACCTAGTGGTTTTATGTCAGGTCTAAAGATAATGTCAAGGAATTTACTAGTATAAATATCTATGAGGCTTGCAAAAACCCATAGATTGGGAGTGATCATAATTTATTATCCATCAAATACAATGACTTTGGCATCTAATTGACCATCATGTGTCAGTGGATTTTTTTCCACATGGGAAACCTGGTGACTTTGACATTTTTTTATTATGCAAAAAAACCATTTTGTTTGTTTCATATATATGTTTTGAAGAATGATTTTTTTTTGTTTAAGTGATAAGGGGGCATTTGTTTGGTACATGAGAAGGTTTTAGTCATCTAGTTTTGGATCGACACTTCTGAGATTGAGCAAAAGATTACGAAAAGTGACCTACCATGGGTCAAATCCTTGTTGGTGGAAGATTGTATCCAATGTAATAATTGAAGTAAAACTTCACCAAAGGAATGCCCCACATGATTTTCTAACATACATTGGAATGTCAATCACTAGGGATAGTTATCAAAATTTACCAATAATAAAAATTAGGTGTGTACCAAATGGGCATTCCTATGGTGGGGGATCACCTAATACAAGCACTCATAAATTTGTGAAAATAACTTTGGGCCTATGAATCTCATTTCATCAATTAGAACATAAAACACATACTTCAAATATTCTTGAAAAGATACAAGTTGTTAGTGTTCAAGAAGTTTCATGTCTTTTATAGGTATGGGAAGGCCAACATGTATGGTGAATGCATTAATATTGAATATTTCAACTCCAATTAGAGATATTAATAACAAGGGTGACCTATTTCAACTCACATGTGAAGTCAATGAAAGTTTTACGCTGTTTATCAAGTACTATTTTTTCAGTCCCTACAATTCCATAGATTATCATTTTTAGAGATAACAAGATACCATGTTAAGTGAAGTGTTGTCAAACAATGTAAAATGCAAGTCATTTTTTAGAAAAAAAAAGTATCTAGTGTAGGGGACATAGACGAACAAAGATGATTGATGTGGTGGGATACTCAATTGATGTCTATTAAGGAGGTAGTTGTTTCTTACAAAGATTTGGATTCTTTTGTAATATTCTAGTTATGATTAGCATCAAATTCCTAATAGCCAAACATGTCCATGTCATTATTGGGATGAAGATGAGACAATAACTACCATTCATCTTGAGCCACGATTTAAGGGTCAAGGGCATCCTCATTAGATGGATCTTCACCAAAATTTGTTTCATTCTTGAGTGGCATATGTTCATCCTGCCACAGATGGTAAGTGGTTTTCATGCATGCCCAACTTGCAACAATTTCATCTGTGGAAGAACTAATATTGAGAAAAATGTTACGTAATAGTTTTTATAAGAGTAGCACACTCATAAAAAATCCTTCACATCAACCAAAATAATTTTATGGCACATTAAAGTAATGGGGTGAGATCTGAACAATAGCTAACACTTCCCTCCTCTTCCATTTTTACAATTTACAATTATTTTCGTCAGACCACAATCTAGCAACTTCTATATGTAGAAAGAACTAAAAATTATGAGACTACCCAATGTATGCATCAATGAAACTTGAATTTGAAAGTGTATCTAATGAAACTTTGGAGACATGGCATAGAATACCTTTCGACCAACATTTAAAGAAATAAATTAGCAACTAAAATTACAAGTGGGAGTCTGTAAAACTTATGAAAATCCTCTTGTTTACTCACATCACAATCAACAATGCTTTCAATCAAAAGTGAGGCATTAAATTTAGACATCTAAAATTGGTCTTGGGGTATTTATTAGTTATAAGATTACTTTGTTCTATTAATCTAAATTTTCAAGTAGTAGTCTTAGTGAGATGAGATAACTAATCCACTATTTTAGTTTTAATTAAGAATGTAACTTGAAGCACTTAAAATCAGATTTCCATCGCTTATTTTCTATTGGTTATGTTGATTAATCATTGACAAGGTTGATGAAGATGTTGTGCAATGGTATGACCTCAAAATAAATAGGTTTTGAAGCAAAGGCTAAAATAATAGGTATAATTCATAAAAATAACATTTTAATTATATATTTTTAAGTCATTTGAAAAATTTATGCAATTATAATGAAAATTTGTGTGAATCCAAGTTCATATGTAAAAGATATGGCCTTTGGAAGTTGGTGCATTTTTTAGGGATGTAACCAAACTATAAATCAAATCATAGTCAACATTCTTTGATGGATGTCAATAAACCACCTAAGGGACGTTAAAAGGTGAAGTCAAAAGTTCCCAAAGCTAAGCATTTTGTTTGGCAAATGCTCCTCCAAATGTAAGAAATGTTAAGGAGGTTGCAAGCAAATTATAAAACAAGACATGATCAACATGGATCTGAACATATTTTCATTATTAAGGACAAGGTATGGTTAGTGCTTGAGCGAAAAAAGACTCCAAGATAAAATTAAGAAGCTCAAGATAGAATAAGTAAGAAAGAATTATATTAGATTCAATATGCCTCCTTTTGTGAAGAAATATTATGTTGTGAATGTTGAAAACTTAGGTTTCTTTGAGCCTTCCATGCTAAACAAAGAGGTGATCTTTTGCTACCTTCCATTATAAATCATACTCCTAATAGATGAGAGGAGTTGAACAATGAAGTTTTTTAGATGAATGAAAGAGCATAAATAAGGGGAGTGCCAGAAAATTGGCAAATTGGGTTGAAATTACAATTTACAAGTAAATCTAAATGGCATTCGAATAAGAAGTGGGGAATGAGTTTCCTCAATGCAAGAGTTCTAAGCTTTTTGGGGCTAAAATCCTTCTAATGAAGGAGGTTTGATCCGAATTTTGGATCCAATAGTGTTATCAAGAAAAGCTAACACACACAAAATCTTCATTGCAAATAAGAATGTAACTTCAAGCATTTGAAATCAACTTTTTTTTAAAGTTGATTACATGGATTAACCATTGACAGGATTGACAAATATGTTGAGCCATGGTATGGCCTCAAAACAAATAGGTTTTGGTGTAGAGGCTAAAACAAGTATAATTCATCAAAATTTGATTACATATATGGATTCTTCTCGAAAATTTATGCAATTGAAAAGAAACATATTAATCTAAGATTGCATGCAAAATTTATGACCTCCATAATTTGGTGCAGTTTTAGAGTTGTAAAACAATTGATTAAAGTAGGTGGTGGTTACAAAACTGCCCTTATTGTTTTGTAATTGTTGTGGTAATTTCACAACCTTATGTGATGGATATATAACTGCCCCCATAGTTTCATAATTTCATGAAATGGTAGTTTCACCCAAAGACAAAGAACAGGTAGATCAATGGTTGCAAACGGTGTTTCTCCTTATCTTAGTCTATTGGGCTTTTCATTCTCAATTGATATGGTGTTGAATTGTATAAATTACATTGACAGGGCCATTGCAAAGGAATTGGATTCATTGGATTCAATCATCCATTGATTGAGTGACGGGGGTGAGTCATTTATGGGATGATTCAATCAACACATCAGTCATGAAATGGTTTCCTATCAATTCTTCTTTATTGTATGTGTGTTATGGAGTTGGAGTATAGAGAGTAAAGTGTGAGTGAGAAAGTTGGAGTGCATGTATGAGCATTTGAACATGTTTTCATGTAAATATTATCCATGAAGACTTTGAGAAGGCTGTACACTTGTAATTGCAAAACGAGATAGTGGCAAAAGGAGGAGATCCTTCACTCTTATGAAGTTTTCTTAAATTAAATTTCTCCAAAATAATTTTATATCTCTTTACAATTATGTTTTATGTGTTTTTCTTACTCTGCTAACATGTTTTAATATTACTTTCAATATGCAACACTTTCATTCCTGTATTGTGCACATTCTTACTGATTTAAAGCTAATTCATGAGCAAACAAGAAGTTAATCAATGAAGAGTTGTTTTGAGGATTAGGAAGTGTTGGGACGCGTGTTTATAATGTGGAATTCTGCATATAAATGCGGACTGTCTATTTCACGAGATTAACATTGTCAAAGTACACTTCGCATGACAGTGCCATGAATCCCAAATTCCTATATGCGAAATCTACGCAAATAATTTATTTTCACATTCAATTTTACCATTTTTTTTCTGTTGGGATTAGGTACGTTTGCCGTGGAGATGAAAAATAGATTTTCTAATTACGATCCTTTTCACCACCCCCCCAACACACACACATATATATATAAATCAAACCAGGTCGGAAGGTTGCCCGGCAGCTGTAGAAGGGCCTCCATGTTTCCAGCAACGTTCCTGCTTCAAGCCAATGCACCCACAAAAGCAGGCATTGACAACAGGCTTGCGAAGTTCTTCAATTGCAGGGCGTATGCCGCGTAATTCGCAGTGTTAAAAAAAAGGTTTGGCCACGGGACCGAATGGAATGCAGTTTGGCAAGTGTGTTTTTATAATTTTTAGTTATTGCAAGTTATCTCTTAAAGGTGCGAGTTATGTCTTGTTTTGGTGAGGTAGGGTTTTGTAAAGTGAAAGGGTATAAATAAAATAATAGCAATCATATTTTACTTGAAATTTATGATCGGTGATTCTATCTCACTTTTTGTGTATAAAGTATTAAGAAACAATAATATAATTTTTTTGGTCGAGGTGAAGGTAGAAAATGAGGAGATGTGTTCCTCATATGAAATGACAATGCGTTTTGTAGGGAAGAAATATTCCGTTTCATAGTGAGCTTGAACAATAACAAAGTAATAGGAAAGACAAGAACATACAAAACATGAAAGTGAGTTGGGTGTTGATAGTGAGAGGAAATGACTGAGTATTTTAGGGGATAGACTCGAAGAAGCCCAGACATATACACATTTAAAATTAAGTGACATGTCATATCTATCAATGCAATCTATAACTTCTTCCAAACTGTTTTAGTTATATAATGAATGATTGAAACAAGGGTCATCTCAATGAAAACATGTGTCACATATCAAACATCTCCTCTAAAAATATAGAGAATGCACCACGTGTCAATTTGGATGAGTCTAAAAGTAATTAGACAAACATGCTATCTGCAATAAACATATAAAACTAAATTAGACAACTCAAAGCCAATTAGATAAAAAATAGAAAGGCTTCCTCAATGAAAGATGCATCTTATATAATGTAATTAATCAATGCAAGATTCCATATAGAAATAGATACAGATACAAATATTTCCAAGTGTTTTCCATTTGCATTTTCAGTAACACTAGCAACAACGATTTTATTCATACTAATAATGTTAAATTATTTTATTTGGTGAATGGAGGAAAGACAAAATTATCGTTAAGAACACAAACACTACCAATATTGAACTTAGTCTATTGGGCCTAGGTTCAAATCCCCACCAATCTCTACATACTTTCTCCAAGCACTATGGCAATCTAATATATCTCAAATTAGGCATCACCCTAGTGTTAAAGCTTCCTTTGTGGAGGCTACAATTGTCATAATGAAGACTTCCGATTTCAATTTCTATAACAAATTGCATAATGGAGGAGGTACAATAGATGCTATTAATTTATTATTATATATAATATTAAATATCATATACAAATATAATATTTAATATATTATTGTATAAAATATATACTATATAAATATATTTTCTATAAGTTTGTTGCATGTCAAGTCCGAACCATATTTATTAATTACATGTATTTTCCCTTAGAGGCCATTACAATTTACAATTCACAGTTTAAAAAATATCTAATTATATATTATAATATATAACTATTTAATAGAATCTTATGTATTACACACACACACACACACACACACACACACACACACACACACACAGAGAGAGAGAGAGAGAGAGAGAGAGAGATGGGTGTTGATAGGGAGAGGAAATGATAGGATATTTTAGTGGATAAACTTGAAGAAGGCCAGACATATACACATTCAAAATTAACATGTCATATCTATCAATGCAATCTATAACTTCTTCCGAACTATTTTATTTATCTAATGAATGATTGAAAGAAGGGTCATCTCAATGAAAACATGTGTCACATATTGAATATCTCCTTTAAAAATGTAGAGAATGCATCATGTGTCAATTTAGACAAGTCTAAAACTAATTAGACAAACATGTTAACTGCATTAAACATATAAAACTAAATTAGACAACTCTAAAACCAATTAGATGAAAAATAGAAAGGCTTCTTCAATGAAAGATACATCCTATATAATCTAATTAATTGATGTAGGATTCCATATACAAATAGATATGGATAAAAACATTTTCATGTTTTTCCATTCGCATTCTCAGTAACACTAAAAACAACTATTTTAATCATACTAATAATATTAAATTATTTTATTTGGTGTATTGAGGAATGGTAAAATTGTTATTAAGAACACAAACACTACCAATTTTGAACGTAGTCTATTGGGCATAGGTTCGAATCCCCACCAATCTATATATACTTTCTCTAAACACTATGACAATATAATATATCTCAAATTAGGCACCACCCTAGTGTTAAATCTTCCTCTATGGAGGCTACAATTGCCATAATGAAGACTTCCAATTTCAATTTCTATAACAAATTACATAATGGAAGAGGTGCAACAAATGCTATTAGTTTATTATTATATATAATATTAAATATCATATACAAATATACTATTTAATATATTATTGTATAAAATATATACTATATAAATATATTTTTTATAAGGTTGTTTCACGTCAAGTCTGAACCATATTTATTAATTACATGTATTTTCCCTTAAAGGCCATTACAATTTACAATTCACAATTTAAAAAATATCTAATTATATATTATAATATATAACTATTTAATAGAATATTATGTATCATACTATATATATATATATATATATATATATATATATATATATATATATATATATATATATATATATATATATATATATATATATATATATATATATATATATATATATATATAAAATCGATTATCAGTGGGGTAGTTGTAAATTTCTAGCCCAGATTATTGATGAATTGATTATCTCATTGTCATGGTTAGTAAATAAGTATGATTTGATGTCCTATTTAACCTTTGAACAACTACAACTTCATGATGAACTTTAAGATGACACATTAAAGGTAGGTGTCAACAAATATAAAATAAAGGTGAAGTCATGTGCTAAAAAATATACAAGGGTTTCTCTCATCACCACTAATCTACCAAGAGTGTTGTCATGGATGTTACTATGGTGGTTTGCACAAGTGATTCTCAATTATGTTTTGTAAGAACATCAGGTGGTATGGATGGTCATCAAATTCACATTTGCACAAAATTGCCATGTTCATTACACCATACCGATGCCCATTGTGATTTAAGTTATTCAGGTTGTCAAAACACTCAATCTAATTCACTCCAAACACAATACTAGAAAACTACTCATCAAGAAAGGAAAATTCATAACCTGCGAGAAAAAAATCAATTTTTGGAGGATGAGAATGATTTTCTTAGGAAGTGTTTTGATCCAAGGGAGCCTTGTCCCACTGCCAATGTTACCCTCTCCACTTCTGATGGATCACATTTTCTACACATTCATCTTATTTTGGTGAGTTCTTTCATTCCGTCTAAGAAATATCATTAATCATTTTCTTCAGGTCTTGTCATACATTGTTTTTACAATTGAATTGATTCTATATTTTTGGGAGTATGAATGAAGTAGTCTTCATGGAAAAAATATCATGAGAAGTCTTCATCAAAGAGGTTGGAGGAAAAAATGTTAAATCCTTTTAGAAGTTTTTATACACTGCTCAATTAGCACAAGAAGAATTTATTGCCAATCATAAGGAATTTGTAAATCTTGCTCATCTTTACCAAGTCACGTCACTCCTCTAAAATATAGTGACATGCAATCATGGTAAAATTTGGAGTATGCAAAAGCTAAATAAGGAAATGGTGGGATAATTTATCTACACTTCAACTAGTGGTACAACTTCATTTGTAAGGTACTATATGATATTTTTTGTGCTTGCTTCTTGCCTAGTGGAAACCATCAAATTGAGCCTAAAAATATACCTAGACCATCCATTTGATTCATTAATGCCTAAAATAGTGCACATTCATGAGTATACAAATGGAGGAATTTTTTTTAAGAAAATAGGCGTATCTAGGGAATATCCACTTTCAGAGGTAAATTTATAGTGAGGTCTTGCCAATGAAGATGCCTCTAGCATAATTAAAATGATATTTTTTTGTATATATTTTTAATAAATTTAATAATTGTACTTAAATTTTTAATGGAAACCTTGATAGGAATGAAAGAAAACTTTTTAAAAAAAGTGTTGAAGGGCATGTGATGCAAACACAAGAAAACAAAGTACATACTTGAGATAAAAATATTGATATGGAATTTTTTTAAATTATTTTAGATTTAGGACATCTAAATAAGCCAAAACTATTAAAATCATATCATATAAGACATAACATAAATTACACAAATCTGAATTGCTTACTAGAGATTTATTGCACTTACTAAATATAGATATGATCAAGGGAGAAGGACTTTTTTTGATATTATGTTATGTATTACTCATTATCTATACACAATCACATGAAATGTTCTAAAATGGCTCTATGATTTCTCATTGCATGAAATAAACTATTACAAACTGCCAAGTCATCTTCAGTGAACACTTAGACATTTGTTCTAACTTGATTCATCAATTTATCTTTCAAAATAGTCCTCATGTAATTTTTCAATTTGGTCTGGTATATATCATTAAATTTTCCTTTCTAGATGATTTACGTGCAATTTTTAAACCTCATTCTTAAGCACAAATCTCCCTGATGAGTGGTGGAATATTGCCTACGTTCCAATACTCTAAAAGGAGATCAAACTAGACATAGCTCCCACCTATGCATGTGTGTTCACTAGTGTTCCACTCGAGTGCAATGTAACTCTTTCTATTTCAACACTTGATAATGTGCAACTTTGACCTTGTATTTCATATTCAGACTTGGATTTTGGACTATTCATTTGAGGGTTTTTAAACTTGGATACTTTTGGATAATCCTCAAGGGTGTGCAAATGAATTTTTTAAACTTTTTCCAAATGAATGTTAGATAAGTCTAGATAGGAATGGCCTTAGGATTGATTTGTATTTATATATGACTCTTTAGAATTTCCCCCCATAATTGACATGTGAAATGAGCATAGGCTGACCCAAGGGAGAGAATTGAATTTTAAAAATAGATGTTGGAAGCTTTTAGACACTACCGCTAAATACAAACATTATCGGAAACCACCAACATCTAATTATTTTTGGCACCAGCCAAAGAAGGGAAAATAAGGATCTTGAATATGGTGACAGTATGCTTATGAGGCACATACTAGAGAGATCTTGTATATGAATGATGAAAAATTGGTTTGGACAAGTACATAGGTAGATAAATGGATAAGGAAGAACATGAACAAGAGTCAAATAGTTTCTCAGAAGTCATGTATATCAAAGATAAGTAAAACTATTGTTTTAAGTGTCTAATACCAAATTTAGGTGTCTACAAACACCTCCCTTTTATTCTAATATTGAAAATTCTAGACTAAAATGATAAAAGAAATAAACTTGGTACATGAGTGTAATTTGAATTTTTATTACTTGGTATGCCCCATATATTTAGCTTGCTTCATGCAAAACCTACAAGGAAATATGTAGAAACCAATTTCCACTCATAATATAAAAATCTGAAATAATTTAGATCACTAAACTACTTGAATTTGAAAAGTCAAATAATGAATAGACTTGTGGGTATGTGAAACAATATTTGTTATGTTGAAATCGATTAGAGAATGTCATGGGGTGATTATTCTCTAAGAAGATTCCACCATTAAAACCATAGTTTGATAAATATAAATGCCTCAACCCTCATTAGAGACTAAGAAGTGCTACAAATTGAGCAACATAGAACCACAATTGCACCGCTCAAAACATAATCATAACCTTTTTGATGGAACTTGAACTAGGTTTGTATGTGAAATATTAATCCCCAAAACAAACATGTATGTAAATATTGAAATTCTAAGTTAACTGCTGCAAATAAATTATAGATCTAGTGTTCATGTAGTACCATCGATCCCTAACATAGAAATAGAAAAGTGTTTACATGAACAACATTCATGCCCCTCATTTGATCAAATTATACCTTAATGTGATATAGAATACAATATGTATGTTGATCTGCCCAATATGATAAACTTGGTAAATGATTTGTATTTTTTTAGGATTATGGAATATAACTATAAGGTTGATAAGGAACTACATAATAAATTAGGGAATAAAGTACTATAGTATCAATAACCACTGATTAGCATAAATAATTATTTATTTGAATATTCTATAAATATAAATTAACTAGAAAAGGTGTAATTAGCTAGAAAATATGACTAATACAAACAAGTGGCAAGCTAAGAAATGATGTAGGATCAGGGTAGAGTGTCATCAATGAAGAATAGGTGTTAGAACCCTCTTTAGATATCAGTGTGGCCCACTTTTCCAATAGTGCACTATGTTATTAAACTTTTGTACTGCACTAATGACCCTATGTAGGTGAATTAGTGAAATTATGGGCAAACCTTCACTCTCTTTTCTGAACACTATGACTGTATGAACAAGACCTGAATTGCATTTATTCTTTGTTTTGATTGATTTCATTGTGAAACCCTAAGCCTCCATTATTTCTAGGTTTTGATGAACACAAGTGTAAGAAGAGTGGTGTTAGTAAGGTAGGTTGGGTGAGACCTCAACACACCATGTGTTGAGCAGTGCCTACATACCAATACCTTGAAAAAGGATCAAGCCCAATGTAGTTCTCCCAATCTAAGTGATGGTGCAAGTGAGAGTGATGTTAGTATACATGAGTTTGAATGTCAATTTGAATGCTTTGAGTGTGAATAGAGACTTGAAACCTAAGTAAAATTGAGATTTGGTCTACTATAAATGGATGTATGAAGAAATAGGGGTAAATAAGGATCAATGACCTTAATTTACACAACTATTTCTGAGTTTGTTCATGAGAATTACCATCTAAAGGATAAATGAATGAGAGTGGTCTTTGCATAGTGTTATGATGATTTTTGAGACATTAAATAATATAGGCCAACCCTAAGATGCTTTGGCGAGTGTAAAAATATCTGTTAGGGGTAAACATAAGTTAAGGGTCAATAGCACTACCCCCTTTACCAATAATGCACTGTGTTATAGACAAAAAGGGTTATGTTATTTTCTAGATGGTTGGCATGTGTACAAAAGGATCAGGGATGCCTAGGTGATAGATCAATGTGGCTCTTGGTATATCTAGGAAAGGGATAGATGCACATAAAAGTTATAAAAAGATCAAAAGAGGCCCTAAGATAGGTCTAGGGCTAAGCTATGGATAAGGTGGTCTCAAGTGACACTCATTGCATTAATGACATTTTATATGACTAAATTTCCCCCACTTTATTATAGAAATGTAGCAAAGTGAAATGACTAGGATAAAGGAAATAGAAACATAACTATACTTACCTATGAGGTGAAGCTCGTGAATGTGGGTTTGAGTCTGCGAACTATGTTACATTGTGTGTCCTACAAATGTGACATATATGAATAAGTCTTTACTTAATAAATATCAAAATCAAATATAAAACTAAGTAAAGAGATTTGTGAGAGAGGAAAGGAATGAATATACTTCATTAGGTTCATGAACCAATGTAAAAACCTAGTGACATCTTGTGTGTGCATGTATATGGTGATCAAATGGTGAATAACATGGATTGGGTTGATGGCATGCCCAATCCCCATGTATGGGTGGCTCAATAACTCAAGTTGTAATTGACTCCATCATTTCCCACCCTTATTTAGTGTATCATAATCTATGAATAACTTGGATTGGACTGATGACTTGTCCACCCTCTTATGTGGGTAGCTCAAGAACTTAAGTAGGATATGACTCCATCATTGCCTACCCATGTGTAGTAGATGAATTTGAAACTGAAATTGAAACTATGTGATGTTATGAAACTTTATAAGATGGCTCTGCTCCACTCAAAAACTTTGAAATGTAAAACATCTTAGGGGCCACTCAGGAATGTAAAATGGCTTTGGGCCACTCAAGAATGTAAAATGACTCTGATCCATTCAAGAATGCTAACCATTACACATGGAATGAGGCATCTATATGGTATAATATTGGTGAAAAATAGAGCATATGGTGTCTGGAGTATACAACATGGAGAATAACATGGGGTTGTCATTCCATATGAGAGAACTAATGAAAAAATAAGTATATGGAAATAATGTGCCATGCACATGCCCCCAATTTTGATATCTTTGCATATGGATTCTAGTCTAAATCATAGTAATGTATTTTTGTGCATATATAAAACTAAAACAAGAGTGATCATGTGATACATGATGCCCCTAATCTAATAAAGCTATGTAATTGTGTAAACATTGAGTATATACTAAGCATATCTGATAATTTATGATTGAGACTATGTAAATATGAATTGTACTCGATTTACCTTTTTGATAATTTTAAAAAATATATTTTTGAGGATACTAGATAATAATGTGGTGGGTGGACTATAACACATTGTGCTCTTGGTAGTGTACTATGTTATTATCCAAAAGTGTTGTTTCTAGGAAAAATCAAGACCAGTCTTTATGTGATTGTATTTCACTATATTTTCTTGAGTCTAAGCTCTATAATCTATGTCTATGTACTGAAAACTATGTTTTGAGTGCACTAAGATGGATTGATCTCTATGACAAACCCATGTGAATTCCCCCTTTTTTGAGGGGATTTCTTGAAACTCTGCAATAACTATCCTCAAAATAAAAGATATGCATCATGTGTGTTAGATTGAAAAAATATGATATTTGTGTGATAAACCAATATACTACGTATACATGACATTAGAATGTAAAATAAATTGAACATAAGTTGGTAATGTATGATGTATGTTATATTTGTCATTCACAAGGTTGTCAAGATAGATATAACAATGTAAGCATGTATATGAACAAAAAAATGGAATATAATATGAGTAAGCTACTTGGGGGGATGGGGTATGATGTCCATCGAGACACTCAAGGAGAAAGGGGAGATGCATGAGGTCCCTCATGGCATCAAAAATTGGATGTGAAAGTAACAAGTAAGATACAAGTGTCATGGTCATGATGCACACATAAACACATGAGGAATGTAAAGTAGGCAACGGGGACACAATACAAGGGACATGGGCACAATACAAGGGACATGGGCATAATACAAGGGACATGGGAACATGTCACTAAGTTTGAGAAAAGGCACACATACAAGGACATGTTCAAATGTCCACCTACATAAAAGAGCATGCAAGTTTGGCTTAGAGCCACATGGAAGGACATGTTAAAATGTCCACATACATAATTAATAAGCATACACAAGGAAATGGGGACATGTCCAAAGTGTGAAAACAAATGAAAGGATAATGGCATATTCAAAGTCCCTCAAGTAGATGTAGATCAAGGAGACACAAGCAAATCTAGACTAGTAAAGCTAGAAATGAAAGTATGAAACAATCATGTGGTACAAATCCATATAAGAGTAAAGATGTACATAAGTTGAGTCTATATTAGTAGTAGTTGTCAATAAATTAGTGTAGTATAGGATGATCAATATCAATATGTAATCAATGTTAAATCTATGATATGGAGTATAGAAAGATATAACCTGGCAAATCAGAAGTTGTGGGTATGATTCCCTCAATGGGTAGATAGTATCAAATTTGGATATGTCTAAACGACTGGAGTCCTGTAGTAATATATGAACACTCAAAGGGAATAAGTGAAGCATGTATGTGTGATGAAACTAACTACACTAACATAGATAACATATGTAGTACCTAGAAAATAGAAGGAATGCAAACAATCTAAAATTTTTATTTTATGACAACTATTTGAATGTTTTTGTGTTTTATGAGTATAAGCTATGTATAAGAAATATGAAAATGAAACTATGTATAATTAATAGGTGAAAACACTAAGTAATGAGTCTTGTAAGAGACTCACTATCAAGGTGACTTGTATCAAGTAAAGGAAGAATGACTGCATGTGATATGTGATGAGGTATCTAAGATCTGGGAAGTGGATGTATTTAATAATTTATAGATAAAAATGACTATGAAGTTTGGCTATGAATTTATGGAGTTGACTAAACTAGCATGTGAACTGTGGGGATTTTGGGGTCCCATTTAGTATTAGAAGCTATAACTAACATGGATTATCTATGTAGAGTGTTATGGGGACTCAATAACATTGATCTGGGTGTGAATGGGGTAGAGTGAGGCTCTCTATAATCCAAAACATGTCTCTAAAAAAGGGTCTCTCTAATAAAGGTCTTTATTGGGTAGGCCTTGGATATAACAACTTTGATGTATTCCCTCAATAATACACAAATGTCTTAATATATACATACTAATCAGGTTGTTATAGTTGAGGGCCTTCCATATGAGTATCCTTTTAAGACCTACTCCATATCCAGTTACACAGTAGTCACCATCAATGACTCCAAACATAGATTCCATTAGCACACATGTGTGGGCCCAACCTATAATGGGAATACAATCTCCCTAATGGATCTCTAGACATGGACACTAAAGCCATGAATAATTGTATCTATCAGAGAAATATCTTAATATAAATAGCCTAAGTGATGTAGAAGTTCAATAGTACACATATCGATGTTTGAACCATTATCAACCATGACACTCTAAATATGATGATGATTAATGTAATGTCATACAAAAAGTGTGTATAAATCTAAGACATCATCAATGATCTCGTATTCTGATAAAGTGATAAGAGGCCTAGCTAGCACTATAGTAAGATACATGCCAATTATATTATATAGAGGGTGTTTATCCATTATATGAGTATGATAATATGTCAGTGGTCAATGTGACTGATAATTATAATGAACATCTAAAGTGTGTGTTGTCTCATTAGTCCTATTTTTTGGAAATGGATCTAAAAATATTTTCATTGCTTTTGTTTCAGTTGGTTATGAATTGGTTGTTTATGTAGGAGTGCTCATGTTGATGATATTATCATCTATCAAATCTTGGATCTTATGCTATAAGCTAATGAATTTATTTGTAGTATGTTTGGGAGCCCTATGATAATATAAAAATGCATTGGAGTCATAATTATTTGGAATAGGTCTATTCGTATCAACCTATTTTATGGGAGGGAGAGATATGACATTGCATTCCAAAAGTTGTTGGAGAATGTGAGTTGGCAGTTTAGGAAGATTCATAAAAGTTGGAGTAGCTGATAAAACCACATGAGGCACTAGCTCTGAGGCTGTGTTAACTATTATCTTTTTCTCATTCTTGTTTTCATTGGGCCTCACCTTATATGGGAACTTATTTTAACTCTTATTATTGGAATCTGATCTGGCTGTGTACTTTAACTTTCCCATGGAGAGAAGTTTGACTTCTCATTCCTTCACTGTATGGCATAGATATGTAAAGAATTTAAATCTTTTAAATAATATATATCCATGTAATGTTAGTAATAAAATTTACTTAAATATGTCCTATATTTTTCTATCTTCCATGGGGCTAGTCATCTTTGCTAATATGGTTTTATATTGTAAGACATATCCAGCTATTGGCTCATTAGATTTTTGCTTTAGTTGAGCAACTTGAGCATCCAAAACTTTGTCACTAATGTTGATAGAAAAATGTGCCAAAATCATATCTTCAATTGGATTAAATTTTGTAATATATTTATTAGGTAGATCATAGAACCATTATAATGCATAGTCTTTTAAACTACAAGGGAACAACTTAGTAAAGAGCCAATAATTAGACACATAGTCCAAACATGCTACATGAAAAGTACATAGATAATGCTCTGTGTCAATGCTCTAGGTCACCCTTACCATCATATATAGTAAGCTTGGGTGCTATAAATATGGATGGCAAAGGAACTTCCGCTATATGTTTTTCTAATGGAGTATGTAGGAGAACATGAGAGTCCAAGGTATGATATGGTCTAGTGGCACCTTGCTCAAGATGTAACACCTTGGCCTAAAGAGAATGGATCTCTTGCCTAAGGGATTTTACATCTAGAGAGGAGGGATGTATAGTAACTGTAGGAGGTGTTTCCATTAGTGGGAGTTATATATTTATAGTGGGCCGTTGTAGAATCTAAGCTGCCCTCTTAGTAGGTGTAATAATATTAGGATTTATGGGGTTAGAGGATTGACCATGTGATGTGTTCTTTATTTTTGATATATATTGTAAAATATGTGCATGATCATGGTGTTATTCTTAAATTCTATCTCTAAAACTTTGTAAGATATCATCCTTATTGATAATAATATTGTCATCATGGAGGGGGGAGTGTGTTCGAAGTCCCCTCTTCTCTATCTTTATGATTCTAATTATATCGATCATGTTATAATGTATTATCATTGAAGTCCACATAATCAAGATTTGAAGGATCAATTAGAGGAGTTGTAACTGGTCCTTTATCCATGATATAAACTCAAACAAAAGGAATTTGGGTATGCTCAATAGGATTAAAACTAAGCCTAGGACTTATTAGTAAAGGAAGAGATATAACTTTCTTAGATGACATATAATAAACAAAATGAAAGAGTGCCATTAAAAAATATATACGAGATCCAAAAATCCTATTGCAATAAATAGAAATAAGAAAAAGAAGGATACAAACCCTAGTATCATCCATGGCTAGGGTTTGGATGTTATTCAAAGTAAGTCAGGTTCACAAAATGATTTATCTTTTTTTAGGATTATGGAATGTAATCCTAAGATTGATAAAGAGCAGAGTAATAAATTAGGGAATAAAATACTACATTATTAATAACCAATAATTTGCATAAATAATGATTTATTTGAATATTCTATAAATAGAAATGAATTAGAAAAGTTGTACTTAACTCAAAAATATGATTGATACATATAAGTGGTAGGCTAAGAAATGATGTAGGAGTAGGGCATTGTGTCATAGTGAAGAACATGTTTTATATCCCTCTTCATGTTATGGTGTGGAGCTAAAAGCTTCAACTGTTTGCAGACACAAGGAAGGATGCTGAAGAACCAGAGCCATCGGCGTCGGTAGTATGACCGACGTTGGTTAGATGCAGTGGAGAAGGAGACCGGTGACGACAGAGAGTCAACCGACATCAGCAGCACCAGACCAGTAGGGATCGACGTCAGTTGCCTGTGTATTTCCAGAACTACTATTGATAAACAGTCAGCTAAGTGAAGCGAGTGTTTGCATGTCAAAGGACTAATTATAGTCACGAGCTGCGTGTTTAATTATTGTAACTAGAGTTCTATTTTTGTAAGCATGGGATCTTATTTATAGACCCATAAGGCATGTATTGTAATAATCAAGCAGGCAAGTAAAAGCATTGAAGCAAGCAAGGTCAAGGAGATCTACAAGTGTAAGGTCAAGGAGATCAGCTGAAGCATTCAAGGAGGGATAGCAACTCAGGTTGTAGAGTTGGTTTTGTGTTGAGCAAGAGAGAGAGAGAAGAAGGTCTTGAGGTGTGGCAAGCCTTTGAGGTGGAGGAAGAAGTGGCATCTTCCTTATTGTATTTTCTTCTAGTAATATTGAATACAAGAGTGTGTATTATCTCTCAAATTCTTTGCTGTCTCAAGTTTCTAGTTACTTTATCATTCTAGTATAATTCCGTGTTTAATTGCTTATAAAAAAGTAATCAATTGTGCTCTAATTGGTAGAGCTAGACCCCCTGACAAGTGGTATCAGAGCTGTTGTTTCCAAAATCAGCTTAGCTCATTTTGGAAGCAACCCCCTATGAAACTTGTTCGTTTCGTCTTTTCTCTCTAAATTCATTTTTCGATACGAATTCTATTCATTTTCATCTTGGTCGGATCGAGGAGTGGTTACTATCTCGTCCAGGCCAAGTTTTCCCTTCCCCTTTTTTCCTCCTTCTGGAGTTGGTCTCTTTTTGTTCTTCCCTGCAAGGGTGGTGAAACTCGCCGCCTCTGCATTTCCCTTATTTTTCCTACAAGGGCAGTGAATTTCACCGCCCCTGCACATTCTCTGCAAGGGCGGTGAATTTCGCTGCCCCTGCATATTTCCTGCAAGGGCGGCGAATTCTGCCGCCCCTGCATATTTCTTGCAAGGGCGGCAAATTTTGCCACCCCTGCATAAGGAAGACCGACTTCATGCAAGGGCAACAATTTTTGCCGCCCTTGCACATCTCGATTTCTGTGCAAGGCATTAATGGCTGCATGCAGCGAGTTATTGGGGTGAGTTTTTCACCCTATATATTCTGATTTGAGCCTCTTTCTTCTCATTACTTCTTCCTCTCCTCCTACCTCTTGCACCTGAGTGCCTCAAGAGACGTTTCGAAGCACTAGCTCATGGATCTGACCTCATGGCACGCGTGTTTTTCAAGTAGGGTTTGTTTTTAGGATTATTTTATTGTTGTTCTTTCTAGCTTAGTTGTTGTTTTTAGTCATTTTTTCTTTCTTTCTTCTTCCCCACTCCTACCCGCAGTTTTTCCACCGTGGCCTCATGTGGGTGGCATTTTTTACTGCTCACATCTTTTCTATCTTTCGTGCAAAGGTGGTGAAATACGCCACCCTTCCACGCTTCCCTTGTCAAGTGCGAGGGCGGCGAATTTTGCCACCTGTGCACTTTTTTTGACATCCTCCCTGTAAGGGCAGAGAATTTCGCCACCCCTGCATCCTTTCCGCAAGGGCGGCAATTTTTGTCGCCCCTGCATCCTCCTTGCAAGGGCAGTGAATTTCACTGCCCCTGCATCCTTTCTGCAAGGGCGGTGATTTTTGCCACCCCTGTGTCCTTCTTGCAAGGGCGGCGAATTTCGCTGCCCATGCAATTTCTTCCAATTTATGCAAGGGCGGCGATTTTTTCTGCCCTTGCATTTTTCTTCCATTTTCAGCTAATTCCCAAATTTTTTTTTGGGTTGTCCCTTTCACGCTTTTTCTTCCTCATTCTCCGCTCTTTTGCTTGACCTGGCCTATTTAAGTGACCTCCAGTAACCCATGTCACTTAAATTATGCTCTTCCTCTCTCTCTCACTCTCCTTTCGTCTATGGCTGCAGCACCTTCAGCGAGCTCCTGTACACCTGCTCCCGTCTGATCAAGATCGTCTCCTATGATGGAAGCATCTCTTTCAAAGGTGAAGACCATGAAAAACAAGTATCAGGGCATCTTCCCGCTCACATCAGTCACCTCGAATGTCGATGACATTTGAGATACCGAGATCGGCCACGTGGACATGGCCAAATTCTTGGGGTGAACCAAGGCAACAAATCCCAGCACTGGGATAAAAAGGATTGTTGAGAGCAACATCCATCTGGTGGCCGCCTTCTCGGTAGCAGCACATCATGCAGAATTTGTCCTCCAGTGTGCACACTTTTACAACAAAGAGATTAGATCGGTCTTCGACGCCAGTGGCGGCATGATAATTTGGTTGGACCTCAATTTTATCGACAAAGTTTTCTTATGTCCGCCAGCCACCGAAGTAACCCAAATTGACTTCGAAAATGCACAAAAAGAGTATGACAAAGACCCCGAAAGGGCAAATAAGGTCATAAATCATAAATGGCTAAAAACCTCAAGGACCAGTCTCTCTAGATGGCCGAAAAGCTTCCCCAAAAGTGATTTTGTCGAAGAAGTTGGTGACCTAATCACCCTCCTCAGCAGAGTACGAGGCCTCCCGTCCTCTTTGCAATTTCATGAATGGATGTATCCGTTCATTAAGATCATCCTTCAAGGCAAACAAACCATCTTTTGGGGAGAACAGATCAACAACGCTATCCACAAACAACTAACTAGGGTACAAACCTCCTTCAAATTCTATATGACCTCGTATCTGGTCTATATAGCTGCTGCAATGCGATCTTTCTCGGGTTTGACAACAGAGGGAGATAGAAAAACCACCCCGGTCTATCATACTATCCACAGCTGACGCTTCAAGGGTCAACACGTCATTTTAGGTGAGTAAATGATGCATTCTTCACCGTATTCTTGTGTCTCTTCGATCCTCAACTGGAGCAGAAGAGAATATTAGACGAGGCCTGGATGGTGGTGAATGGTTATGGTTGCATGTTCCTCTAGTTCTCTACATTTTGCTATCTTCAAGTGGGTTTTTACCAAGGATACCCTTATATGCTCCCCAAATTCCCTTCAGATAGGTTAGTCCTAATGGAGCTTTGCCGATAACTGGCTGTCGTGCACGCAAAACAAATGGAACTTAAGAGACCCGATTTCAAGTTTTCTATCCAGATTGGCAGGTTTTCAGTTGCTACATCAACTAAAGCCAAGATCATGGAAACAAAAATGCAAATGGTTACCATCAACCATTCAAAAGATGAGAGAAATTTGACTACAGGGGAGTTAGAGAGACGATCCGAAAGAAAACTTAGTTCCACGAGCCCATGATTGAAGATATCTGGGTGGACATGAGGACGGCTGATGAGGTAAGAAAGATGGACTATTGTCGTCTCACACTAGAGAAAATAGAGTACCTCGGGCTTGCATAGATCCCTTTAGGATTAATTGACGATGGGAATATCATAAATAATAGATATCTGGTAGAAATGGTTGCTAGTTCCCCTCTCCCTCCAATTAACTGGTCTTAGAAGGAACTGACTTCTCTGAGGAAGAGATTCGAACCAATATTGGCTAACACCAATGATTGGTTAGTAGCCAAAGGGATCACCCTGAAAGAATTCATCATAGGATCAGACGCTGAGTACCAAGCAGAATTGAGAAGAAAGGTAGAGAACCAAACAAAAAATAAAGGTGACGTTCCTTCTCCTTCCATTCCACACAAGCCTAGATTCGTTTTTGTCTCTAAAAAGCCTAAGCTTGCACAAGAGCCTGAAGCGGCAGTTGAAGGAACCAAAGAACAAAGCCCCGAGGCTCAGGTAGCTCAGTCCACGAGAAAAGTAGATCAACCTCTGCAACAACCAAGTGTTGGGTCTCCAATCTCGCCGGGACAAGCACAGCCGATCAAGAGTGCCTCTCCTTCTCCCCCTCAATCTCCTGCAGTACCCACTTCTCCTATCTCTCCAATCAGTGTTACCTCTTCTAGAGCTGCTTCCCCTTCTAGGGTTGTTTTTGGTGATCCTTAGGGTCCTTCAGCAGGTTCCCCTTGCTCTTTCAGGTCCATTCCAAGTCTATCATCTCCATCTTTCAACCTGCCACCAAGTCCTGCATCGTAGCCAGAATCACTAGTTGATACAGTTTTGCCGATTACTCCAACTGCAACTACTGTTACCACCAGTAGTGTCGAAGCTACTACATTGACACCGACAGAGGCAACTATTGTTACAACAGACACTTCTCTCTCACCTTGGATGTCTGCTTTCACACTGAAGAGGAAGAAAATGGCCATCTCCCCAGATGAATTCGACTTTGGTAAGATAATGCCGGCGAAAGCAAAGGCTTCTAAAAGGCCAAAAATCCTCTCCAAGTTAGTCGAAGAAAAGGGGCAAAAATTTCTAGAAATTGCCAAACCCCCATAGGATGCAACCCTTGAGGGTTTCGAGATGAGCAGCTATTCCATCTCTTGTGTTGAACTTGGCAAAGTTACTCACGAAGGTGCAAAGAGCGATCTTCAGTTAGCGATGGACATTATGGTCTAAAAATTTGACAGAGAGAAGGAGATGAAGGATTACTATAAAGCCAAAATGGAGCAGTTAACAACTGTAATCAAAAGGTTCACTATTCCAACTGAGGCAGCAACTCCAGAGGCCTTTTTCATGGATGATTCAGTCATTCAGAAAGCTGAAAAGACCTATTTAAAGGGGAAGGTCATGGAAGAATATGTTGAAAGGATGCACAATCAGGGAGCCTCTTTGCTATCAGAAGTTGTGGATAGAATAGATAAAATGAAGAGATTGAAAACTCAGGTAGATGATTTTGTCTTCCTTATCTCTCAAGAAATTGACAGCTTAGAGAAAGATCTCAACAGATGGAAGGAAATGAAAGGTCTCAAAAAGAGTGCCCTGATATCTATCGGTGTCATCCCCAACAAAGATTCCTATGTTGAGACCAAAGAGTCAATGATCTTTAGGATTCAGGTACTCAAGGACTTAATTGATGATCTCAAAGCTTTCAAGGAAGCTAGTGAGAAGAGTGACCTGAGCCTGCTGAACAAGTTAGAAGAGCTGCCATGCAACTTGACTTCTAAGGACCATCAGTTCCTTCCGGCAGAGGAAATGATTCAAAGTTTCAAAGGGATGATCCGAAAATATTTTGAAGGAGCGTCTTTTTCAATGACTTCGGTGAATAACATTCTGGATGCTCAGTTAACTTTGGAGAATTTGAAATCCAGGTTAACTGGCCACTCTAAAGCCATCACAGCATTGAAAGATGCACTAATCAGAGCAAGAGTCGTCTCCAAGAATGTAGTTGCACCAAACATCATAGGAATTTAGGCATCGATCGCCATGTACGATGCTCATCTGAAAAAGTCTGGCAGCAAGAATTGACACTTTCTCTCTCCCCCTTCTCTCTTCTTCTATCCTTATGCATTTCTATTTTGCGCAGAATGCATGCATTTTTGTAATATGTAATTACGTGTAAATATTTTGGGAAATATCTAAAAGTCAAAGATGAGTCATCTTTGATCGAGATATTTTATATATTTTATTATTTTTTGTTTTTGAGGTTTTTCTCCCTATATATAGTGGAGACCTCATTTGTAATTGGTCTTCTAGAAAATTTAATAGCAAACACTACTGGAATTGAAACAACTTTTGAGACTTTGTGCTCAAATTTGTAAATCATATTTTGATTGAATAAACGAGAAGCAGGTTTATTTCAGACTTTGTGTTGAGATTATCTGTGTTATTTAGGAAATAGTTCTTATATCTTTTTCCTGGTAATATCTTGTTTATTTGATCTTATAAGCAGTGGGTGTGTTTATATTATCTAAGAGCGTTTCTAGACGGTAGAAGATAGACTTTGTGCTACTTTTGTCTTTGAGATTCAGTTATCTTTTGTAGTTTCAGGTGAAGACTTTGTGCTTCACTTTACTCTACGGTCATACTTGTTCTGAATCTGTGAAGAAGCTACGAAAGACTTTGTGCTTGCGTGAGCATTCTTGTGACTTTATTTTTTCAAGTGATTTCTCACTCTCTGTTTAATACCATTCCTGAAAAAAGAGGAATGTTGTTAGCATTAGACCAGGATTTTCTCCCTTTTGTTCTTTATACATTACTTCTGAAAAAAGAGAAGTAGATGTTGTTATACCACCCCCATGTGTTATTTTTTGCTTAATTATATATATGCTTATAACATGTAAACATTGATAGGGAACCTCCCCTTGATGAGAGGAGAGATTTACCTCATCCAGATCTGGTAAAGCCACACTCCTCATGGTGTAAATCTCCCTTATGCTGTGGCTGATATCCCCATTTTGTCATCAGTTAGTTGACGACAAAATATTCACCCAACAAGAGCTATGATTTGCAGGAAGCAGGGTATTATTTTTTGATTACAGGTCATTCACAAGGTTTTTTGATTGAGTGGGAGTTCAGCAATGGCAGGAGAAAGTAGACTACGAATGGAGAAGTTTAACGGCAAGAATTATCAACATTGGAGGATGCAGATTGAGGACTATCTGTATCAGAAGGATTTGTACTTACCGTTGGGTGGGGTTGCATGCAAGCCCACAGATATGAAGGATGAAGAATGGAACGTTCTTGATCAGAAGGCTCTCGGTTCCATAAGGTTAAGCCTTGCATCATCTGTGATTTCCAGCTTATCACAGTGCAAGACAACGGAAGATTTGATAAAGTCCTTGGCAAATTTATATGAAAAGCCCTTGGCTTCTAATAAGGTATATCTTATGAAGCAGCTATTTACTTTGCAAATGCAGGAAGGTGGATCAGTACATACTCATCTCAGTGATTTCCATCATTTGGTAAACCAATTAGCTTCAGTCAATATTGTTTTTGATGATGAGGTAAAGGCTCTCTTGATTTTATGTTTTTTGCCTGAAAGTTGGGATGGTATGGTTATGGTAGTAAGTAATTCTACATCTGCTTCTAAAATCTTAAAAGTTGATGATGTTGTAAGTGTGATCTTGAATGAAAAAATACGTAGGAGAAGCACAGGTGAATCATCAGGGAATGCTCTAAGTGCAGAAAGCAGGGGAAGGCAAAGGGAGAAGGTTGAGCAAGGGAAATCAAGGTCGGGAAGGAGATCTGAGTCCAAAGGTATTACCTACTGGTTTTGTGGAAAGAAAGGACATACGAAGAGGGAGTGTTGGTTGAGAGATAAAGAGAATCAACATCCAGGTATTGAAGAAGCAAAGGATGCAAATATTGTGATGCAAGACGCTCTCATACTTTCTTCAGATAGTCAGGTAAGATCATGGATTTTAGATTTTGGTTCATATTTTCATGCATCCCCAAACAGAGATTTGTTCTATGAGTATGAACAGGGAGATTTTGGAGTGCTCTATTTAGGGGATGGTACGCCTTGTCAGATAGTTGGCAAAGGGAAAGTGCAGCTCAGATTGCAGATTGACAACACGTGGGTGTTGAAAGAGGTCATGCATGTTCCAATTCTGAAGCAGAGTCTGATTTTTGTAGGAAGGTTGGGAGATGAGGGATGCACAATAACCCTCACAGTGGATTCTTAGAAGGTTACCAAGGGAGCACTTATTCTAGCAAGAGGTAAGAAAGTAGATACTCTTTATCTGTCTACTTGTATTACTGATTCTACTTCTGGTGTAGATTCGAAGATGTGGCCTAATAGGCTTGGTCACAAGAATAAGAAGGGAATGAAAGTTTTTGATTCAAAAGGTATCTGTTCAAATTTGGAAAGCACAGATACATTTCATTGCAGAAAGAGGAAATTTGATGCTTTTGACAGGAAAAAAGAAGCCTTGGTGTTTATGAAGGAGATGAAGGATAGAGATCAGTCACAGGGGCTGAATAAATCTAAGCAGGGCAGCATGGACAGAGGTATGATCCAAGAAGAGCTTGCGGATGAAAATTTCATCACTTACAGGAACACATAGACACCGATGTCGGTTGCTTGGCACCGACGTCAGTCATCCAAATATTGACATCGGTCATGTGCAGACCAGCAGGGTTGGTAGGTCAGGCAGGAGAAGCCTGACGTCAGTCATAAGGACCGACGTCGGCAGGAGGGACACCGGCATCAGCCAGGGAAACGACGTCGGCAGTCAAGGTCAGTGCAAGGAACCAACATCGGTCGGGAGCAGACTGGGAGATGGCCGATATTGGTCACTAAAACGGATGTTGGGTGAATCAATAAATCTCAAACACCCATGTGGAGGTCAAGAAAGGTATGTGAACCTCATATTCGTTGTTCACCTTCTTTATATTGCTTACTGATAGTCATGAACTAGGAAGATGGAAGAAGCAATGCACGTAGAATCTAGAAACAGTGGGAGCTTGGCATGGATGAGGAGTGTGAGTCCTTGGAAAACTAAATAGGTATTTGTTGGTAGTGTTGTCAACTGGAAGGAAGCACTGGATAGAGGGATGGATTCCCATTTTAGAGAAGAGAGTGGATGGACACATGAGACAGAAGGCTATGGTATATGGTCTTGAGTATGCTGCAGAACAATGGAGATTTGACCATTGTATTTTATCTTTACCAGGTTGGATAATATTACCTACATTATCCTGTTACTGTATTGTGTTACTTGTTGTAGGGTTTCATATACAGGGAGTTTTCTGAGCTAAGGGTAGAGTTGGTTCAGAAGTATGTCATGGAGAATTTGGGAGTAGCAAAATTCTTGTGGCATAAGAGATAGTTATTGCATCACAGGTTTGCATGGTGGTTGGCCTTCAAGAGTGACGTTGAAGAGGGATACAGAGCCTAAGGAACAAAATAGATGGTGTACAGGTATAGGTACAAGTTACAGCTATTTATCTCCAAGTGGGAGATTGTTATGGTGTGGAGCTAAAAGCTTCAACTGTTTGCAGACACAAGGAAGGATGCTGAAGAACCAGAGCCACCGGCGTCGACATTATGACCGACGTCGGTCAAATGCAGTGGAGAAGGAGACCGGCGATAGCAGAGAGTCGGTCGACGTCGGCAGCACTAGACCAGTAGGGACTAGCGTTGGTTGCCTGTGTATTTCCAGAACTGCTGTTGATGAACAGTCAGTTAAGTGAAGCGAGTGTTTGCATGTCAAAGGACTAATTTATAGTCACGAGCTGTGTGTCTAATTATTGTAACTAGAGTTCTATTTTTGTAAGCATGGGATCTTATTTATAGACCCATAAGGCATGTATTGTATTAATCAAGCATGCAAGTAAAAGCATTGAAGCAAGCAAGGTCAAGGAGATCTACAGGTGTAAGGTCAAGGAGATCAGCTGAAGCATTCAAGGAGGGATAGCAACTCAGGTTGTAGAGTTGGTTTTGTGTTGAGCAAGAGAGAGAGAGAAGAAGGTCTTGAGGTGTGGCAAGCCTTTGAGGTGGAGGAAGAAGTGGCATCTTCCTTATTGTATTTTCTTCTAGTAATATTGAATACAAGAGTGTGTATTGTCTCTCAAATTATTTGTTGTCTCAAGTTTCTAGTTACTTTATCATTCTGGTATAATTCCATGTTTAATTGCTTATAAGAAGTAATCATATGTGCTCTAATTGGTAGAGCTAGATCCCCTGACACTTCAGATAGTAGTGTGATGCTCTTTGCCAATAATGTACTACACTATTAACCTTTTATGCTACACTAATGGCCATGTGTAGATGAAGCAGTGAAATTATAGGCATACCTTCACTCTATTTTGGGAAATATGAATGAGACTTGAATCATCATTCATCCTTCATTTTGATTGATTTCATTATGAACCCCTAAGCCTCTATGCTTACTAGGGTTTTGATGAGCACAAGTGTAAGAAGAGTGGTGTTAATAGGGTAGGTTGGGTGAGACCTCAACACCTCATATGCTAAGCACTGCCTACATACCAATACCTCAAAAGGTGATCAATCCCAATGTAGTTATCCCAATCTAAGTGCTAGTGCAAGTGAGAGTGGTCCTAGTATCTAAGTGCGAATGCTAGTTTGAATGCTTTGAGCACAAATTGAGATAATAAAATTGAGCTCTGGGATATTGTAGATGGATGTATGTAGAAATAGGGATCAATGATCTTAATTTACACAATTGTTTATGATCTTGGTCATGAGAATTTCCATCTCAAGGATAAATGAATGAGAGTGGTCTTTATATAGTGTTTTTATGCTTTTTAAGACATGAAATGAGTCTAGGCTGACCCTAAGATGCTTTTGGGAGTGGAAAATATCTATTAGGGGCAAAATGAAGCTAAGGTTCAATAGTATTGCCCCCTTTGCCAATAGTGCACTATGTTATAGATCAAAGGGGATGCACTATTATCTAGGTGGCTGACACATGTGCAAAAGGGTTTGGGATGCCTAGGTGATGGTTTGATGTGACTCTTGGTATATTTGGGAAAGGGCTTGACATGCATAGAAGCTGGAAAAAGAACAAAAGAG